>KV907498.1:767925-791991 GCA_001990825.1 Aspergillus carbonarius ITEM 5010
CAAGCCGGGCTTGAACCGGCCACCTCCAGATCTTCAGTCTGACGCGCTCCCAGATGCGCCATTGCCCCGGAATTGTTGAAGAATGCCGTTTATTGTCATACGTGACCGCTGACAGTTGGGACTAGCATTCTTCACGTCGGATTGCTATGGATGATGTCATGAGTAATTCACTTTGAAGTGGCTACCGTGTATTTTTCAATCTAGATTATTTCACCTTTATAGTAGGAGGGATTGGTAGCTTCCGTATGCAAATGTCAGTTCTTGGCTGCATTGTAGGGTATACTAATATTGTGGGTTGTGAATGGAAATATATTTTTGGTGGGTTCGGATGATTCACGTATATGAACTGCCATGATGCATGGACCCGACTTAAGAATGCACGATACACATGTGCATACCAGTACAATAATGTTCCACAGATACAGTGATATACTTGGCCACTTAGCCAATCGTGACTGACCTAGGGTGTCACATAGAGGGCCGCACAATGGCTTAATCGTACTGGATAAACCAGCGGGTGGGTAAGCAGAGGTTCAACCGGGCCAGGTCAGCGGGTCAAGGTTGAACCCATGTATAATACAAGATTAATTTGGGTTCCTATAAACTATCCTTGGACAACTTGTCACCCACTGTTGAGAATGTATGAGTACACTGAAACCTCACATACCAGCTCCCATGAAAGCGTTGCCCAATTGCGTGATGGATGTATTGACCTGGAACTGCTCTGATTGAGCAGTGCTGCATTGATTAATGGTAGATCTCTCAGCGATAGACTACCTCGTCACAAGTATAGGCGACATACACTGCACCCAATATCAAGCATCTCTTATAGACCTATCGGTAAGTATGATGACCCTTGGTAGAGGCCTCGACAACACTCTACATCGCTTCCATCCGATCAGCCCAGCCCTCAGGAATAACAGGATTAGCTAGGAATTTCCCAAGGTAGTCTCGAAACTCCTCAGCCGATTGCTCTTTTCGAACCGACGAGAGAGAGGACCGTGGGCTCGAAACCGGCTGTCCGCCCGAGCAACAGTAAGCCTCGGTGCCGTCAAAACACCCGAGCGTATCCGCTGTCTGCTCGATTCCCGACAAGGAAATGGATTGCCTGGCAACGCGGATGGATTCGGATGGACAGTTGGCGCTACAGTAGTCCCCACTGGGGAGTGTCCAGTCGCACTTGGAGAATATCCCCGGCACTGATCCCGAGCAGCAATAGTTGTAATGCTGTTCCCCGTTGCACGACTGGCGACCTCGTCCCTGGCGCGAGCTCACCACAAAGTGGTCGTAGCCTGGTGGACAGGTATCGTCGCTCTGGCACGTCGGGGTCCACTGGCACTGGGACCAGGGCTCCGTGGATCTGGTGACGCTACAGCAGGCTGACTGGTAGCCGGAATTGCAACCCTGCGTACGGGTGCCCAGTTCGGCCTCGTCGCTATTGCACCCCCCTGTGCATCTGCCGGCATCATCAAAGCCTCGCCATTGACAACTTGGTACTTTGCTTGAGGTCGGACAGCATAGGATTTGTGTTTGATCCGAGCCCGGAGGACACCTCGTCGAGTCGTGCATGATCTGCGAGGGTTCATCGGCACGGGCAATCTCCGTGAAGCCATTAGGACAGGACGCGCCGCAGTTGGCAAAGCGACAGTACTGATGATGACTGGACTGACTTCTGCTGCCCGTGGTCGTGGATAACTCGTTGAACGGAACTTTAGTTAACCCAGTATTAACATCCAAGTTGTATTCATTCCCCAACGCCTCCATCAGTCCCTTGGAGAACGTATGATTCCGATCATCCTCATCGACCGAACGAACAAAGACACCCCCCAGACACTGGGACTTGGCAAAATCGGCCTTGATCTTCCAGGTATCCTGATCGTCATATGCGACCCACTGGTCCGTGTTCCAGACAATGGTCTTGACTGCCGCGTCTGTGTGCAGTGTAGAGGCGAGGTTGTCTTGATGAATCATCCGGTTGATCTCACTGTTGAAAAGAGTGCCGGCCGACAAACTGCAGTCGGCGTGATCCCCGCCCGAGAGAAAGGCGCAGCCTGATTCCGTGCACGAGGGATCGGCGAGGGTGAAGGTGCGGCCGTGGAAAGCCATGCCCATGTTCACTTTGAAAGGGGGGATATTGCTACGCCAGAGCAGATCGAAGGCGCTCTTGATCTCAGTTAGATTCGTGTGGGCGTTTACGACCCCATTCCATTCCTCGCCCATGTACCAGGTGCCGTGCAGATCGTCGGTCATGAAATTGAACCAGTCCACCGACGGCTCGATTGAAGCCAGGTCATAATGCTGTAAGTACCGGTCGCTCGTGGGTACTGTAATGGAGAGACCGAACTTGTAATCATCCAACGCTGCCTTGAGATTCGCTAGAAGCCTGGGATAGTTGGTGTAGTCTACATCCCGTCCATTGCGATCAGCTGCACCGGGATATTTCCAGTCAATGTCGACCCCGGAAAAATGGTACGTGTGCATAAAGCGGATCAACGACGTAAAGAACACGTTCTGGTGGGTGATGTCTGCTGCAGCGAGGTCGGAAAAGGTCGTGGCTGTTGGGGCGATGTTGTCGGAAAAGGCCCACCCGCCTAGAGAGAGCCACAGCTCCTGGCCAAAGTCGCGATTATGAAGCGCTTCGAGGTACGTGTAGAGCTTCTTGTCGCTGTTAACGAGAGGGATGACTTCGAATGTGACCGGGTGGATGTTGCCAGAGGCAAAGTAAATGTGCGAGTAGATGCCTTGGGGAAAGAAGTATGGCATCATTACTGAGCACGGTCTGGAGACTGCCCCGGAGCTATAGTAGCCGATAACGCGCGTGATAGACTGGGAAGCGATATCGCAGGTGGATGCCATTACCAAGGGGAGAACCCCCAAGCTGGCGAGAAGAATCAAAACAATTCCTGCCAGCATTGCAGTACTACTTGATGGTCAGATTGAAGTACGAGATCTAGCGAGGTCACTCACCGTTCGGCTGGACAGCCTGCCACTCCTACCCTGGGAACTCAAGGAACACAGAGAACAACTCGCAAGCAGGCGAATATAAAAGAATCATGAGTAATCTTAATGTCTCACTCTGCGTGGGCCCAGAAACTAGGGCTATGGCCCCGCCCCCTTTCCCTGGCCCGGCTCTTCCGTTTCGGGACCCCGAACCCTGAACCTGTAGTCGGAAGGCGAATCTCGAATTATCAGGATCTGTGGAGCTGATAGTGAGTTTGAGCACCATCTTGTACTGGAATATACCTCTTCCAATATCATCCGGGTCACTTGGTGGGCAATGTCTCTCCCTGCGGTTGCTAAGCTTTCGTCAACCAAACCAGCGGGTTCAAAGGTGAGACATCTGGGACTTTTCGGCTACAGCCGGAGCCCGATCTCGGGGATTGGCCTGTGCCTGGTGACTACGTTGGTTGGGTTTTGCACTAGTCGGATCGCTCGCTTACGTTCGATTCACGGTTGCAGCAGGAACCAGGGTTTGCCCCTGGACTGGATCACGCGGATGATGCCCATCCATGATAAGAAGGCAGATTTCCAGCCCGCGACATATCCACCAATTTAGGGTACCATTATTTTGGCCATTTCGTTATTTGTCTCTTGCCCTTGGCACCAAGGACGCTGGCACCTCGAGACATAATCTCTCCATTTATTGATCTCAACATGAGAGGTACATTGACAGCCCTCTGGGCCACGACCTACCTCGTAGCAGGCCATGCGGCCACCAACGGGAATATCCCATCACGCAACTGCCTCTCCGGCCACACCTACACGACCAAGCAGGGCGACACGTGCGATTCCATTGCCCTAGCCCACCGCGTCTCAGCAGCCACGATGTTCTATGTCAATCCCAACATCCTCAACTGCTCTTCCATCCTACCCGATACCCCCCTCTGTCTACCGCTGGAATGCGACGTCTACACGGTCCAGCCTGGCGACACATGCACTAGTATTGCCTTGAGCGTCTACAGTCAGACGCGAAAGATCTTATCTTACAACTCTCAGTTGAAGTGGGACTGTTCGAACCTCCACTCGCCCGATCCCGACTGGGGCTCGACGATCTGTGTCTCCGTTCCCGGTGGAGAACATCCAGGCCGGGCGTTGAACGCATCGTCCCGGGGGGTTGAAGCTATGGATCCGCCCTCGGGTGCGACGGTGGCGCCAGGTACGTCCATGGACTGCGGTGCGTGGTTTGTTCGAGAGGCTGGTCTTGATGTCTCTTGTGCTCAGATCTGTTTGGCACATGAGATCTCGATTAGTGTGTTTACAGCGTTGAATCCGTCGATTGGTAGATATACCTGTGACTCTGATCTGGTGGTGGGGGATGCCTACTGTGTTAAACCCGTGGGGGGATTGGGGTGATAGGGGGGATGGTTGGGATTTTGAATGTATATTTGGGATTGTATAAATGTTACATGTCGGAAGCTTGTAATTAGATTAAGGAGGTAGCTCTGGGTCATATGTAACTGCAATGCTGGATAGATCCCAAGTTGGTATGGATGCTGCTACTAGTGATCTTCACCTGTATATCCTATTTCACATTACGACCCCGGCGGTAAATGCTAGATCGGTTCAACTGTGAGCACCACATCATCTGGTCAAAGCATATAGATAGTAAGCGCTACTATCGATGTCTGCTGATCAATGGAATCGTGATTCAGGGTCCAAGGAGGTATCACATTTGACTCCACCATGATCACTCCGCTCCACTCCACTCCACCCTTATCCCCACTACTGTCTGTACGACGATGCAACACAACTACATAGTACACACACCGGCACTCATCAGCTATTTCGGCAATCTGACACTGTTTACAATCAGACAAACCTCCCCGATAGTTTATCAACTACATCTGAATAAATATAATATAAACACAATCCATCTCTCACATAATCTAAGTAACAAATGGCCTCAATTGATAGAATCGAAATAATACACACAATAGCACACAAAGTATCGTGCTCTTCAAACATGTACATAGAGGTAGGCTACGGAACGCCGGACTTCTTAGCCAGACTAAGCGGTCTTGGCGGCCCTGCTAGCCGTGACCGTCTTAGTAACCTTCTTGGTGGAGGTCACAGTCTTGACGATCTTGCTTGTCTCGGCGGCTTTGGTGGTCTTGGCCTCAGCAGATGTTGTTGCCTTGGCGGTCTTCGTAGCCGTAGCTGTCTTGGTAGACTTGGTCGAGGATGAGGAAGACCCAGAGCCAGACGAAGAAGACGCAACATAGACATCACCAACCGAGTTGACCGACCCACTAGTGAGTAGATATCCATTGGCCGTATAGAAGTAAGCGTATCCGCCCACCTTAGGGTGAGAGTCAAGCCAAGCAATAGACTTCTCAAGGAAGGTTTTCGCCGTCGCCGCATCCGAGATACCATTGGTATCCGCGTCAAGGGCAAACTCAGTAAGCCAGACCTCATCGATATCATACTGGCCAGCGGTACTGATAGCCTCGGTCATGAAGGATTCGAGCTGGGCGAATGATCCACCGTACCAGTGGACAGCGAGAGCGGAGATGTTGCAGCTCGTGCACTCGCTCATGAAGGTCTTGAACCAGCTGAGACCCTGGCCCGAGTTCTCGGAGGAAGTCACGGCGGGACTGATGAGCGTGGCGCGGTCTCCGTACGGGGTGATGTACTTCTTGTAGAGAGTGGCGGCGTTGGAGGCGGTCATGTCGGCCTGCGAGGTCATGTCGGGTTCGTTGAAGCCCAGGATATGGGTGCTGCCGCCGGAGAGCGCCTTCTCGACTGCGGTGGTCCAGGTGGATACGGAGCCGGTGCCCCAGAGCATGGGGACGAATTTCACGCCAGAGGGCATGGTGCCGTCTGCTTCTTGGGCCCAGTTGTATGACCACGATACGGCGCCGGACTTGCCGCTCGTGAGGGATTTGACAAGGGAGGCGTCATTGTAGGCGGCCCCGCGCTTACTGGAGGCTTCGGTGAGGGCGGCAATGAGCCCGAGGGTCAAGAGCTTGGTGAAGGAGACCATTTTGTTGGCGCGTTGGTTACTGTAGGGTTGTTTGTTGGTTCGAAGGAACGAATGGAATGGTCTGAACCGGAATAGAGAGGGTGAGATGACAAGTCAAAGGAGTGACAAGATGGTAAATGAATGACAACTGCGCACAGCACAGGATTGAAGCAGGAAAGAAAGAGGCACGGTGAAGAAACTCAGGGTATCCTGAGGGAACAGGGCGGTTTTATGTCGGTGTCCTGCATGACGGGCATTGGGCTGCAACAACCAGAGACAGTCAGCCCTCAGCCAACAGACACCATCTCAGACAGGCCTTGAATCCTGGGCTTTATTAAGGGTCACCCCGATTCCAGGATTTGGCTTACGATAGGTTCCTGGGCGCGGATAGGACGCATGCCACCAATTGCCAAACCGCCAGAATGGGGCCAAAGGACGGAAACAGGGCTGACTGGCTGTTCGTGTCTCATTCACAGCTTGGCCAGTTGGGGTCCCTGACTAGAGCAGTAGGCGCAGTCTGTTGGGGGCCATCCTCCCCTGCCAGACGCCGACTGCCTGATCGAGACTAGGGCTGAGAGAGACGTCACCTGATCCCACGTGCACTATCACGTGAATACCACCGCTTAATCAGCGCCCACGTGACCCACATTGGACGGTTCGGTTCAGGGGGATCGGCCCAGGCATCCTCATTCCGAACAGCCATGGCCCACTGGATCCCAAGACCGGATCTCAAGGAATATCGGTCTGATCCGAGGCTTCATCAGCTCTCTGTCCAGGACGTCATGTAGTGGGATGGATACCTCTATGGCAATACCTTCATGGCAATGAAACTCGCAGGTAAGTGTTCAAGCACGGCATCAGCACGAGGACCTTGACTCGGTAACTCGTCAACTTAGACTTTGGTGAAGCGTCGAGGCGCAGGCGCAGGGGATGACCCAATTCGGAGGAGATTTCCTCATCCGCCATATGACCCATTGGATGGAGCAGCTGTTCAAGGTTGAAACACGACAGAATTCTTTTCCTGGTGGCGACTATTTACAGTCTGCTGCCGTGGCGGTCATGGCACGTGCTCAGCCCGTTCGACCGGATTTTGAAGTCGTCTTCAGTCCTCTTTGATTCTCCATCGGCGTTCTACCATCGCACGAAGCGATAATGTGAAACATCCTTGTGAGGCATGGCACGATAAGATTGAGCTTCACATCGCATAGATTCTCTCGGATCGAAGCCCGAGAATCCATGGCTCGGGTCAGGATTTTGACGGTGCCCATCTCCCGAGGTGGGTCGTAGGCAGCCACCATCTGCACCAACTGGGTTGATTGGATGGCCAGCTAAGGTTCTCGGCTAGTGCCGTGCTCATACGCATGCACTTACGTGATGGCTGCTCAGTATACCGAAAAATCAAGCCCCATGCCCTCTTCGTCTCCAAGACACGACGTCTTCGGAATGGACGCACCAAATCGAGGTGGTGAAAAGCTTATCTTCACGGGGGCGTAGGGTCATACCTACATTGCCTGTTTATACACTGTACATGGGGGTCCGGGATGTAGTGTGTGCCTACACGGACGATGGCTACGTGGGGTATACGCGGTCCTCTGACGCGTCACCATCTATTCATGGAATCTCTGGTTGAGCAAGGACAAACAGTCTCCTTGGCTGTCGAAAACTGGGACCTAGGTCTCCACAGACACGGGCAATGGTATAACCGTACAAAAGCCCTTGGGTCGGCTGGCCATGGGGGCAAACCAAACCCCAACACTCGTTTATAGTCCAGCCCTGGTAGACCCAAGCTCGACTTTACTGCTCATTCAACGATCGTTTTTTCTCAATTTTGTCCATACCCTGTCCCTCGTTTGCCAACTGTTTAATTTTATCCATCATGAGACTTCTCCCCGTGGCTGCTGGTGCGGCCCTTTTTGCCAGCTCGGCTCTGGCCGTTGATCCCATTGTGATCAAGGTATGCTTGGAGATGCTTTCACTTGACAATGCCTAATTCCCTTCAGGGCTCTAAGTTCTTCTACTCGAGCAATGACACCCAATTGTAAGTCTTTTCTGATTCCCAGTACGAGCAGTTCTAACGGTTATCAGCTTCCTCCGCGGTGTGGCCTATCAACGTTGGTAGCCTCTCCTCGTCTACCGTCCCAAGCTAACACCAACCAGAGAGTGATACTGCTGATCCTCTGTCCGACAAGACCACCTGCGAGCGTGATATTCCCTACTTGAAGGAGCTGCGCACCAACGTCATTCGTACCTACGCCATTGACCCTACCGCCAACCATGACGACTGCATGGAGCTTCTTGCGGATGCGGGCATCTACGTTGTCTCCGATCTCTCCAACTCGACCATCGCCATCGATCGAAGTGACCCGGCCTGGCAGCTCACGCTCTACGACCGGTACACCAGCGTCATCGATGCCCTGGCTGGTTATAACAATACCCTCGGCTTCTTCGCTGGTAACGAGATTGCCAACAGCGTTGGAACCACCGATGGCATGCCTTATGTCAAGGCGGCGGTGCGGGATATGAAGTCCTACATTAGCAGCCAAGGCTACCGGTCCATGGGTGTTGGTTACGCCACTGCTGACGTCGCGTCCATTCGGGGCGACCTGGCCGATTTCCTCAACTGCCAGAGCGAGGCTGTCGGAATTGACTTCTTCGGCTATAACATCTACTCCTGGTGCGGTAACTCGACCTACTCGGAGTCCGGATACAAGGACCGCACCGAGGAGTTTGCCAACTACTCCGTTCCTGTGTTCTTCTCCGAGTACGGCTGCAACAGTGTCACGCCTCGCGAGTTCACCGAGGTCAAGGCCCTCTACGGAGACGAGATGTCCCAGGTGTGGTCCGGTGGTATTGTCTATGAGTACTTCCAGGACACCAACGACTATGGTAAGTTGTTGTTTCTCATGCGTCATCTTACTCCTGCTAACCCCAATAGGCTTGGTTTCCGTGATCGACAGCACCAGCGTCAGCAAGATGACCGATTTCACCTACTACTCCAACGAGATCGCCACTGCCAGCCCCAGCAGCACCAACAAGGCCTCCTACACCCCTACCAACACCGCTCTCCGCAGCTGCCCGACCGAAGACTCCTCCTGGGAAGCCGAGGCCACCCCTCTGCCCCCGACTCCCAATGAGAACCTCTGCGAGTGCATGGTCAACGCCGCCACCTGCACCGTCGATGACTCCGTCTCCTCGGACGACTACGGGACCCTCCTTGGAGACGTCTGCGGTGACATCAGTTGCTCCGGAGTCGACGGCAACGGCACCACCGGCGATTACGGTGCCTACAGCATGTGCAGCACCAAGCAGCAGCTGGTCTTTGCGCTGAACTACTACTACGAAGTCCAGTCCGCGTCCGGCTACGCCGCTTCCGCCTGCAGCTGGGGCGGATCGGCCACCACCAAGTCCGCCACCTCTGCCACGGGCACCTGCAAGACTCTGATGTCCCAGGCTGGCACTGCAGGCACAGGCACCGTCACCTCGGAGGTCACTGCCACTGGATCGTCTGGTTCGGCTACGGCTACATCGGGCTCTTCTTCCTCTACTTCCTCCGCTTCGCAGTCCGTGAACGTCGGCTCTCTACAGTTGGTGTTCTACATGGCCATTGCCGTGGTTAGTGGATTGGGCATGATTATGCTGTAGATGAGGGGTGGCTCTGTAGATTAATTTCTTCTTCCTGCATTGTGATCGCATTCGGTAGATATTTACCGATGAGCTCAATAGCATTTAGTATATACTTCTCATTCCTTGTTCAAAGTATCGTTTCTGGAATAATAGCATGTCATCAAATCCTTGCCAAGAGTGTGTAACCTTTTGCGTGTTCATTTCCCCAAAACTTTGCCTCATAGGTTATAGACCAGTGGCAAATATCATAATTAGACACTTTGGCCGAGTGGTTTAAGGCGCAGGCCTGCTACTTGCTGTTTCTAGTAACTAGTAGATTAGCCTGTGGGTTCGCCCGCCTGGGTTCGAGTCCCAGAGGTGTCGCATATATTTTTGATTTTCTGCGCTCGGCCAAAGTGTGTGTGATCTGGGTGGCCAGATGTAGTATGACTAAATAAAGCAGGATACTAAAAGCAATTTCGACCACTGATTCGACTGCACTGTCTCCAGCTCTCCAGCTGCTCCTGGATCGCGGTGTTATGCAATTACGGCAGTCGCGGCGGCTCCGCCCTTTCCACAACTTCCACCCCACGCGTTGACTCTCCATCGATCGTATCGCTAACGCCAAAGGCAGAGACAATGAAATCAAAACATATATCGGGGCAAAGAGCGGTCTCCCGGTGGGACTTTTTCCTTTTTCGTGGTGACGAATGCAGCTGCCCGATCGTGATGCGTCTTACAGCGGTACTTTGGGGAGTCCGACGAGCTTACTCCCTGCTGGATATATTCGGCATCAACATGCTATTAATATATGGAGAAGGACAAAGGTCCTTTGCTCGACTTCAGGAGGAGATTCTGAAGGTAGTTGATGATCAAAGTATCTTCGCCTGGAGGTCTGACGATGAGAATCATGGCGGGTTGTTGGCAACCTCTCCGGATGCATTTCATGACTCCGTTAATGTTATATTATACAATCCGTTTTCCTTCCCAGCGGCTCCTATGACTCAGAGTGGCAAGGGGATCCACCTGGATCTCCGTCTGATAGCCACTGATAATTTGGGGCAGGGGCTTGCCATCCTCAATTGCATAGATCGAGCTAGGGGCAACTATCCCCTCGCAATCTACTTAGAGGACTTGCTCATGACAATGGAGCAGTTTGAGAGAATCAAGTGTGCAAAGCTTGAATATGTTGACTTGGGAAAGCTAAAGTACTCGCAGTATCCCCTGAGAAGGGCCTGTATCAAGCAACGACGTCCGGCAGACTCCAAACACCATAGCGTCACGAAGGTACCAAACCATCAGCGGGTATCCTCGGTCCAAACACCATTGGCAACTAGGCGCAGGGACATACGTAACATCGTCTATTCGGTAGAGGAAAACAGAGAGATTCTAGGATCCCTAGTAGCGCAAGGAGATCTGGAGATGCTATGGTGGTTGCTCACCTAAAGCAACTTTAATGCTGAGAGGAAGGACAAACGTGGACGAATCTTGCTGTCCGAAGCAGTGAAGTACGGGGATGTGCCTATAATCAAGATGTTACTGGCCCGAAGCGGCATGGATCCCGATTCCAACGACAAGGATGACCGAACGCCTCTTTCGTTTGCCGCATCAGCGGGGCATGTACCTGTCATCGAACTTCTACTCGAGACCAATCAGGTGAGCATAGACTCTCGAGACAGCATTAAATTTACTCCGCTCGCATGGGCGGTCAAGAACAACCACCCAGAGGCTGTGAAACTGCTGCTGGAGAAGGGCGCTTACGTTGATCCACAAGATGACCGTGGTTGGACACCATTGGCAGGCGCTTCTTCAAAGGGATATGAAGGGATCGTCCAAATTTTGTTGGAAAAAGGTGCAACTCCAGACATGGCCACCTCTTACCACCGAACTGCGCTTTCATTGGCAGCAGAAGGTGGCCGTGAGAGAATTGCTCAGATGTTGCTACAAAAAGGTGCAGACCCAAGGTTTATGGATAACCAAGGTCTAACACCATTGGCATGGGCGTCTGCGAATGGCCATAAGATGATTGTCCAATTTTTCTTGGAAAAGGGTGCAGATCCTGGGTCAGGCGTCCAAAATCCTTGCCGAACACCACTCTCTTGGGCAGCTGAGTATGGGCACGAGGCAGTTGTGAAGCAACTACTAGAAAAGGGTGCAGATGTTGAATCAAAGGAGTATAATAGACGAACTCCACTCTCACGGGCAGCTGGGCGTGGCCACGAAGAAATTGTGAAACAACTACTAGAGAGAGGTGCAGATCCTAAGTCAATGGATTGGAATGATAACACACCACTCTCTTGGGCGGCTGAGAAGGGGCACTGGAAAATTTTTTATCAACTTCAGGAGAAAGACAAGCAGTTTGATCGGAAAACACCGCCACAGACAAGTCGAAAATGGCATGAAGTGGTTGCGAAGCTTCTTTGCAGGCCTTCCCGTGGTTCTTCATGTTAATAGCACCACAATGTTCTCGATTACAATGACACATTGAATGACTCCAAGTGACATCATCCTCCCAATCATCGCCTGTACCTACCGTTTTCCTTGGCCAGTTCTCTACTCCATCAAGACGTTTGATTCTAGTCCATGCTGCAAGAGATTCCATTGGCTCGTAGCAAGACATGGTGGCAGAGACCTAGCACTATCACAGTTTGATATGATGAGACTGTACTGAGTACCAGGTTCGGCAAATTAGCAAGTTAATGAGGATAGCAACAATAATCATGGATACATCTACCGTAGAGTAGAGCTGTTCTTCCACATCCAATGCAGACACTCAGCTAACATTGGAATACAGGATCTGACCGGGACTCTCAGTGCAGTGACAATAATGCTACGCTGAATATCGCTTGAGGATAACCTTACCCCAATTGACAAGCTGGTACTCGCTTTGATTTGATATTCTGTCGAGAGAAGATGTGTTCGGTATCAATTTATGAACACTAAACTACCCACCCATATAACATGACCAACGACCCAAGTAATCCTCATATCATAGCCAACCAACCCTACTTACTCTCCTTAATATACTCCGCCACATTCTCCCTCTTCTCCATAGCCTCCTGCAACCTCACCAGAACCTGCGGAAGCTCGGCCTAAACCCAACATCAGCCAACCACTCCCAAAAAGAACAAATCCACTTACCACCAACGTCCCCGTCCTCCGATCATTATCAATAGATTGATACACCGCAAAATCCACATAGGTGATTTTATCGCCAAGGAGATAAGGACCCTCGGTGTCGGCGTAGTATTTTGCAATGAGCTTATAGTACTTGGGGGCATGCTCCTCCTTGTACGTGTCGGATTTGTTCATGAGATTGGATACCCATTCGGACTGTCCTCGTAAGTATGCTGGAGAGTTAGATCAGGGAAAGGGTGCTGTTTACCCTCCAATCTATGTAAATATCCGCCACCGCATCAACGAGATATTTCTCCCAATTGGTCTCACCGTCGTAACGGTTGAGATCGCGGGCAAGGTAGCGCAGGATTGGAATATGCTAGATGGATAGTTAGGAATGGCTTGGCTTGAATAGAGGAGACAGAGGGGGGGGGGAGGGAGGGGTAGGTACGGACCTGCGTCAGAATATGTCCCTTGTACTCGAGGGCCGGAACCTGGCCGGTTCGAGTGATGCCTTGGTCTTGCAACTTCTGGCTGCTCTGCGGCCAGGTATCATCATAGGCGTAGCGGACTTCGGTGAATTCGATTCCGGCGTCTTTGAGGAAGAGTCTGGGGGGAGGGATTGTTAGTGGAGTATAGTGGGGTGGGGGGGCCAGGCTGACTTGACGACTTCCCCGCGGCCGAGCCGACCGATGTCAAGGTAGTGGTAGATTGTTGGAGAGGACTGCGCCATGATGAGTCAGGGTGATTCAGATAAGATTAGTTGATTTACAATGATTCTAGGTTGTTGAACAGGTTGGTTGTGTGATTGATAAAGGGTCTGACGCAACCCACACGTGGGCCGTTGCTTACAAATGGTGAGGGGTAATGCTGGAGAAGTTCGTATTAACTTAGTCTTGGGGAACCACCTGTCGATCTACCTAGCAGTGCCCTCGGATGTGTCTGCTTTAAGTATCATGATATGAGAGAAAGCACTCGTGTCACTTGATTTCTAATATTCCCTGTCACCCTCCATCCACGCCGATAGGATTAAAAGCAGACCTCGACTATCTGCTTCTCATTTATCAACCCAGATCAAACCCAATTAAGTCTACCAACTATTCCCACCCCAGCATCTAACGTCCACCACCTCAATCATGTCCACAGCCCTCCAAGGATGGCACCCCGGCGAGCTAGCCATCCAACACAAACTTGGCTATTCCACCGCCGTCTCCAACAGCTGGTCCGTCATCAAGAACTTCATGCCCGAGCAGCACCGCATCTTCCACACCTCCAATCTCCACTTCCTCCCCATCACTACCATCGACGAAGACGGCCGTCCCTGGGCATCGATCGTCGCCGGATCCACCGGGGAACCGGGTTTCATCGAAAGCCCCGACCCCCAAACCCTATCCATTCACGCGCGACTCTGGACCGGCGATCCACTCCTCAACACCCTTAAAACCTGGCTCAACCCTAACCCAAATAACCAACAAACCACGCCCCCAGAACGATACCTAACCGCCGGCCTGGGGATCGAATTCTCCACCCGAAGACGCAATAAATTCGCAGGTCGAATCCAACACGTTACTCCATCTACCTCTACCTCCACAACCTTGGACTATCGTATCGATATCCACGTCACAGAAGCATTAGGGTAACCTCCCCCCCCCCTCCCCCTCCCTTTACCTTTAATACCCCCAACTTAACTAACCAACCACTCCAGCAACTGCCCCAAATACATCAACCTCCGAACCTTAACCCCCCACCCAACCACCAACCCAACCCTAACCCACCACCACCTCCATCTACCCCTCCCCCCAAGCTCAACCTCCTTCCCTCTCCCCCCCGAACTAACATCCTTCATCTCCTCCGCCGATACCATCTTCCTCGCCTCCATCTACAACCCCCCTTCCACCACCACCACCACCACCACTAATCCCCCCCACGCAGGCCTCAACGCCCGAAGCGGCCACCCAGGCTTCATACGCATCCATCCCACCACCCACCAAATCATCCTCCCCGATTACTCCGGCAACAGACTCATGACCAGCGTGGGGAATATCCACGCGAGTGGACTCGCGGGTCTAACCATCGTGTCGTTTACCACGGGGGATGTACTCTATCTTACGGGCACGGCGGAGCATTTTGTCGGTGAGGCAGCGAAGAGGATTATGTATGGACAGGGAAGTCTTACGGCTGTGAGGGTGAGTGGGTATGTGTTTGTGAGGGATGCGGTTCCGGTGAGGGAGAGGGTGGGGGTGGGGAGGAGTATGTATAGTCCTAGGGTGAAGATGGTTGTGGGGGAGGAGAAGGGAGTGGGAATGATGGGGAAGGTTGGTGGTGGTGGTGGTGGTGGTGAGGGGGGGTGTAGAGTTTTGCTTGAGGGGGGAAGGTTAGTGGGGGAAGGGTTGGGGGTGTTTAGGTTTGCGGTTGTAGGGAAGCAGATGGGAATGGAGATTAAGCCCGGACAAGCTATTGTGCTGGATTTCATGGAGTGGATTGGACCACCGACCTATCAACATATGAGTGATGATGCGCCAGGGGAGATTAATGATGATCGGGTACGGACGTGGACGGTGTCGAGTGCGCATGAGGGGATGGAGCGGGTGGAGGGGTTTGAGTTGACGATGAGGGAGATGAAGGGGGGAGTGGTGACGGGGGCGTTGTTTGATGTTTTGAGGGGCGAGAGGCAGGGGCAGGGGCAGGGGCAGGTTCGATTTGATGGATCGGTGAGGGGGGATGTTGTTGGGACGACGGGGGAGTTTGTTCTCCCGGTTGGAAAAGTCAATGTGTTGTGGGTGGCCGGGGGGATTGGGATGACTCCGTTTTTGGCCATGTTGAAGGCGTTGGTGGAGAGGGGGGAGACGGTTCAGGGGGATGTGGTGGTGGTGTTGGCGACGAGGGAGCCGCGGGTGATGTTGGGGTTGATGAGAGAGGCCTTGGGGGGTGTGGCGGGGATGGTGCGGGTTAGGGTTGAGGTGTTTACGGGGTTTGAGGGGGAGGTGGATGTGGGGGATTTGATCAGGGACAATGTCAGTGTGGAGGTGCATCAGGGGAGGGTTGGGAGAGATTATTGGAGGGGAGTGCCTAACGATAAAGAGGTTTTTGTTTGTGGTCCGGGTGGGTTCGGGGATGAGGTTGTGGAGGGATTGTGAGAGGGGTGGGAGTACCCCTTGAACGTATTCATAGGGAGGGTTTCTACTGAGGATGAGTGAATTCGAGGAATGAATCAGGGTTATCTCGGAGGTTGCGCCATAGTGGCCATCGGGCAGATCGCATGAACATATCATTGTATAAGCATCCAATGTGATCAGTGATTTAATTGATCAATTCAACTTTATCTTTGGAATGCATAATCTATTATCCTTAGCCAATGGATCTCCGAATACAGCCATCAAAGCATGTAACTAGCTAAACCCTCAACCGTACCCAAACCGCCAATTCCTCTCCTCTTCCCGGACAACGCACCACCGCCAATACCTTCTTAAGCCCATTGAATGTCGCGAAATACCTCTCTTTAACCCCACCAGTCTTCAATATCAATCATCAACCCTCTCTACCAATGTCACCGTCAATCTGACCACCGACCAGTTAGGCATACCGAATACATGAGCCCAGACCAGACCCATTATCATCCAAGGTATTCGGAACCAACATTTCTCCCTATCCCCTAATCCCATATTATAAACTGGTCATCATATAACCCCGATTTTCCCGTCCCTGGCCGTATGAGGGCGGAGACCTTCAACTCTATCACCGACTCCTCCAATCTTACAGCCCCCTAGAAACAACCCATTGAAGGCCTTGGTATATCACGACTCAACATGTTGCGTTGCCCTTGCAAGTATACCGCCGAGGATAGATGTATTCATGTCTCAGTTGTAGGACTTGGTCGATTGTGTGTTAAATGGCCGGTGAGTGTGCGCATCGAGGCGATGTATCATCACGTCTTTCATATTGTAGTGAGTGAATGCACACTGCGGTTCTATGTACAGTAGTTTGGTATTCTTGGTCGGAAATGCTCTCGTTTTTGTGGGAAAGAAGATGAGAGATTTTGAGTGTAGAGTATCGACTGACGTTTATCTAACTGTTGATAATATTTTGCGAGGAGATTCACTGTGAAGAGGGAGAAAATGAATCATCCGCCTGGTTCATGGGTCGGATCTAGGGGATTACCATGAGGCTTCTTTCATATTGTCCGTCCGTGTAAGATGGACAGAGCACATCAGAAGGTCGTGTGGCTGATTAGAACTGCGAGCGTGTATTCCAGTCTTGCGAGAAGTATGGAACCCAGGAATAGAATTGTGGTGTGCATTCACGTTGAATCACATCACAATGAATCTTCAGGGTTGGCAAATCCGAGTCAATTGTATTCCATCATCCTGGCAAAGTATTTTGCACTGTTTCACCGCGACATCATGTGTTTTGTTCAAAGGTCATTGCAGGACTGCTTTTTGATGTGGTCCTTCCGTGTGCACCGAACGGAGCAGAGTGTCGGTGAGTCATCTCTAGAATCGCAACTGGATTCATCTATCCCAACTTTGTATATTGCTGGCGGATTCGCCGGAGAACGACACATATCGTACATGTTGTCCTAAAAATGGGTCATACGCTTAATATCGCAGCACTTCGGTTCGCATTTGTTATTGGAGTGAAGATACGGGTTGAGGTTATGAATGTAGCGTAGTTGAAGCTTTGTTGTAACTGTTGTAGATGTTGTCTGGGTGATGCTCCATCTCACTGTTCCCAGACAAGAAACTTATTGTAGCTTTGCCATTCTGGGGTCTTGCATCGGTTTGGTAGCGAGCGTCTGCGGAATGGAGAGTCAGGTTTCTGTAAGAGACCCGGATGGTGATAAGACGCGGGTGGATTCGGGTTAGATGGTGATGGAGGTATGCAGAATATCACTGTAGCCTTGCCATTCGGATTTCTTCCCCGCCTCTGGTGTATCGCCTAGTAGCGAGCGTCTAACGAGGATAGCAGGTTTCTTACAACAACCGGACGGTCATTCAGGCATGTATTGAATCCGAGTGTTAAATGGTAATGGTCTGTGCTTGTGACTTTTTAGAGATCGGAAGTGAGCAGTGTAACTTAGTTGGAGTGTCAAGAGGAAGCCATACTTTAGAAGGCTCGTGGGCAGCATAGGCATTCAGGCATGAGTACTGGCTGAAGCGTCACGTCTGCTTGGGAGGTCTCCTTGGTAGGTATAGAGAGAAGTATTGAAGCGATACTACTAGACTTGGCCTGACAAGTGCGATAGACGTGCAAGCAAAGAACGGGATATTATTGCTGAGCTTATCTGACATTGCCGATATATTAATATGGCGGTATGGTAGTTGCTGAAAATGGCCTGACTCGGTCGAGCAGCGTGAATGGATTCAATGCCATGGTCCAACCCATGTTGCCGGAATCAGTGTGCACTCGCGCAGTGGCAGAGTCGTCGAATTTCATCAACTAGATCTTGATAATGCCGCGTGGTTTGATGTAGAGCTGGGGATTCGACGTTGGGAAATGCATGGGGGTTAATGTCAAACAGACTGCTGGATGGGACAGAGTAGGCTTGACTCGAGATGTCATGGTAGTTGTTAATACACTGACTGACATGATGTGGTGCAGATGAGACACAATATACGCTTGCTGTTCGGAGTTTAGGCTTGAAAATTTAGCACAGGCATATCACATCTAATCAGCACCGTAATGTCTCCAAAGTTGTATAGAGCCAGTGGTCCGGTTGGAATGGTAGAAGCAAAGATGCCCCCATGGCCTTTTTCTGGATCAGATGGCCGGTTCTATAAGTAATCGCATTCGGTTGATCAGACACCGTGAGGGTCAGAGTGAATGTGCAAGCATTGCTGCTGCAAAGCTCCATCTTCCTCACTCATGCAGTACACTTTCAAGCTCCTTAATCTCGGAGCGAATGGTTAATCGCAGGAATAAGGGGTCCAGCAAGAAGACTGAATATTCCACTGATGCTGCTAATGTCCATGCTGACATGTGCAATTTCCGTCGGTGCTGATTTGACCTCTTCATGCAATCTTCAGAACCGACGAACCACTGTAGTTGATTAGGTTGGTTCGGAGACAACCAATGTGCGATTTCACTTGTGCTCAGGCAATAAAACGCGCTCTGCCTGAAGTACACATACATACCGATTCTCCCAACCTCGCATCACAGCTTCATAACCGGTACGTTAACCATATTCATACGTCGACAGAGATTCTGGATTCTGTTCAAGCACCCACTGAACCACTTTTTCCCTCAATACAGTCCCACCAAACCATTGTTCTCGCATCATCCTGTCCCTCGCGAGCATTAGATCGATTGATTCCAATTCTGACTCCCCGGCTCCATGCCACGGTCCGCTTGAGATTGCCTGGACGAGCACAATCACTTCTCCTGAGTCTTGCGTTTGTTGTGCCCGACCAGTTTTCTGCTGTTCATTCTTCCTACAAATAATGTCTGGCTGGTGAGGGATGTTTATATAACTCCCATGCGAGCACCACTTCAGATAGATTGTCTCCATCTAAGCAACCTGTACATGCGTAACTACCAGGAGGGTTTCAGGAACCCATAGCTCCACCTTAGCAAAAAAAGGTGAATAGCTTTGAGAGTGCCTAGGCTCTCTGCAATGTATTGGCAGAGATATGCTGTGTTCCATTCCAAGACGACGTATGACGATAGATTGGATCTAAATCTCCAGCTGCGAGGAGAACCAAAGACCGAGCCTGGAGTTAGGCCACTTCTGGGAAATCGATCAGATACATTTCCTCAATGTCCTGTATAGGCGGGTGTCTTGTTCGATCGAAGCCTTCGACAACCCAATGTCATCCCCCGCATATGATCGCTGGAATGACTTGGTCTTCTGTTGCGGTTCTGCCAATACAAAGGAGAGGGGCAGAGAGGACGATCATATCTCTCTCTTCGATTTCCATGTAGGCGGGCTGGTCATACCTCATCTCAAGAGGCACGTTTTCTGACTGTTCCATTCGAGTCTTCTATATTGAAATCGCAATCCAGCCCAGGCGTGATGTTCCCTCATTGGAAGCGTACCAAGTTTGAAGCAGGGAGGTGGCTGCATTCCTCTTTTCTCTCTTCCGTATGGGCGATCATTCGGAGATTTTGTATAGGACGCTGGTCGATCTTCGTTTTCGTGAAGGGTGTGAAGTTGCATTCTTTGTGTCGGATTCGTCGGCGGCCATTTGGGTTCAGGAGTGGTGAATGTACGGACTCGTTACTCCCGGTGCGTGTCGGCTGTTTCTTCTTTTCTAAACACAGCAGGAGGGACATTGGTGTATAGAAAGGGTGGATTTCATCTTGGAGATTTCTACCTCCCTCATTTGTATATATGACTATCTTTCAGATAGTGGATTCATGGTATACCGAGAGTAAGTGTGGTGGCCAGCCGAGTCTGAGCTAAGTCTGATGTGTTGATTGTGGGTGGGTTGGATAGAGGACAGATGGGTGGGGGATGAAGGGTATAAATAGCTTTTCAGCGGGTAATCATTTCCTGATTGGGATCGGGATGTGGCAGGTTTGGGGGGGTGATTGTCTGCTTCGATGTTGTGGTATGTTGGCGGGTTCCTTTTCATAAGCTGCATCTGTCGGGGAGATGCTGGCATTGTTGTTGTTTTGGTGAGATTTCCGGGACAATATGTTGGAAGCGGGCTGCTTTTGGTTAGTAAGTGTGTAATTGTCATGCAGTTGTCGGAAATCAAGATTATGTATGGCTTGAGATACACTGACAAGATTGTTCTACAAAGGAGTATGGTTTGGATTATACTGGAGCTGCAAGGGGCGTCTTTCTTCATTTTACGTCCCTCTCTAGAAGGAATCGGTTACGAGAAGATGTCAACTAGTATGTGTCAAGTTATGTCAGATTCTATTAGCGAAAAAGAGCCTTCTTAGGTGATGCTAGATGGTAACAGTCGTTGAGTACTGAAATTATATCTGATCAAACCAGACGGTCAATTCTCATCAGGCCAGCACTCAACCACCTTCTCGTTTGCCCCGTCGACCGTGAACACCACCCGTGCCCCCCATTCAAGAGGATTGCCTTCGTAGAGGACAAAATCCCTTCCGCCATAGATTCCAGTCTTCTCCTCCACTTCAAGGCCCAGAATTTCCTCGATATTCCGACTCACCAGATTCACCGCATCCAGTTCACTCAACCCCGCAACCTTTCGAGCAAAGCCAGCGTCAATTACCAAGTTGTGGATGTTTGAATCACCCAAAGCCGATTGCGCAATGCCAAATTTCACCCCCGCATCAACCAAGGCCTGGATGGGAGACGCCGTCAGAGGGGGCCCGACAGGCACATCCTTGCCTTCCCATGTTTGTGGATTGGGCTGGACAGCGGTGTATATTAACGAGATGTTGGCTTTGGCAAGTTGCTCGGCCACCAGGGATGCTTCGGCGGCTCCAAAAAGAACCATGTTCACAGACGGAATGTCTCGCTTCACCTGGACGAGCTGGAGCATGTCATGATGACTTTTAACATGCGCCACAAGCGGTAAAGAGCCATTCACCACCTGACCATACGTGTTGTTCCGTCCTTGATTCTCGGTCAGGATCCGTCGCAAGAGACCGATGGCAGACGAGACCGACGCCGTGATGGGAGAATTTCCCTCCTGGCCCAGCACGACATGCAGTGCAGCATCATGTTTGATGATTCGGCCATCCACAATCGTGCCTTGACCGCTGGCATGGAAGGCTGTCGAAACTCCGCGCAGAAAGACGCCATGTTCATTTGGCGCGAGCGGAACGGTCACGACTTTGGTGATGCCGCCCAGCTGGGCTCTCACCAGATCCTTGCCTTGTATGCGCAGACCATATTTCGCGTACACCAAGGCTTCACTGGCCACATTGTCGGGTGGAATTGCGCTTCCTCCATCTCCGGTACTGGGGTCCGTGGCGATATCCACCAGGCCAAGCCCGCCTGCAGTGACGGCGGTCAGGCCGGGGTATAGATGACCATTCTCCAACTGGATTGGAACGGAATCGACGGCAGCCTCTGCACAATGACCCGCAGCTCCCATACAGGTGATCCGCCCGCTATCAAGCACTATCTCCAGCCCGTCGACCGGTAAATCAGCATTTGGAGCCGAAATAAAGGACTTTCTGATTCCGGTAATTAAGAACTTTCCGCCTGCTTCCCATAATTGGCTGCACGTATCAGCCTTTCGTTCCATGGAAATGTCCGGACGCATGGATGGGGAAATAGGCAGATGTTCCGAGGCCACGGTAGTCAGTGTGTCCTTCAATGTGGGCTGGCCGTCGATGTAGACTTGCAAAGGCGTTGCCCCGTTGGACAACGGATGGGAGTCCCAAATGACAAGGTCTGCATCAAAACCGGGTCTTGCATAGCCAATCCGATCGTGCATCCCCAGGGACTTTGCCGGTATGCTGGTAACCGATTGAAGTGCGTCATTCTCCGGAAGGCCAAACGAGTGCCCCTCTGCTGCTTGAGCCCTGCACCTCGATTAGCTAGTCATCGTATGGTCTGGACTATTCACCCACAGCAGATATTTCGCGTTGAGGAATTCATCGGATGCATCCTACTTCGTTCAGCACGGGTCCGGAGCTGCAGCGACCTACTTACCGATTTGTAGGCAACCGGCACCCCATGTTCAGAAAGTATCTTCCCAGCATACAGGCTCGCGTCATATGCCTCGTGTTTGTAGTGCGCAAAGTGCGAGAAAGTCGCGACCGTAATGTTCCTAGCGAATGGTCAGATCCATTTTTCCAACGTGTCAGTCGACTCACTGTCCGCTGGCTTTGAGCATCTCCGGCACTCTCCATGCTTCAAGGGCATGGTGGAACGCCTGGATCCGGAAGCCAAACTCCTCACTGTGACGAATCATAGCTTCCATATCCTCAGGCTCGTAGCAATGGATGTTGATGCCCACCTGGCCTCGCAGCATGGCGATGGAGGACTCGAGGGCAAAGTCTTCCGGCAACCCCCCGTTGGACAGCAATTGAGCAATTGCATCGGTGTCACCTGTTTCTTGGGCAGCAGCAGCCTCCAGGCACCAGGAATCCTGACTTTGCAGCAGTTTCTGGGCCTCGCTCATTTGCTTTCGGAAGACAAAGGCGTTTCCCATGCGGGTATGACCGTAGACGCCCTTGGGGTTCTCACCGCATGCCATTTTCATGTACCGGCGACGTTGTGCCTGAGGTATACCTCTCTCGAGCAGAAGATCCTCGACGACTTGCTCCGCATACTGGCCGCTGTTCAGGCGGTTTTTCACCATGACTGCTTCCCCGCCCATGACGTTGGCGGACCCAGGCAGGATGAGGGAAGAGGTGACACCGCCCGAAGCGAACATGGTGGTCGTCTTGTCGTAGGTCTTGAGGCTGTCCAAGGCCCGGACAAAGGGGGTCAAGGGGCCCGAATCCGGATGGATCTCGTTCAGATCGTCGTGGACATCGAGATGGTGCGAGTGCATGTCCACGAGCCCTGGCGTCACAAACCGGCCATTCAATTGGAACACCTCGGCGCCTTGCTCGGTGGCTATGCTTTGAGTAGGCACAACATTGGTAATGACCCCATGATGGAAAGTGATATCTACCGGGTGGTCAATGGTCTGTTCCCCGTCAAACAAGGTCGCATTCCGCAGGATGATGGTGTGGTTCTGGCCGACGGATGGGATCCATCGAGGGTTCGTTCGGGTGGCAGGGGGTGGAACCTGAGCCACGACGGGGGGTTGCTGAAGCACTTGACATTTCTGCAATTGCTTCCCTAGCTGTGCAGCTTGGTGCTGTTGCAATCGCAGTACGGCGGGCCCTGGCTGGGAGTGTGGGCTGGGCAGGCTAACCCAGTGGGTCTGGACGAGCAGGGCGATCAGCACGAGACACAGGCCCAGATAGCACCGTGGATCGGTAGCCAAATTGGGGTATCGATTCTGCGGCAGACGACCCATGTTGGCGATGAACCTGGCTGACTCGGGGTGTCTGGGGGAGGGAATGGCGGCGGTTATGTAGCCATCCGGGCGTTCCTGCGCACCCGATCGGGCTTATCGCGAGACCTGGAAAAAGTGGGCCGCGTTCTCGCGCTCTGCATCGGGTTAGTTTCATCTAAATCGATAAGAAAATTGCAAAGTAGTTATCGCGTAAGCATAGTAGATACTAACGTGAACGCAGACAGGCCAGATGAGGGTCGGACTTGGTGAATCTGATGTCAGTGGTGCACCAACGACTACTATGTAGAAGGGAGGGAGAAGGAAGAAACAAACAATACCGGCGGAAGGGATGGCCAGCACGTGATTGTAGCGGTGGAGCACGAGACTGCTGACTTTACAATCGTCATCGGTCGAAGTTCTGGCGTCAAATTCTACAGATGCCAGTGTATATAAACAAAAGAGCTGATACAACGACGGGTGGTTGGCCGCGTTAGATAAAGGGTT
>KV907498.1:811602-884176 GCA_001990825.1 Aspergillus carbonarius ITEM 5010
TTTGTTTTTTTTTTTTTTTTTCTATTTTTATGTTGTTCCGTGATGGCTTTCAGTGGGGAAAGGTAGGACTCCAGGATCTAGGGCCCGAGGGTGGACAAGTATGTAGCTACCGGCTAGAAACTACACTGGTGGAACATCTGGGGGAATCAAAAATGTTGTCTAATCATCCGGGACACTGTCTACATTGAGAGAATAAGTATATGACTTGCTAGGCCTCTTGAGAGTGTCATACCGGCCAGTACTATGTCCAATCTGTCCTTCGATAGTCCAACAGCGAGTATTCACATGTGTACTGCCTATAACGACATTCAGGAGTTATTCACCACCCTGCACAATGAAATTCCAATAGAGTATCATTGCACTCAAGTATCCGACCCGATGAAGATGACACGTTAATCCACACCCCTGATCAGGGCTACCACTTGGGGCCCAGGATGCCTAGAATGATAACGTCTTAGACATAGTGATCTGTCAGTGTGTCCATCTGATGGAGGACATATTCCAGCTTATCAACTTTGAAAGTTCCTTTGATGCCATAAGATACCCTGCATCACAACCCCATCCAGCTCCCGGAAGCGAGTCAACAGATGATCGCATTGTTGCGTTAACAGGACGCATGATTCTGTCGTGAGAACCGGCACTGGTGCATCACCCTCGAAGGTCGATGATGAGGAGGCAAGCGGCGTACTGCTAGACGAAGAAAGGTGTCGATTCAGGTGGAACTGCGACTGCAAGCAAAGGAGATTGCACTGCATTTTCTCCAAGCGCTTACGGGAAGAGCTGATCTGATAGAGAAGCACGTTCATGCTGACCCACCGTGCTAGATCCCAGGACGGCGTGAAAGACCCAATCTGCATCCTATCATCCGGCTCTTGAATGTCTAATGGGGATAGGCATGGCGATGTGATGGTGAGGAAGGGGTATCCAAGTGATTGCTCTTCAGTCTCGGGAGTCCCTGGTTCGGGCGAAGAGCTGAGGTTCAAGAAAGTGCTGTCGATTGAAATGCGGTTGACCAGTACCTCATATATCTCGAGCATTGTGGTGATGGCGCTGATGAATGAGGTGCCGATGCTGGAATCTGTGGGATATGGATTCCCTCCGCCATCTGCGGGGAATGTCAACTTGCTAGAGAAGAAGTCCCCTGATAAATTGTGCAGTTTCTCCACCAAGCCCGCAAAGGCCCCGAAATGCTCACTTGATAGAAAGCCGTCGGGAGATTGCGTAGGATGGGCATCCAAATGGATTTTGATCGCATGTAGGTCGCGCTGGATGCATGGTAGGAGGTGAATGACATCGATTGCTAGTGCGTCGGAAGGTTCCTCTTCTTGGAAATTGTTTTGCTGAGGGGACACCCAGGCCTCCGGGGATTGGTGGTCCTGGGGTGTTGCAGCTGGGACGTCCGCGAAGGGGGGGAGTTGGTGAGTGATCAGATCAGTTGTCTCAGGGTCACAATCACCCACCCCAAGCATGTCTGCCATTTCTGGAGTCAAAGTGACATCAGAGCCGTCAGCACATGGCAGCGGATAGGATAACGGATGAAAAATGTCCAAGGTCGAATCAGGGAATACCTCCAGCTGATTGCTGCCGTCGGGCCCCTGACATGGGTTGCTGCTTTCTGTGTTAATTTGTTGTCGTTTGTTTCTTCTTGTTGGACTGAAAACACAAGCAGCACCCTGCGTTAAGCATCGCGCACAAGTACCGCTTGGGTCGAGTACAATGCATCGAGTCTTTCTGGTGCGACACCGGTCACAGGCACACCGGGTCGCTGTTGCAGGGTGGTTCATTCTGCAGGCGAAGAAAGCTACTGTTGCGGGAGGCAACGCTAGGAATGGGATCTCAAGGGTTAGATATAGCTTTCAAGGCGAGGCCTCGTGATATCTGCCACTGGGGGCCTTCGCGGGCTGGTCGGAGACCTCCTCTAGATGGCCGGTGATCTCCTACAAGGCAGCGAATCAACACCTACTTATCTTAGTCGCTCTCCAATGGGCTTAAGAAAGCTTATGTTGAATCCATACCATAAAGACTTGAGAACCAAATCCCTGGTTGAAGCCTACTTGTGCCCTGGCACGTCCCGACATTTCAATAAGGTCACCTTTTCATCCCCTGAAGGACTGCACTGAAGCACTGCACATGCAATCGAGGCGATCACAAAATCGGAATTTGCAGCAAGCAAACCGAGTTTGAGACTGAACACGTCCCCAACGTTGTCGAGGCCAGCTGGAATGCTGCAACAGAAAGGATGGTATTCCCATCAGGGCTCTGTTAGGTCCGATGGCCGCAACCAAGGGGGGCAGATTCTTGGGCACTTCGAGACCGAAGAAAGAGTTGACCAGAACCAGGTAATTGGGTTTCTTCGGGGTGGGCAGAAGATAATTCAATCCAGCGCGCTTGCGCATGGCCTTGGTCCACTTCATGAGTTTCAGTGCCTCGAGCAAGGCACGCACGATCACCAGTTCGTTGTTAATTCGCGACCACAGGGAGGCATGTCCAGTTGGAAGCCTGGCTGGCCGGGGATGTACGAAAAGGGGACCATCATGTAGAGCATCTGCGGCCAGACGATGGCAATGGGCAATTGGTACTCCCGCTCCATGTCTTTCACTGCATCGACGAAAAAGTCCGCCACCAGACCGGCATCATCTCGGGCACTTTCCGGCCGTGGCACCCCGGGTTGAACATATCTCACGCCGGCCTTCTGGCTGCCCTGGTCAAACGGGTTCTTGGTCCAGTCATTGACATACAGCGTATCGGGGTCAAACGCTGGCGCAACCTCCAAGAGCCCATTAACCGCCTGCACCTCTTGAAGCCACCGATTCCCAGCCCGGAACTTCTCCGGAGATAGCTGCTCCAGGCTCTTGCGAATCGCAGCCGAAATCTCCCCGACCATCAAGGACGGTTCGAGCCTCGACATCTCCGACACGGCCAAACAGTTCCCGAAATACCGGTCCGAAAAGTTCCCGGAGCCGACACTGACGGGTATTCACCATCATGCAGAGGGGAGAATATAATTGCAGTCCATTTTGTTAGGATGTGTGAATATAATGATGTACAAATAACTCCTTTAATATCCTTGAACCACCTATGCCTCATCACTTGGTTATATAGACCATACGCCCCCCCCCCCCCCCCCCAACTCCCAAGCCATGAACTCCACAATCCCACCGAGCATAGCTCAACCCTCATTACTTTACCTCTCAGACCAATCCCAGAACCCTAGTACCCAGTATCAAATCGATACTCCCAACCCATCCCCATCCTCCTTTGACCTCAATGACAATTCTCATTAGTTACCCACCCGCTTATCTATCAACAACAATAAATAACCCCCCGTCGTTTCCTACTCAAGCTGCTTGCTTAATGATGTCCCGCCGCCGCTCTCGCAATCACAATCCCCAAAACCATTAAACAGATAAATAACACGATAAACACCACCGCTACCATCCGACAGCAATGAATCTGCGCGTGTCGTCGTTCTCGACGGGCGAGAGTCCGTTCGCAGACCTCGCAGTGGTCGTGGGTGGTGATGGTGGTGGTGCTGTTGTGTGGGTGGATGGGGGAGGTTTCGAGATCGATGTCGTTGTGGTCGTGGTCGTGATCTGGGGGGGAGGTTTGGGGGGAGGGGGGTGTACTGAGATATGTTTATGTTAGTATTTCAGTATTTTGGGGGGAGGGGGGGAGGGTGGTAGGGCTGGATGGTGGGGATGGGGGGACGGACCTGGTGGGGAAGGTGGTGGTGATGGTTGCTGGGGGATTCTTCGTAGGGTGGGGTTGGTTCGTAGTGGGGGGTTGGTGTTGGGTGGCCCATTTTGGAGGTTAGGTTTGAGTTTAGGTTGGCGAGGATGGATGAGGGATGATGGATGAGGGATGAGTGCTGTTATGGGTTTGATGAATGATGCTGCCTGGCTGAAGGATTAAGTCACATGCGCCTCGTTGCACAGCCACCGTGCTTACTCTGCGATGTTCTTATCGGGTATTGGCCTGGGTTTGGGTTAAAGTACTAAGAAGGTCAGGGAGTGTGAAGGTTGATGGGTATGATTGACGGGATGACGATTGGCTGGAAAGGATTCAGCAAGTAGTGCTTAATACTAGAAGGTTTCTAATGGAGAGATACTATGATGGACAGGGCAAGGATCAGGTGACCTGCATCCAATCACCAGTCAATCCCAATGTACAGTCAAGTAAGTATCCCATCTCCAATTACCTACAACCGATTGGAAACCAGATTCAACGTCGGTCCACAGTACGTGTGCGGATCAAACTTGTTCTTCTTCCCCAACCGCACATATCCATCCCAAGGCCCTCCCTCATCGAACCGCATACACATCGTATCACAATCCCGGCGACATGTCTTGAAATGCTTCTTATCGATAAACTCCACCACGGCCTTCCCCACCGTCTGACTCAAGCTCGTGTAATCGCAGTCCGTCATCTTGGACGAGTACGTAAACCGCCAATCACCATACACCCGCTCGAAATAATCGCATTGCTTCTCCTCAAAGTCCTCAAGGTTGATATGGATAGTCGGGATGGCGCCCGGGGGGTGTTGCTTGTGTTTTTTTTCTTCGCGGACCGTTTCCGCCCACGCTTCGCCGAATGCCTGGGCGATGTCTTTCGAGGACGCGCACTTTTTGGGATCGGTGGACTTGGAGTCGGACTTGGCGACGGAGTGGAAGATTTCTTCGATGGTTTCGAGACCGATGCAGTTGGTGAGGGAATCGCTGGCAGAGAGTTGGAAGTGAGGGTGGTGCTTGTCCACCTTGGTTGCGGAGGGGTCGTCTGCCAGGGGTTTCTGGGAGGCGACGACAGAGGTCGAGAGAGAAAGTAGGGCAATGGAGAGAGTCAACTTCATTGTGTCGGATTGTTGGCGCTTGGGTTGGTATCTCGTTGCTGGACTATCTCGAGGGCTGTCGTTGCTTTTGTAGACGGGGCGGGGGCTGAGCTGGCCGGAGAATGCCCGGGTTCCGATGCTTGACCTTCGTCGGAGTATCCGAGTGGTTGAGGTGCTGATGGTGGAGCAGTAGGGCGTCGGGCTAAACAAGGCAACATTGGCTACCTACTAGCCCTGGGGGGGTTAGATGCCGGGAATAAGGCTGCATTGACCCGCTATGGAGGCTGAGCGGATATTCGGATGCACCATTGACCTGTCAGACTCGCGTCTGGTTGGAATGAGGTCACTGCTTCTCCTGAGGCCGGGGCGCAGTGGCCCGGGGTGCCTCAGGCTGCACATGCTGTACGGCATGATTGTCGCGACTGGCCAGGTACGATGCATCTGAGGTTTGCAGCTGGGTTAGTGATCCGAGCGTGGTGTGGCCCGTGCCTGATAGACATACCGTATGTTAGGATTCATGAACCTCAGACATTGTGTCGCCAGGAAAGAAACCACAGAATATCGTGCACTGACCAGAGAAGATAGGTGGATCACATTTGGCCCATACCAAGGTTAAAAGTGCGCCATTACGTGGCATATCACTAGCAGGCACTAGGTCGCGTGTCTGAGCCTCGGAGCCTCGGAGGTATCCCTATCAGTCCTTAGTAAAGACAGTAGACAGACACAGGGGCAGATCCATCATGAGTGTGGAGACGGAGGCCCCCGAATAAACATTCATCCGCCGTCTCACAACATGGTCACGTGCATCAGGCATCAATCGGGCACCCACATTAGCAGCCTCAGGCCCCCAGGCCATCAGGCCAGTAAGAGAAGCTTGTGTCACCACGTGCCCTGCATGCGGGGATCATTGCCGATGTATACTCAGAGAAATGCCGTCCACAGCATAATGAATACTAGTAGTAGTAGTAGTAGTAGTAGGAGGAGGAGGAGGAGGAGGTATTGATAGTAGTTTTCATCAATATCAAGTTTGTCTGGTTTGTTCCTCCCCGCCACCACCACTTCCAGTTCCAACGAGGGAAAAATGAAACAAGAGAGTATAGAATCTGTGGGTGGAGAGCAGCAGTCTGCGGGGATAATGAAAATTCAATATAAATATGAATGCAAGTAAACAACATCTTTACTGCAATCTGAATTAACAGTAGCAGCCTCAGGAAACCCATCTTGCTTGGTCAGGCTAAAACCCAAATCACACTCCGGTGAACCGCCACCCCACGGAAGGATTATTACCTAAAAATAAAATCTCCCCGCGTCCACCGATCTCTAACCCCTCAATCTTACGATTGCAATACTCACAGATCTATCTTCTGCAGTCCCCAGAACATACGTCATACACGATGCCTGACAAGGATGCTGGTACCCCCCGTGTTTTCCTCTACCGACACGGTACGTAACAACGAGCCCCGCTAGATATGCCGGTTGACTCAACATATCACCAGGAGAGACGGAATGGTCCAAGAGCGGCCAGTACACCGGCATCAGCGAGATCGAACTGACCGAGGACGGCGTCAAGCAGGTGGTTGCATCTGGCAAAATCCTCGTCGGATCCGGCAAGTTGATTGACCCGGCCAAGCTGGCCCGGGTGTTTGTCAGTCCCCGCCGGAGAGCAGTCCACACCTTTAATCTGGCGTTCAGTGAGGCCGATAAGCAGGCCCTGAAAGATGCCAACAAGGTGGAGGAGACAGAGAGATTGGCGGAGTGGGGGTATGGTCTGTACGAAGGGATGTTGACGAAGGACATCCGCGCCTTGCGCAAGGAACATGGCCTTGATACCGAGCGGGCCTGGGATATCTGGACCGATGGCTGTGAGGAGGGAGAGTAAGTTATTCCGACCACCAGGGCTTCTGATAGATAGCTGACACGATACAGATCCGCTCAGGATGTGACAGACCGCCTTGATAACCTGATTGAGGAAATCCGCGCCATCCACAGAGGCAATATGCATGGTGAAAACCCGTCAGATGTGGCGCTGTTTGCTCATGGCCACACACTGCGTGCCTTTACGAAGCGCTGGCTGGGGTATCCTATGGAGTTTCCTCTGTCTATGATGCTCGAGCCTGGTGCGGTTGGAGTTCTGAGGTATGTGCTGTCTTGCTGTGGGGTGGGTGAAGCTAACGTGGTTTGTAGCTACCAACATCATAGCATTGATGAACCTGCTTTTCTTGTGGGTTATGGGTTTCCCTTGGAGAAGTAGGTCGGCTGCACTAGGTGCGGATGGGAGGTCAGATAGATGGATGTGTAGATATAAACGAATTTAGACAAGATAGATGAATTTATGTTAAGCTTATCGTCAAAATATAAAACTTGTTCAAGGGTCCCTGTTTGGAGTATGCGCTGTATAGTCACCGAGAGACTTCAGCATGTGCTTGATAGATAGGACGATAAGAATAATAGTTTCTGTTCTACCATATTTGGGTGTATACAAGACAGGTGTTTTTGCACATATAAGGTGTCAACTCTTGCGTGATCCATCCAGAGTTATCTCGCGATCACTACAAAGTAAATATAGCTGATTGATTAACAAAATTTAAGAGAGACTAAATATCAATCCGGCAAGATGGCCGAGCGGTCTAAGGCGCTAGGGTCAGGCTATCTGATCTCACATATTCCAACAGGAATATTCCTAGTCTCGAAAGGGGCGTGGGTTCGAATCCCACTCTTGTCATAACTTTTTGCATTTTTGCTGTTTACCAGACACTGTGTGGTATCTAGTTGTGTTTTGCTGTGTTATTTATTGAGTCCTCCTACCATCGTTGTGTTGATTGAGATGTTATGATAACTTTGTATACTTCAACTTTCCTACATTGGGAATCCGGCTAACTCATGGTGATGAATTTCTGCAGTCAATGTAGAATATTCAAGGTGGGGAATCTGCTCGGATTGCTGTAATTCAATCCCAACTATAACGCAGCCTGCACAACCGAACACATCCAACTGCCACCCTGGCTAAGCGTACAAACTGGCCCCGGACTGCTGCGCCAAATGCCAATTCCCAAGAATTCCCCATGGATCGCATGGTATGTTCCTACAACCGGGAGCTGTTGAACTTCCGTGGCCTCTTTGAGCAGGACTTCATATGTGGCCTGTCGCACCCTCCTTTGAATGACATACGTGGTTCCCTGAGCGGACAGAGATGGGGATGCCAGCTCTTCCAACCGAGCTATCCATGACTCGGGTGACATGTTTTGCCCAAAAATAATTCCTTCGCCTTTTCCGCCCCGCGCTGGCTTGAGAAGGTACTTATCCTTGAGGACACACTGCAAACGGCATTGATCGATGAGCTGGGCCAGCCGGGCGGAGCCTGGAAGGATGGTGTCGCAAAGCCCTTGCTCCAATAGACTGGCCTCTTCAGATGTCAAAACCTTTCTCGCCAGGAATGAATCAATCTCTTCTAAGACGAGCCCCAACATCCGCTTGTCGTGGACCAGAAGTAAAGTCCGCATGTCATTGAAGCACCGGAGGCTGATGTTTTGGAGCATTTCATAGCCGAGATTTAGTAGCTCATGATGATGCAGCTCCAGCTCCACCTGGTGGATTTCTTCGAGCAGTTCCCCAGCTTCGTTTCGAAATCTGTCTCCCTCGATGGGCGATTGAGAATCGACCAGGCAACATAGTTTATGTCCGCAAGGTGATCGATTGCATGGTATCAGCCGGAGATCAGCCGGGGTTATGAAGCGGACCTGCTGGTCTAGATGCCTTCTCGCATAGTGCGCATAGAGATGAATATCAACCCCGGGTTCTTCATCCTTGAGGATGTCAAGGGGCAAACGCGCGTTGCAGAGCCGCTGGATACCGTCAAGGAGCTACATCTGACCGTCAGCTAAGACACGGAAGTAGAGATGGACGGAACCTCGTTACGATGGCGACAGACACACAGTTTGTGAATCAGTGGCCCCCACCAGCTCGTGCCCACTGATACCCGTATCCACCAGCGCATCCTGCCCGATCGCGTTCACCATCAACCCATTCCAACAGAATCGGGCATTGATTTCGCAAATGCGAAACGTTTCCGCTCCATCCTTTGTGTGAGTCTGCTGTTCGATGAGAAAATCCGGTCTCCAGGATCCGCAGCGCTTCCGAAACGGCTGGGTGATGCCGGTGCTCTGTGCATGATCTAACCACTGCTTTGCATGAGCAGGTCTGATGGTCAGGACCGCGACTAGTATAGATCATACTTGGAGAAGCCTTTCTTCTACAGGCTGGAGAGGCATGCGCGCCGGAAAATTTGCGCTCGGATCAGCCCACCACCTGGCAACAATGTCGTCAATGGCCGTGACGAGGACTTTGTTAAGAGTCGCCAGCCCTGCGAGATGGTCCCGGGTGACCAGCATCGGATAGGGGCAGTTGGAGAGATACAAAGCACCAGGCCATGAATCGGCCGGACAGGTTTTCAGCAGACTCGAATGCAGACTGTCCTCGAGTCGCTGCCGGACCTCAGGGCTGACCGCGCTAGGAGCCGTGAGCTCGACTGGGCCTTCTGCGGAGGGGATGACCCCGATGCACTGCAGTCTAACTTGGGAGGTGTTCATGATGGCCAGGATAAAAGGATGGCAGGATTCAAGTCACACAACGGCAAGAGGCGGGGGATTTATGCGTCCAGGGGCAACTTCGGATCTTTTCAGCCCTCAACCCCCCGTGCATGCATATGATCGTTCTTGGAAAGCATGTAGACAGTTCTACTGACTCCTATTTGAATCTATGATGGAACTGAAAGATCCTGTGGAGCTCTGCTGGAGAATAGGATATACTCGACCGAAACAGCTTCATCACAATTTCCTCTCGACCAGCTCCACCGTTACGCCATGGCTACTAGCTTCTATTCCCTAGCGGACATTCTCTCGGTCGCCCAGGTTCATCCATTCTATTCGGATACGCAGTACCCCCCTACTCGAGAGTGGCTGGCTCACATCCTGCAGGCCGCGCAGGCCAACCCGAAACCCGGTCGGGATCTCAAGTCATTCCCCTTGACAAGCAAGCACACCTTGTACGTCTCATCGGTTCTCATATGGATGCTTCTGAATTTAACAATCCCCGGAATTTCCTAGATACCAGCACATCTCTCGGCTCACGGTGGATAAGGATCCGCGGAACGGATATCGCCAGGGAACTTTTGTCAGCACCACAGGAGGGGGGTCAGGCGGGAAACCGATGGTGTTTGCGACCGATGCGCTCGAAAACCGACAGCAGCGAGCGGCGATAGGAGATATTCTGCGAGACTGTGGCCTCATCGAGCCGGGGGATTGGGTCCTGACACTCCACGTCTCGGGCCATCTATACCGGTACGTCCGCCCTGATGCATGCCACGCTTTATACCAACCACTTCAGGGCCCTGGACTTAATGACCGAACTGTTTGAGAATGCCGGAGCGGCGGTCTTGTGTGCCGGGCCGGAGATGGCCCACTCGGCGGTGGTGGAAGCCATCATGCAGTATCGAGCCAATGCAGTGGCGGGGGATGTCAGTCAGCTCCTGCAGCTGGCCAAGTATGTCACCACCCTGGATGCAGTGCAGAAGAAAGCGCTCATCCTAACCAAGTTGTTCTACACGTCCGAGTCCATCACATCCTCCCAGCGAGGCTTTCTGATTTCAGCGTTTGGAGAACTCACCATCTGCTCCGTCATCGGCAGCGCAGAGGCCGGGGCATGGGGGGTTTCGAGCAGTGCGCTGACCGGGATTCCGAAGGGAGACTATACCGATTTTATCGTCGATGAACGGACCATCCATCTGGAGGTTCTTCCTATGTCGGTTGCCGAGGACGAAGCTATTTCCTGCTCAACCACCTGTGTACAACATGTACCTCCAGGGCAGCCAGGCCTTCTCGTGCAGACGTCACTACAGCGCCTGCGGAATCCCCTGGTCCGGTATGTATGTGGCGATATTGCTTCCCTGCACCCATTGCCTCCGACGTTGCTCGCAACACTCCCCAGTCAACACACCGAGCATTATCAAATAGTCCGCGTCTACGGCCGCGACCAACGGACCAGCTTCACCTGGTACGGCGAGTACTTTGAGTTCGGGGCCATCGAGACCTTCATGCGAGCCGAGCAGTGGGATATCTTACTGTGGCAGATTATCCTGCAGCATGCACCCGAGGGGGCGGACATTGTGCTGGAAGTCCGCATCTTCCGGGACCCGGAGAGTCGGGTCAGCCAGGAGGATCTCGCGGCGAAGATCCGGGAATTTTTCTGGGTGTTTGATTTCAATGCCGAGTTGTTCCGGTTGGAGTTTCTGGGGGATACGAGGGGGTTTCGGCGGAGTCGGACGGGAAGGAAAGTGATGCAGTTTGTTGATTTGACTGTTGGCTGAGGGGGTCTTTACAGCAGGAGGATGAATTGCATGTCATAGCTTGAACGGTGCACTGTTTGGACAAGAGGAATTCCGGTTGCTAATCAGGAATAATTATACTGCGACATTTTCTTCCATATTTGATTTCGGATATGTAAAGAACGACAAGTAAACAGCAATTAGGTTCTGAGTTCGTAGGTAGACCAAGCTACGTACAATAAATAACATGAAACAACAACAGCAACAACAACAACAATCACACGGTGATCAACAACACGTAGAGTAACGATACACAGATAAAGCACAACACATCAATGGCCGGATTGATCGATGCCATTCATCCGTATTAAGCAACCTTTGAGGAGGCCTTCAGGTCCATCAGACCAACAGGGACGCGATACAAGCTGGGTCAGCAGGCAGCAAACCCACCCTAATCCTCCATCCCCCATCCATCCATTCATCCAGCCAGCCAGCCAGCTCCTCACATCTCAACAACAACCGCAGCAGCCTCAGCCTCCCTCTTCCCCTTCGCCGCCTGATCCGCATAATCCTTCACCCCCGTATCAATGGCCTCCGAAATCCCCCCGGCAATCGACCCCGCCAACCCCTGCAAATTCTGCGGCACCTTAGAAACAATCGTATTGGACAATTTCTTCGCGGCGGCCTTCTGCTGCGTCAAATCATTATACGTCTGCGCCCCCTTGCCAGCCTTGACAATCTGGGCCTTTTTGCCATCGAGTTTCGTGATGACGGTGGAGATCTTATTCTTGAGATCGTTCACTGGGCCCGGAAGACCGAGGGCATCGCCGGCCGTGAGGGCCCCTGTGCCGCTCACTTTCTTGTTGCCATTGTTGATGGCTGCCACGAGGTTGTTGGAGGCTTGTTGCAGTTTACTCACGTCGCCGCCGGTGTAGCCCTGGATGGCGGTGCCGAGGGCGTCGACTTTGGTGCCGATGGTGGAGAGAACACCGGTGATGGTGGGGAGATCGCGTTCTTGGATTTGGGTGGGGGCCGCGAGGGTGTTGGTTGCGAGGGTGAAAGTGAGGAGGGTGAGGAGGGAGAGTTTCATTTTGGTGGTTGTGGTGGTGGTGGTTGATTGATTGATTGAGTGAGGAGATTGTAGTTGATGAGGTTGATGGTGTTGGGGATTCGAAGGGCTTTATATACATCCTTCGCTCCTAGTAATACCCTTCACTTTGTAAAAAAAAAGGTATGATACTAGAAAAGTATACTGGAATGATAAAATCACGATGTGCAAAGACTTGAATTTCAGTGCGATCGACAGGGACCTCTGATCGCCGGGAACTCAATCACCGATGGTTAGAAATTGTCTGAAATTCCGGGGAAGCTTAAATCGCGGGCGGTTTGGGAGTTGCCTGGAGAAAACTCTAATTCCAAAAATATCCTCTGTGCGCGGAGTTGATCGGGATGATCGTCTGTGGGGTAAATTGTGATATGGCGGTTTCAATTATTAGTCAATGTTAGTTTGTATCATCGGGGCAATTGGAGAGTTGGTGGGTTAAGGCTTGCTGAGTTGGGAAAAAGCTGGTTTTTGGGCCGTCACCTTCAGTCGGTGTATTCTTGGGGTATGTGTTCTTCCTGGATGGAGTATCATGTTTCGGACTGATGGGTTGTTTTAGTCGCTGTCAATTTACTCAGCTAGTCCTTGGAGGTCTTTGTAAGGGTTGAAGTAGGTGCTGTTAGGGTGTAAGAAGGGCTTCTCGGGGGTTACTTTGGAAAGTAGATTCCCTACCATCATGAGCGGGGATAATCAGGAGTATGACGATTTATTAGTCCTGAACATTACAATCCACCGATCTATCCCATGCCTCTAAAGCAAAGCTACTTGTTCGACTGGTTAGATGGTGGCATCGCCTTTACTGGCTCCGGGCCCGGGGCTGTGGTGGGCTTCCGGTACGGTGCACGCCAGATGTTGAATGCTTCCACGAACGGGCTCGCCTCATCGACCGGAAAGGATGTGCTACTGGTCGAGTCGGTGTACGCGAGGCCGTCAAGGTCGATCAGATAAAGCTTATCTGTCTGCACATCGTAGTTCAAATAGCTGGGGTGTTGCATAACCAGTTGATAATCATTCGTGCGCAACGTCCTGCATGGCACGCCTTCGTTAGCAGGCATGTGGCAGAAACCCGTAGACAACCATCAACTTACTCCAAGATCCGCGCGAGCTGGGTTCGGATACTCGCAAGCTGGCGGTTGCTTAGCTCGGGTTGGATCTTATTCACGTTCTCACCGAAAGGAGGATGTAAGACCAAGAAGTCAACATAGCCGCCGGGAAAAGGCATCCACTCAGGCTGGTCCTGAGTTTCATGGGCAGCATATTTGGGTCCGAATCCTTTTTCAGCCAAGAGCATTGCCGCCTGAACTTCATGACAGTAATGTTGCTCGGCGATAGACAGAATTTCGGTTGGATCTTCGAACGCAAACTCTTTCGGGTTCAGTTCATAGCGTATCTTGATGAAAAACGATAGTCGAGTCACTGTGTTTCGAGCCTTTGCTAGAACGTGACGCTGGCCCATTCTCCTGTCCAGGACCTCGGAGAACTGCTCTTCGACCTTTAGTATTCTTCCTTCGATCTCGAAGACTCGTCCTTCCAAGCTGAAGGCCCACATGGTTGGTCGATCGTATGGAGATGGAGGCTGTGGTTCGAGATTGCTGTTGATGCAAAATGGACGGTCTGATCAGACTGGGTGTCTGGTTCTGGACAAATATTGTGAGTTGCGGATTCAAACAATTGTCTTTGACCGGAATATTTGTTATGAGTCACAGCCATGATTACCGGAAAAATCCATTATTCACCATGACACTTGCATCGCGTCATTGTGAATATGTCATCAAAATTGGTTTATTATTAACCCCTCAAACACACTCTAGGTCTGTTCCAAGTGGATGAGTACCGTGTAAACAGCTGTTATTAACCTGTCAAAGTACCGGGTATTCTGCAGTATCCTACAGTGGGTGGTATGGTGGTATGGTGGATCGGAACGGTTTCATTATTATCTACAGGGGACTCTTGGGATCTTGCCTGGAAGGGAGATTCGGCGGGGGTTATGTGATATTAGTGAGATGAAGTCTTTTCATTTTACCTGACGTTAAGTTGGAGATTGGAGGTTTGGGGTCAGAGCTACTATATTCTCTTCTACGCTCTGGTTTGGGGTTCACTGGATAAAGCCTCCGGATATTGCATATTCTTAGTGGTGATCATAAACAGTCGTTCGTTACAGACTCCTTATCTAGAACCTTGGTATAGGCCCTTTTGTTAGACCATGTCTTCCCAGGTCTAATACAAAACCATTAATCCACGTGGTTAAAGCCCATATTCCCCGCACCTAACCTCACACATGTACTTGCTCACATTCAAACGAAGTAGAAACTAAAACTAGTCATTCCTTTAAAAATTGGTTTCCAAAAATCTCTAGACCGTGTTATACCCCCTCTCATACTCCTTGCGCACTTCCGCGTCCTCGAGATTCGACCGCGCCGCCATCCAGCCATGGATCTGAGTGGAAAAGGTTTCCACATGACACGGCACCTGCAGGCTCTTCTGATAAGCGGCCATATCATCGACGGGCTCATCGCCTGACGCCAGTAGGGCCATGGGGATGGTGACCTGGGTGGCATCGGCGGGGTCGAACATGGCAGGGTGGCACTGCACGGCGGCGCGGAAGATAGGGTTGGGGGTGGCGGCGCTGAGACTAGCGATCTTGCCGCCCCAGCAGTGGCCGACGATGGCCCACTTGGCGAAGGGGCGAGGGTTGTTGGCCGCGCTGACGACACCGGGGATCTTGTCCAGGGTCTTGGAGGGCACCGCCTGGGTGGAGAAGAAGGTGGTGAGGTTCTCCGTCTGCTCGGGGGTCGTGGGTGGGTACCAGGTGATGTCGGCGGGGCGGCCCTCGAAGAAGTCGGGCATGAACACGCGGTATTTGCGTGTGCTGGAGGTGGCCAGAATGTCGGCACCTTGGAGAGTATGGGGGAAGAAGCCGAAGATATCTGTTAGGTCGGTTGGTTAGTTGCTTGGTGGGAGGTGAGACTGTTGAGTGGGTGGCGTCCTGACCGTAGATAAGGAGGATGGCCTCGGTGGCGGATTCAGGGCCGGTCACGTCTATGCATTGTTATTGTTGTCATGATTGTAGGCAGTGGAGTGGGATGGGATACATACAGGTCTTCAGGCCATGGAGGGTGATGAACTCGCCCTTGGGCTGGTAGTCCTGAGATACCACGGGGGGGATACTGCAACAGGCTTTGCTGATAGAAATATTGTGAATTGGTGTTTCGGCTTGCAGTGGAGATATTTACCTTGCCTTCACGCGGCTGAAGGGGGTTGGTTACATATACATATACCTATACACCTCTCGGCGATGATGGCCGAGAGATCTCGGCTCGGCTGCCCGACGTCTCCAACCGAGGGTGCCATCACGACGCCTCGCATACAAAGCCATGCGTCTTTCCTTCCATTGACCTTATCCCAATCAATTACTATCACCATTGCTAGAATGGCCGGGCGACGAAAGATTCTAGATCTCCCGCAGTCCAGAGCGACCGTGGATGTCTCCCCCATCGACATGTAGGGTCATCCCCCTCCTGCTTGTACTCCGGTCCTCTACTAAATCGCCCATGCCAACCCTCAAGAGGCGCCCGCCTATCCTTCCCCGCGGAGCAGTTCATGGCCCCGAAAATCCCAGGCTACGATCGCCTGGCGGTGCCCTCGTACTGCTTTCTCATCACGCGCCCCTGTTCGCTGAGTGCTGCACCAATCCAGAAAGTGGCTGGACGATCTCCTCGCCGAGATCAACGCCATAACGCTGAATGGTTGGCGAGAGGAGAATTTGGCGGAGAGGGGCAAGTGGCGCTTTCTAGAGGATTTTGAACAGGTTGTTGGGGAGGAATGAAGTGTATTTTGAAGGGGTTTGCGATGATGGATTCGTTATACTAGGTATTGGTGGGTTTTAGGGTTGAAATAGGCATCATATATCTCTTATTGTTGGATTATGGAGGGGGGATGTAGTGAGCATTCTATCTGGTCTCTTATTTAGCCCTTGTACTAGGCATAGATTGGTTCTTTTTATCCTTTTGTAGAATACCCCAGTTCAAGTCAAGTCAAGTCATATTCTATTAGCACAATGGGGTCCGCTAGGTGTGTTGTTACCTTTGTAGGCGCTTTCTGTGAAGCAAGAATTTGAATCCAAAATGTCAGAGATCTCTCTCTGATGCACACCACACAGGCACATTCAAGGCTATCTATTCAGGTCTAACTGACATCAAGTGGTAACAGTACCAGAGTAAATCACACTTCAATACGACCTCACTAAACCCTGTTCACTGGTAGTGTCTGTATCGACACCCCCTCACTGCATCATATAATCTAACGCCCTCCACAATCCACCACCAATCCATCACAGCCCCTCCCCCCACCCAAATGGATTAAGATAGTATTTCCCTAGATACGTCTCCAATATATCCCACCCAGCATACACAACAGAACCCGACACCGCACCTACACCCAGATATTCCAACCAATCACCAACCCCAGCCATTCGCACAACCATCTCCAACCCCGCATGGACAAGCAAAATCCGAGCGGAGATGAAACATAACTGCACTACTGCCTGAGACTCAATCGGAAGCATCAGCGACAAAAGGTGATGGAGTACACATTTCCGATATATCCAATACGTGTTAGCTGCACAATGGGTCGACGCAAATCGAGCCATAAACGTTGTCTCGGATGCTGAGGACCGACGCACCCATGGGATGAGGTGATTCGCGGCAGCACATTTCCATTGGGATCGGAATCCAGGGGTACTGGGCTTGCAGTCAAGGGTATCATCCAAGGCGGGTGTGGCGCGATCAAGTAAATCACTCAGCAAGAACCAGTCCGAGACGCAGAGACGCGAGGATGTATCGTCGGCTTCTGTGGTGCAGGGCATACATTCTGTCAGGAATCCCTGTTTTGCGGTCTGATACTGTGTGATACTTGTGAAGAACCGAGGTGTGATGGGACAGATCTCGAGAATTGGTCGAGGGTGAGAGGTGGGCGAAACAGGGGAGTGGAAGGTGATGGGCTCAAAGCTGATGCTTTTGGGAGGAGTATATTTCAATGTCAAAGGGGTGTCGCAGTGTTTGATGAGCTCGGAGAGATATTCGCGGAAGATTAGTTCTAAGGATCTATCAGAGGAGCGGTTAGCATTATTTAGGGTATGGATGAAAAAAAAAAAAAAAAAACAGATCACTGCCTACTTTTCAACCGGAGTTTCCTTTCGTGCTATACTTCCCTTCCTCACTTCAGGCCGCTGCAAATACTTCAACCCTCCCCTGAAACGGACCTTCAGAGCCTCTTTGACAATTCGCGGTGCTGACAACGCCCCTACATGCGTCCATCTCATAATGAACTTCATAATATCCCATGAGGACGCATCCAAGGGATCAACCGCATCGCCCCAGGACGATAATCGACTGGTCACTTTGATCTGTCCCTCAGAACTGACTGAGCTGAGGGTAGATTGCAGTCGCGGAGGAAATTCACTTAACATATCAGAGAATTTAGCCGGCATTGACCCACCCACTTTTTCAAACGGGGATCCAAAAATGCTCTTCTCCCATTGACCTTTATAGTTGGTACACCTTGAGGCAGATGTTCGGAAGACGAGGTCTTGTGGCTCGCTAGGCCCATGCTGGAATGAAGCAGTGACTCCTTGTGAAACCCCACGGAGGTCATCTTTTGGCGAGCCAGCCGCGGTAAGTGGAAAAAAGAAGTTGCGTTTTTCGTAGAAAGAGTTGTTGATTTCCATGATCATTGCCGTTAGCTCTCGTGATGGAGAGTAGAGATACCAGTAGTTGATGGCGCTCTTCTGCCACCATAAGAACCTGGGGACACTGAGAAGATACGCATATGGGTAATCGTTCGGGTTTTGGTTCTGGCTTACGGTCAGTGACGCGTACCGTGAATAGGTGTCTGACGTTGGAGATGGCTTACCTCTGAACGAAGAAAGAAATGTAATTTCTCTTCCAGGCTGCGGTCACCACTACCTGGGTCAAGGTAGTAACCGGCATCAATGGTGAACCAGCACCTCTCCCACCACCTTTCTTCGGAAGGCGTATTATCAATGGATATGAGGTTCCCGACACGACCACGCAGACCCACTGGGATACCTATCATGAAGTAATCATACCAGTAATTGTAGCGCTCGGCCACGGGAAAGCGACGCGCATGGGAGAGCTTTGCGGGGAATAAGAATGGTTTTCCGATGAATTCCCTCTTGTGGCAGCCGTTGTGAAGACGAAGGTTGCGGAAGACATATGCAGACCAGATTAATTTGAGCAATAGGATGCCGAAAGATATGAGAATGATCAAGGCCAGAGAGATGCAGAATGCCTGAGGTGACTGAAAAGATATCTGTGATACCCTGATGAGAAGGGCTACAGAAGAGAAGTACATCATACCACGTAGGAACATATTGATCTCACACGAGACTGTAGAGGACTGACATTTCTTGCTGAGCACAATAGCAATATATTTTCTATTCCTTTTATTTCGAAAATACGCACACTTTCATGACTGAGGTAATCTGCATAGAAACATAAATGGAAGTTGGTCCGCCTCAGGAATGCTGCAATATGCATGCAAAAAAATAGCCACGTTACACAGCCTGTTTTGGGAATGTGACAATATGCATAGGAGCATAAAAGTGACTGACGGATTTTCTCTCTAGAGAATGTCACAATCTGCACATCGACAGAAAAGGAAGTGACAGTTATCAACTCTGGAGAATGCTGCTGCATATCGACAAAAAAGGAAGGGACAGATCGTCTGTCTGAGAATTCAGCAGAGCTTTCGTAACACCTCCCACGTAGATCAGTAGGATGAACCTCTTTTTTTCGGCTTTACTCGGTCTTGTAGCACTTCTCACGGCCTTCAAGTAATCCCAATGGATGTCCTCGTGCATGTCTAGTAATGGCTCTCGAAGCCTCAGCCCCTCGCTTCGTAACCCACTGCTGCTCTAGGCCCTTCCTAATCCGTCTTTCGCGGCAGTTCTATTCGGTCTGCTCGCACCGACATTTTTCTTCGTGATAGGGGATTGCCTTTACGCCTTCTAGTATGGAAGTGGTGGGAATGTTAGTGAATGTTGACTGACGGCAGGAGAAACGCTGCTGTCACGGCCTGTCGTTCACGCATGCAGCCGATGGCCATGTGCCATTCTTCTTCTATACTGTCTCAGACTGCGTGTACGAGTCAGTTACTCTTGTGTCCTGCTCATTGCACAATGAAAGCCATATAGTCTTTGTCATTGCCCTGAATCTTCATATTCTGTATCACTGGAGGGTTGGAGGAAGTACAGCGCTGTATACGTCCAAGGTAGGAACTTCAGCATCCGGGCTGCATACCTGACATCCGACAGCACCTGTTGCAGATCTTGGTATTGGTTCTAGGCAAGTCGTCATGATCGTCTCCAGCGGTCAGGATTGATTATCTCATGAGTTGCTTCGAACGTAAGTCCTGGCCTAGATTAGCACTCTCCCCTCTATGGAATAACATACCTGACAGGATGATTCGCAATTTCAGCACTATGATTAGCTCCTTGCCTGGACTATTGATGACGATCATTCAAGGATCCTTCAGTTGTTCACTTATTTCAATGCTTTTCGCACCTGATATTACAGGATGCCTCGTACGCATCATCGGAAAGAACATAACCCGTTGAGACAATTTTTGTTCTTTATTCATCTTCACAATGACGTTGTCTGAGTCGCAGACTTCTTTCAAAGAAGTCATCATTATAGGAGCCGGCTTTTCCGGCCTAGCCACGGCATGTCAGCTCAAAAGGAAGCTGCACTGCAATGACTTTTCTGTGTTTGATCGGGCTAGCGGATTTGGAGGAGCATGGCATGCAAATCAATGTAAGCTCGTTGCTTCTGTCCATAATATTTTATCATAACCGTGCCCGTCGCTTAACACTATATCAGATCCAGGTTGCGGCGTAGATATCCCAGCAGCACTATACAGTCTGTCCTTCGCGCCAAAAACGGACTTTTCTTGCTTCTTCCCCAAGCAGCACGAGATCCTACACTATATCAACTCGGTGGTCGAAAGCCATCAGCTTGAGTCGCATTTCACCGGTCATACAGAGTGGGTGGGCGCATCATGGCAAGACTCTTCCAAGACATGGCTTGTCCAGCTCAAGGATCTTCACACTGGTCAAGAATTTACCCGCGAGTGCAGAATACTAATCTCCGCGGTTGGAGCGCTATCGGTGCCAAATAAGTCTAGTATTCCGGGAACTGAGCGTTTCAGAGGGGATATTGTTCATACTGCCAATTGGGATCAGACGGTGTCTCTGCGAGACAAGCGAGTTGTAGTGATTGGAAACGGCGGTGAGTTTTAATCCAGCTCTCTGAAATAAGTCTCACTGATTCCCAATGTTCCCAGCCTCTGCAACACAGGTCATACCAGCAATCGCCAAAGAAGCTCGTGAAATTACCCAGTTTATCCGGGTGCGTGAACATCCTGTTCGATATAGTCGTCCTATAATACTAACACTGCTTCAGACACCGCAACTCTACCTACCTGGACAGAATACCACAATTGGGAGCCTCTGGCAAAGTGCCTATAAATATGTCCCCGGACTGTTGGTGCTGATTCGAATCGTGATATTTCTCTACCTCGAGACAGCCACTCTGCAATTCCGTCGGAACCGGAGAGGGGCCAATATGAGAGACCAGCAATTTCTGCTTAGCAGGCGATATATTCTTGATAACGCTCCCGGTGAGCTAAGCTGATTGCCATAATGAAGGTTAATTAGAATTAATCTAACATAACGGATATAGAAAAGTATTGGTCCCTGTTGATTCCAACCACCGAAGCAGGCTGCAAGGTATATCCCTCCCGCAGTCAGTTCATGATGATGGACTAAACAAGTGCAGAGGCGTGTCTTTGACAACGACGGCTATATTCATTGCTTAAACCGGGAGAATGTTCACCTCATCAATGATCCAGTGGTTGAGATTAATGAATCTTCGGTCTTGACTCAATCTGGTCAGGTTTATCCCGCTGATGTGATTGTATGTTGTCAAAGATCTTTGTCCTTTTCTACCTAACAGATGACTAAGTGACCACCCACAGATCCTCGGAACTGGCTTTTCACTCGCCCACTTCGACACGAAAGTTATAGGCTGCCAAGGCCTAACACGGGCCGAACACTGGCAGTCCCTCGGTGGAATCAAAGCCTTTAACACAATTGCAATGTCCGGATTCCCAAACCTGTTCTATGTTCTGGGTCCAAACTCAGGCACAGGTCATACGTCGACAATCTATGCTATCGAGAAGTAGGCCATTGTCTCGTCTGCACATAACATTGCGCACTAACACTGCAATAGCTATGTCGACCTTATACTCCGCGTCATTGAGCCTATTCTTAGCAAAAAGGTCTCCTCCGTACAAGTGAAGGCATCTAGCGAACAAAGCTACAGCAAGGAGATTGAACAGGCGCTTCAGAAGACTATTTATAACAATGCGTGTCTAAGTGTAAGAGATACCACTGCCCGCAAGCGGCCATACGAGCTAATATTATTGAATAGTGGTTCATTGACAAAAAGACGGGTACTAATTGGGCGATTTATCCGTGGAGTTCATTTTGGATGTGGTATACTACTAGGATTGCCGGATTGGATGATTGGATTCATGAGGTAAAGATCCTTTGATATGATTATGAGTTTAGTAGAGATAGGTGTACTGATACTTGGATATCCGTGATAGTGAATGCGTGATTGTCTCCTCAAAAATGACACCAGGAAAGCCTTAATAGATGTGCGAGTTGAAAAAGCTACACTCGGTTGTCTCATAAGTATTGATTCGATAACATTTCTTCACTGGTTCTATTCTCAGGCGTTTGTGGTTTCATGTTATATAGTGTCAATAAACGTAGTCACTATTGAAAAGAAAAAGATGCATAGCTCTTCTGATTTATGCTACATTACTTCCAATAACCTTCACTTCGGCCCGTCCCGTATAAACTCCGAGTCTTTCCTCCTTTACCTGCTATCATCATGAAATTTCGGCAATGCTTAAAGATATGTCAAACACCCATATCACGAGACACTTTATCATCTACCCAAAACATCCACGCAAATGCCACTATCCCCTACTCCAACAGGCGAAAAACCTTCCCCCACGCCTCACCGAAGTCCATAAACACAACCCAACCACCCTACACAAAACCAAGCATTGAAAATAATAAGAAACGTCCCGAATCAACCCTGCAGAATACATCTAATCCAATATCCACCCCCCCAAATCAAGCAACATACATACTATCCCAACCAACAAACAAATACCAACAAGTGTCCCTCCCGGCCCTTCTCGGCGACATTACCCACCCCCACATACCTCACCTGACAAGTCAATTTAAACTTTCCAGACATGCAAGGAGACCCGAAAATCCCTACCGCGGTGACAACCCTCGGTATGTTTCTAGGAGAATTTTCCAACGCCCGTGCGCTGTCATGTGGGTGAGACTCTCTTTTTATGAACCTTTTTCTTGTGACCGTTGGTATTCAAGATGGCATGGGTGTCATTGTTGAGTACGTATGTGGGGTAGGACGATCGTCGAGTTGGGACCGTCAACGGGGGCGGGTTTGTTGATCGGGGTATGTTTTATCTCTCCCTTGCGTGGGAGGTCGAAGTTTAATATTAGGGTGTGGTGGGCGGCGTGGTTGGTGTTTTTTTGGGTTGGGGGGAGGGGAGGCGGTGGAGGTGGGTTGGGGAGTCATAGCTGTAGATGGGGATTGTGGGTAGGGGTTGCTGATCGGTGAGTCCGTCTTGGGGGTGTCGTATGGCGTTGTACTTTTGGATGTGGATAATAGATGGATCTTGGGTAGAGTATAATTAGGGCCGTGAAGGATGTCTGACAAAAAACGGCCATGGTAATAATGTACAATATTGTCTTGTTATTGTCCCGAATCCCAAAGATGGTGGTACTATCTATATTTCGTATACATTACCCTGGTTTGTGAGTACTCAATATGTATATATATATAGAGCTAGCTGTATACTTCTCCAATGACTTTATGGAAAGCACAATTTTATCACTTTACTTTGGTTTGTTTGAAAAGTGTCAGCAGATGCCGATTAATACTTGACTTGGATATACGCGGTGGAATCATCTAATAGCTGTAGGGTTTTAGACTTCATATCTGTGACAACTACTGCTCACTTATTCTTCTATTTCCATGAGCACTAATTGCAAAGAAAGAGACACCTGAATTAAAACAGATTTACTGAATAAGCATATCCAACCTATGTTGTAAGAGCAGCAGAGTAAAACAAAAGCCTTTGTTTCCACATATGTAATCATAAGTACTTTTGTTTCTTCCTCAATCTCACTATACCACTTTACAAGAAAAATGACGGTACTTTTCATCTCATTCACTGCAAGACTTGTCTAATGGATATGCAATAAGGACAACTGATAAATCCCACCATATGACCTACTTTGTGCTCGCTGTGGAGACCTACTACCTTCAGAATTTTACTGGTTTCGTCGATGAGTCTTCTCTCAATAATTTTTTAACCGACGATTACAATGAACGGGGGAAAACAGGCAGAAAGAGAGAAGGAGAGAGGATGCATGGGATTTAACGCACGGCCCCGACACCAACCTCAAGACCCACTCCTCTTATCTGCAACGCTGATTATTGGCCAAACCTGCCACTATCCATGGCCCACTTCATTGTAAGCACTAGTGTCGGACTACGGAGTAAGCAGGTTACATGAAGTTGCCAAGCAAAATTCAAGGGGACCAATTCCATTCCATCATAAACATATGAATTAATCTATCCGGATCCATGTCCGGGATTAAAGATGCATCGCTGACATTGAGGTGGAGAAAACAGACATCCCCCCCGCTCGATTTGGTGGGATGAGATGACGACAAGGCAATACTTATCGGAGGGGGTGGGTTGTAGGACAAGTCTGACGATAGTTAAGAAAAAGACATAAATAGCAGTCCATCCTCCGTGATCTGGTCGTGTTCCATTCAGACCTTACGATTCCTCTTTTAACCAACCAAATCCTTGCCAATTTCACGGAGAAAATGTCTTCCAACACGTCGACTTCCCTGCAAAAGTCCCTCGAAAACTCCAAGTGCGAGTACCGACGGCTCGGGAACAGCGGTCTCACCGTCTCAGTCCCCATCTTCGGATGTATGAGCCTGGGAGATTCCAAGTCCATGGCCTGGACGATTGGTGAAGACGAAGTCAGACCTCTAGCCCAGCACAAATAACTCTCACTAACAACCCAGCTAGGCACTTCCACTCCTCAAAGCCGCCTACGACTCGGGTCTCAACACCTGGGATACAGCAAATGCTTACTCGAATGGCGTGTCTGAGGTTCTTGTTGGCAAAGCCCTAAAGAAATATAACATCCCCCGACAGAAGGTCGTCATCTTGACCAAATGCTTCTGGGGAGTGTCGGAAGAGCCTGGTACGGGTGTCACGCCACCACCATCCCTCACAATCCTTAACTAACACCCCAATCCATAGAAACTCTCCATTGGTCAACCCGAGAACCATTCGAAGCATCCAAAGACTACCAGAACCAATTCGGTCTATCCCGGACCGCCATCTTCAACCAAGTCAACGCGTCCCTGAAACGACTGGACACTGACTACATCGACCTGCTACAAATCCACCGATTCGATTCCAAAACTCCGATTGAAGAAACCATGAAAGCCCTTCATGATCTTGTCGAATCGGGCAAGGTCCGCTACATCGGAGCGAGCAGCATGTGGGCGACGCAATTCGCGCGTATGCAGTTCTGCGCGGAACGCAACGGCTGGACCAAGTTCATCAGTATGCAGAATCAATACAGTCTTCTCTATCGGGAGGAGGAGAGGGAGATGAATCGGTTTTGCAACGATACGGGGGTGGGCTTGATCCCGTGGGCTCCGTTGAACCGGGGGAATCTGGCGAGAGTGCCGGAGAACTTTGGGTCGACGGTGAGAAGTGGCGAGGAGAAAGAGGGGAATGTTGGGTTGGAGGAGGCTGATGTGGCGATCATTAAGCGGGTTGTTGAGATTGCTGAGAAGAGGGATTGGCCGATGTCTCATGTCGCGCTGGCGTGGATCAACAAGCGCGTCACTAGTCCGATTATTGGGGTTAGTAGTGTGAAGAGGCTGGAGCAGGCGATTGCGATTAGAGGTAAGGTGTTGACTGATGAGGAGGAGAGGTATCTTGAGGAGTTGTACAGACCGAAAGCGGTTCTTGTTCCGGAGTCTCTTTAAGATATTGAATGAGATGGGGTTGGTTGATTTCTGATCAAATACTACATCGGGTTTGTATGCTTAGCACCCTGATACACTTGGTTGTTGTCTTTGATGCTTCCCGCAGATGCGGACACATAGAAGGGTGCTACAGCAATATAACTGTGCTACTCTCGCTCTCAGTGAGATTTTAATTCATAAAGCCATGAACAAGGCAGGTCTCCAACATAGGCCTACCTATACACACGAAATCAACATCCCCTTACTTCTTATATTGACAAAAAAAAAAAAAAAAAAAAGAAAACCATGGGGAAATAATCACAAATACCTCATAATCAGACTCTCCCCCCTCCTCAGCCGCCACCTATTCGTATTATGCAAGATATCCGGACAGCCGTGAAGCACCCACCCCCACTTCTTAATAAACCCTTCAGTTACTTCCCAATTCCGCGGATCCGATGGCTCCCCCCACACCATCAGCATATTATCCACGGCATCTGGAACCCAGAAACCCAAGATATCCAAACTAAACTCATCCTCGTCGTAGTCATTCAGCCTACGAATAAGGTTATCCCGTGCCTTTGGATGCGGGAAAAAGTCCAGCCACGGATGATGCGGCGTGGCACACTGCACAACGGTCGGACGTAAAGACACCGGAAGGGATGTCGGACCAGGTCGTGCTGGGCCGATATGGTTGAAAGGGGATAGGACATCTGCCTCACACAAGCCGTTCGCCTCTAGACCCAGGAGTCCGATATTGTGGATGAAGGCGCGATACGTATTGGCTCTGGTTAGAACCAGTAGGTGGTCCGGGCTAGGTCGACCCAGCATATAGCTCCGGTAGGCTGCTAGTTCGAAGTTCTCGAGGCGTTGGACCTCGGATGGGGATGCGGAATTCTGTGGACTTTGGGATGGTTGTTCACGTTGTCGATATCCTTGGTACCAGTTAGTGGAGGCGCTGATATGGCTAAGGTAGTAGTAGCCTACGGTAAGCTCTTTGGTTCAATCGGTTTTGTCGCCGTCGTCGCTCCGCAGAGTTTTGGATATGGCGCCACTCGTCCTTCTCAGGGTGCATTTGGCGCTCTGTCAGAGCCGCGTTACGGAGGGAAGTAGGTCTTGCGTTTTTAGGGTTGAGATTCTCCATGTTTACTCCTGTTGGCAGTTGGGGTATTCTGATCCAACCAAGAAGGTGTGGCAAGAAGCAATCGGGGATGGATGTTGGTGCCTGAATTGGTTAGTTGGAAAGCATATTTCCACAGTTGCTGACAAATATCAAATGACGTAGGTTCTACGAGGCAAAACAGCCTTATCAGTAAGCTTTCCCTTTTAGAGTTAGATGGATTAACCTATATTACTACGTCCAAAGGGCATCCTTATGTACTTTTGATTCATTTGGGGTTTCGTTATATTGAACATGTGAGTTTCTTTGTAGTCAGTGGGGTTGATATCTGATAGAAACAATATTAAAATCCTTTAATTTTATAAGCTATGTTCCATGATGATGCCATCACGCTGAGCATACGGTCTCAGCTCTCCTTGTCGCGAAAAATCCGTTTGAATAATGGAATTCCCCTATTTACCAAACAGCCAATATATTATTACGTAAGTTGAGATCTATGGTAAAGACCTTATTTACAAAATTACTGAATGGGAGGACTTTTGTATATATTTGTGAGGTGCTTATTTTAATGGGTTGCAACATCCTTATTACACCAAACGAGCCCCAACTCCACCACATGAGCAATCATACGGTCGAGGTCTCGAGCTTTCTCGCTCACGAAATTATTCACAGACAGGCGCGCAGTTGTAGACCTCGCAGTCATATTGACAATATGCTATCAAGGTGAAGTGCGAATGAGATTGTGAAGAAATATCACCAACCGCCATACCCGCATCCAGAAATATCTAGTTCGTTTCGACCTGATAGATCATTAGAATGGGAATATACACATAGATAACAGTAAGACATATAAAGATATGTATGTTACTGATCTTTAAGACATAACATATGTCTTCGTGAACTTATCAAAGTTTTCTGATTTCTAATTTTGTATAGAAATTCCAACACGAAAATTACGCTGAGCCGTCTGTTGCATTGGCCTGTCAGCATCGATTGCCCTGTTCCTGTGTCTTTCTTACTAGTCCTAAAGATAGAATGCCAAGATAGACCCGGTATTCCCATTTGGCAACAACAAGTCAACAATCGCTAACGGTTGGCTTGCCAAGATTGTTGTACGTCAGCCTCAGTAGCTTGGCACGCTTAGCTCCGACAGGGTCAGAACACCTCCACATGGCGAATGGAAAATACCTCGGTAGGATCTTAGTTTGAGGATCTCCGCGGATCTCGATCGAATGAGATGCGTGATTCTCATATGACTATTCACAGTACCCAAGGGCGTTAGCACAGTATATCAAAATGATGTGTTTAGGAAGAGAAAATAATTCTCATAGGTTTTCAATACTCCGGATTCCATGAAAAACCAGAAATCTAATATTATAACGTAATTGGAGAAATTTGCGCATTCGAGATTATTCACTATCTGTCAGAACTGAGACCCTGGTCTGAAATTGAATGGTTCTACTGTGTATAGATCGAAAGTGGGGCAAATAGTTCCAACAAGTATCCACCGGCATGACTACACAGTACGAGTTTGCACTGCCATAGAAGCGAAGCACGGCAGTTCCATCCACCGATTCAAATGGGACAATGATGCTAATTGATCGTGTACAGTCACAGCACACTATCTAATGACGTGCGACGATGACAGGTCTCGTGGTCGAGATGGGATGAACATACGATGATATTATGGATTTGACAGCAATAGTTAATTGAGTAGATGACGATCGCTGATACTACGTCAGGTGGTTCATATAGTATAGTACACATGGCTGTAGCCGGCGATGGCAGACCAGAATATACAAGGTAGATTAGAGATTATAGTTTTTCTAAATCTAACCTTTATATAATCACCAATCCAATCTATCTCTGTAAAGTTTCCCCAACTATCATCAGTCTTCTATCTAGAACCGCATGTAAAACCCGATTCGCGGCCTCTGAGACATGCCCCTCATCCTGAGCCAGAGACACTATTTAATAGCCAGCCCTTGGCACCCAGCATACGGATGCAGCAGCAATGATGGTGATTTCCAAGGCGGTTCGGACCCTTGTGGTCTTTGTGTGCATTCTGGTCTTCGTCACACTTTGGCAGCTTCCGCTCCATCGTCCCCAAAGCTTCTCGCCGCCTTCTTTCCATGCCCATGACTTGACAGCCAAAGTAGATTGGTCTCGGTTTGCTTACACGCAATATGTCACCAACACGGACTACCTCTGCAATTCGGTCATGTTGTTCGAAACTCTACATCGCCTAGGTAGCAAAGCTGAGCGCTTCATGATGTACCCAGCGGGCTTTGTCACCACAGGTGACTCCGTCGAGGCGAAACTGCTTCGCAAAGCCCGCGACGAGTATGGCGTAAAACTGACACCGATTGAGGTCCAAAGTCGGAGCACTGCGGACAGTAAGCAGCATACTAGCCATCTTTACTGTCTAACTTGCTAATAATCAGATAGCGACATGGGCACAGAGCTACACCAAGCTTCTCGCATTCAATCAAACCCAATATGACCGCGTTCTGAGTCTCGACTCAGACGCGACAGTTCTCCAGGTAGGTCCTCTCACCTAAAAATTGATACCACTGCTAAGGTCTAGGCCATGGATGAACTGTTCCTACTGCCACCATGTCCCGTAGCCATTCCCCGAGCATATTGGCTCAATTTCGATGATCGGGTCATGAGCTCCCAACTTATGCTTGTTCAGCCATCTGCTGTGGAGTTCCACCGTATTGAGCAGTGCATCGCGGCAGCCGGTTCGAATGACTATGATATGGAGATAGTGAACAATTTATATCGAGACAGCGCATTTATTCTCCCGCATCGCCCATATAATCTTGTGACGGGTGAGTTTCGCTCGAAAAACCACACATCCTATTTGGGCAACCCGCAGGAACTGTGGGATCCGGTCGAAGTCTTGAGGGAGGCCAAGTTTCTGCATTTTTCCGACTGGCCTGTTCCTAAGGTATGCTGTTCCGTCAGATTGTCCCTGCCGACTAACCAAAGTGTAGCCGTGGATACAAGCGCCCGAGACGGTGATTGCGGAAAAGCAACCAGGTTGTGATCTGGATTCCCAGACTGGCCGGCATGACGACTGTCGTGCGCGCGATATTTGGCTCGGTTTGTATGATGACTTTGCTCAGAGACGCCAGGTACTTGTCCCTTCGATTATTGATCGTTCTTTCTAATGCATTTTAGCGTGTTTGCGGTATGAGTGTGAGCACGAAAGGGTAGAAGCTCTCCATTCATTAAATCTTGGCACCAAAGAAATTGGTGCATACTGGTGTGCCAGTTCATTGAATGAAGTCCATTCCGAAATTCCAAGCATTGGTGAAGACACAACATTGAAAATTTACAATTTTACTAATAATATATTTCTGGGTAGACAGAACAATTTGTTATGTAAATAGACTCTACCCGAGATGGTTCTAAATTATAGCACCACTCGGATCCGACAATGTGGCTTGCCCAATCTTCCGGTCGGTCAGTATGAAATGATTAAGGATCCGACTAAAGCTACTTAGAAAATCGTCAATCATCGCATCCTTGGTCCTTGAGTACTTTGCTGTGGACATGATAACGGGCATGGCGTCACCCCGCATCAGATAAGGCAGGCGCACCTGAACCCCTTGCCTGCCAAGACCATCTGGAATCTGATTGCCAACCGGCACCAATCAGGTGACGGGCCGACCGCCATATAATTCAATCGATCATAGAGTGCAATAGGATTGGACGGCATACACTATGACTACCTTAATCCAAAGCCAATCTCACCGATTGACTCTGACACTCGGCGACGACATGCCAAGTGGAAACCTCCGATGTTCATGACACAATCACGGTCGCAGACGATGACTCGACGAGGGAACCCACCGCCTGCAAATTTTTTAACGTTTTCCGAAGGAAACGACTAGGAGAGGGGCTGAAAGCGGAATACGGCAGAGTTTCCCGCCCGCCTCCCATTGGTGGGGTGGGCCTCCACCATCGAATGATGCTCCCTACGGTCCAATAGGAAAGCCGCACCGGGGGAGGATGCCACGGCGGGGGGTAATGGCTTTCGCAGATGAATACCCTGCGGTATTCGATGCAAAAAATCGATGTCACTCCCAAGAACTGCGAACCACATTCACCACCGCCATTCCCATTTTGATTCGATCATTCATGTGTTGCCTTCTCCCCTTGCCTCGTCCCAGAATACATCTGAACGGCTCAGCACACGATGGAGTCCTCCCTTGGGAATTTAGAGGCCAATCGGCCCGACAGTGGCAGCACGAAGCCCGTCCCCGGCAAGCTGAACGCGTGGGTGGATGGCAAGCTGCCCGAGGCCGTGGATGATGGAGACCAGCAGATCATCGAGGCTGGGGAAGCCAAGTACCACCGTCTCGGCTGGAAGGGTCTCACTATCATGCTGATTGTGGAGGCCATTGGCCTGGGAGCGCTATCGATTCCTTCCGCGTTCGCATCCCTCGGGATGGTGGCCGGTGTTATCTGCTGCGTGGGCATAGGCTTGATTGCGATATACACCTCGTACGTGATTGGACAGGTCAAGCTCGCCTTCCCGGCTGTCCGGGATTATGGCGATGCGGGGGCCTTGCTGATGGGCTCCTGGGGGCGCGAGCTCTTCACGTTCATGTTGATCCTGCAGCTGATTTTCCTGACGGGCTCCAACTGCCTGACGGGCACCATCGCCCTCCGTCATATCACTGATAGCGGAATTTGCTCCGTCGTCTGGAGTGTTGTTTCCGCGGTCATTCTTCTCTTGCTGTCGATCCCGTCCTCGTTTGCTGATATGGCGTGGCTCGGCTATGTGGATTTTATCTCCATTGTGGCTGCCATTGGCATTACCATTATTGCTACGGGTGTCCGGGGCACTGATTCCCCGGGGGGCCTGGCTGCCGTGGACTGGTCCGCTTTGCCTCAGGGCGATCCCAGCTTTTCGGATGGATTTATTGCCATTAGCAATATTGTCTTTGCCTACACCTTTGCCAGCTGTCTCTTTTCGTTCATGGATGAGATGCACACCCCGAAGGATTTCACCAAATCCATTTGGTCTCTGGGTATCCTCCAGATCGTGATCTACACCATCACCGGAGCCACGATCTACGCCTTTGTTGGCCTCGATGTTCAATCACCCGCACTGCTCTCCGCTGGAAACCTGGTGAGCAAAATCGCTTTCGGCATCGCTCTCCCGGTTATTTTCATCTCCGGTGCCATCTGCACCATTGTGGCCGGTCGATTGATCCACGGCCGGATCTACGCCAACAGCGTGACGCGTTACATCAACACGCCCAAGGGGTGGATCACCTGGTTGATCGTGATCACGGCCCTGACGGTTATCTCTTGGGTCATTGCCGAGGCCATTCCGTTCTTCGACGATCTCCTCTCCATCACGTCAGCATTGTTCACATCCGGCTTCTCCTTCTACCTCCCTCCCGTCCTGTGGTACGTCCTCATCCGCAAGGGGAAATGGTATTCCCGGGAGAACCTCTTGACCAGCTTGGTGAACCTGTTTTGCTTCATCTTCGGTCTGATTGTTCTGGTGGGTGGGCTTTACTCCAGTATTGAGGATATTGTAAGTGCCACTCCTACCCTCTCATGAACGCACATTAACCATGCTAGAAAAACAACTACGCCGACGGCGATGTCCACAGTCCTTTCACCTGTGGTGATATTTCTTAATTGCTTGTTATTGTTCTCAGCATTGTTAATGGTTTCCAACTGTTTTAATGTCCTCGGTGCTCCTAGCGCCTTTGTCATATCTTATGAGGTTATGTGAAACAGGGAATGTTGGCCTGTGTATTGCTGTATATTAGCTGCCGGGGCGGTACCTGTATATATAATGCGGTGTTGATTGAATTGGGATGTAGAGCACGTCGGTGGAGATGTTGCTTTTACCTTTGTTGTTATCGTTCTGTGCTGCAGCCAGCCGATGAAGAGGGATGGATCAGCCACTCGGGCAGTGAGCAATTTATACCATCCTTATGACTCTCCTTTTCTTATCATTCATCTGTGTTGATGAACAGCTAGGTTACTCTTTCCCTTTTTCATCATGATAATACTGATTGCAGTGCAGCTTCGTTACTGAACTACATTTTATGCTATTGGCGTATCAAAACCTCCGACGAGGACGACACTTGTTCCTCGTGAACATCATGCGACCAATCCCTGCATAGCCATCTCACGAGCGTACACTACGCCGACTCGTATTTAGTAACCTTTGAATCTACATTAGACAACTAGACAGCCTATCTGACACTTCATTACTATTCATAGAACCTAAACAAAGAATAACTACACAACCCATTTCCTTCAACTTAATAGACCTACCCCAGATACTCACCTGACCATCCACACACTTGGTCTGATACAGGGATCTAGGTGATTCCACAGCCCCGATAGCATAGCGAGCGAGCACCGAGAGAGCGGGCACCACCAGTAAAGTGAACATGTGAATCGAATCAGTTCAAACCCACGGCATCGGGGCCTTCCCCAATACATACCATGAACTGAAATCTAGTGATTCATATACCATAACCCACCAATTACAACAAGATAATCACTGAATTAAAATCCCACCATCTATTCACCTACCCCTAACCTCTTAAACATAGTATATATATCATCCACGAAGACCCCCCTTCCCCACCCATCCCATCAACCCCAACCCCCAACCCTAAATCCCCACATCCAACCACCAAGCACACACCCCCCATCTACTCCGTATAACAAGGCGTCCGATCCTGCGCCGTAAACGCACTCGCACATTTATATTTCCCGCCCGCATTACACGCCGTCCCGGCAGTCCCATCCGCATTACTAACGCCATCGGCGCGATGAGCCTTCGCACAAACACTAGCGCAGTCGAGTTCACCGATACTGGCGTCCTAATTATCCAATATTCCCATTAACATCAATCTTCATACAGAAGGAAAAAAAAACCTTAGGAATCATACCGAGTACACGCAGCAGTGGCTCGAATCCGAAAATTCGCATTGGCAGTAGGTGCATGCTTGAACGGCGGTGATGGCGCTGAGGAGAAGGAGGATGGGGGTGACGAGGCGGACCATTTTGATTGATTGATTGATTGATTGATTGATCAATTGGGTTTAAGTTTGGGAAGGAGATGAGCGTGGTTGTTAATTGCGTGGTAGATGGTACAGGTGGTAGGGAAAGGGGAGGTTTATATCCCATGCATGACTTCTCCCGTATATCGCGATGCGTTTCCTATGTGGTATGTCGTGTAGCGGTGTGATGCTTCCACAAGGTGGAAGGATCAGTCATGTCTGAGATAGGGTTTCAAAGGAAGAAAGGGAGATGCAATTCCAGATTGGGAAATGTATACGGAGTGGGTGTCTGTCAGGGCCAGGACATGTACCTAGAATACCCTAGTGGCAAGTGGCAAAGGGCAAGTGGCAGATAAGATCCCGTCGATCTTACTAAAATGATTCTGCAGCACTCTAAATAACTTCCAAGTGTGGCGCCTAGCTTGGGTGAGTTTTGCCGATAAATCCCCGGCCCACTCGTCGGAAACTGCCGGGTGATACCTGCAGCCATCATCAGGGGTTGGGGGACTAGGAGCACCCTGTGTGTGTTGCCTTTAGGGAAGGGGGTTGGATCTATGCATAGGTTATAATTGCTGTGAGGGACGGTGTTGGAAGCAGACATATATATCGTTGATAAGAACTAGGGGAATGGAATCAATAGATGGCAGTACCACCTGGAGTTACCCAAGGGAAACAGCTGCATTTCACAATAAAATCCCTGGTCTCTGGAAACAGAGTGCCTGTTGAATCCTCCGATCCTTCGAATCCTTCGCCTGTCAACTAGCAAGACCCCCGCCTTTTCTCCCCTGCTCTAACGGTGCTCAATAAGGATCTGCAATAGCACTCCAGTGGAGCCCTAAATGCAGATCAATCCTTTGGGAATCTTAGCTTGGACTATGCTGAAGTTCCTCCCACGGAACATCTCCGTCAGTCGGGCAATCCCTATTGACTTTCCGACGTGATTCACATCGGACTGCACCCTGGGAGATGATTGGCGGCGTTTCACCCCCTCATATCTGATATATAGAACTGCAGTCTGAGTTCTGACTACTCGCATCCCCATCCGGAGCCTCCCCACCCATCGTGTCTTTCCACGCAGCAGACTCTTCGGCAGGTTCATCAAACTCCGGCCCAATCACTTGGAACGGATGATCCGGATGCAGGAGATGACTATGAGCATAGCACTTATTGCAAAAGACAAAGTTGAGGCAGGTCTCACATCGGTATTGTAGGCCCCGGATCATCTAGTCGATGTGGTTATCACGAATGAACACCCTGAAGGTACACAGAGTACATACCCATTGGCAATATTCGCAGCGAGCTTGGGTTCTTATGCCGCCTTTCGTTCGGCTGCAGATGGCCTCCCTCTCGTCGGAGAGGGTTCTGAGGAACGTCTGGATCTTCGACGATGCAGAACTGTAACCAGAGAGTTCGAGAGGCGACCATCTCGACCCGTCAATGCAGCCATGAATGGCAGGGTTGGCTCCCTCTTGGATCAGCAACTTCATGGTTTGCAGTGGATCCGACTCTTCCCCTGCCAGCTCGGGGCTAAAGGTGCCGTTGGTCCCTCGTGCCGCCCAACAGAGAGGCGTCCAGCCGTCAACATCCGTCTCGTCCACACTTGATCCCTCGAGGTCACGGAGAATATACTCGACCACCTGGGCGCGTCCTGAAAGGGCTGCCCAATGCAGCGGGCTACGCCCCAGCTTGTCGCGGGCCTTTCCGTCAGCTCCGGCTCCCACCAGAATCCGAAAATTCCCAATGCCGTGGAAGGCGGCAAAATGGACAGGCTGACGACCCATCTCATCGGGCATGTTAAAAACCGCCCCCTCATCGAGAAGCAACCGCAGAGTTCGGGGCCAACTTGCGGCGGCGGCGGCAGCGAGGACGCTGCCATACAGGCCGGCGACCTGGTTCACGTCGGCTCCGTGCGTGATCAGGTATCGGATAATGTCCGACACCTCCTCGGACGTCTGACCCCGAATGAACTGACATGCCGAATGCAAGGGGGTCCCCGGGAGGCCGGCGACGGCCAGATTGACCTCGGCGCCCCATTCCACCAGCTGCTCCATCATGTCTCTCCTCATGCGGCGGCAAGCCTGATGCAACGGAGCCCCATAGAGTGGAGAGGCAATGTCGGCATTGATGTCGCCCTCCTGGAGCAGGATTGCAAAGCCCTCTTTTTTGTTCCGAAGAACCATGTACAACAGTGCCGTGGCGCCCTCTCGGTTTTGTGCATTCAAGTCCGCACCGGCATTGACTAATGCGTGGACTTGGTGAGTCGGGCTGTAATCATCTCGGCTCGCCATAATGAGCGCCGTATCACCGTTGGGCTTCGGTTGGTCAATGTCGAACCTCTTGCGGTACTCCAGGAACGGTTGAATGATATAACGAGATATAGCTAGATGAATAGGATATATGCGCTGCGGAAGTGGATACTGAAGAACAGCCCCAGCATCTGCCAACAGACGAAGCATTTCCGGGTTGCCACCTGCCACAGCAAACGAGAGTGCGGTCCACCCCGTCTGCCACGCGTGTTCAACCTGGGCTTCGAGATCAGCATGATACTCCAAAAGCAGCCGGGCCGCCCCAACCCGGCCACGGGCAGTGGCGTGGATCAAAGGGGTCCAGCCCCGTTGACTGCGGACGTTCGGGTCGGCGCCCGCTTCCAATAAGAGCTTGACCAGGGCATCTGCCATGTCAATGGCTCCAAATAAGGGCCAGTAGCCATCTGCCACGATGTTTGGGTCGGCATGGTGGTCTAGGAGACATTGGACCAGGGCCAGATCCCCTCTTCTCACAGCCCAGCTCAGAGCGGTCAGCCCATTCTTATGCCGGGCATCAATGGACACCTGATGCGATAGCAATAACTGGACCAGCTCCAGCACAACGGGAGGTGTGAGGCGTGTTGCACAGCCCATAATCTCGATCAGGATGGGGGGCTTGAGCAGGTCGCTGTTGGGGTCGGCCCCGTTCTCCAGAAGCACCCGACATGTCGCGACATGTCCATTCACCGCGGCATATCGCAGCGGAGTGTCGGTCCCCGCTGGGCCAGGAATATTGGGATCGGCCCCGTACTGTAGCAGGGTCCGTACGCATTTGATATGCCCCTCTTCTGCGGCTGCAATCAACGGCGACCATCTCGGCTTGGTGACCATCGGCCTCATATTGGGATCGGCCCCGAGATCCAGAAAACACTTGAGGGCAGCATAATTGCCCTTTTGACAGGCGAGATACGCCGGTGTTAAGCCATCATGATTTCTCGCATCCACCGCGATGTACCCTCGTTGGACTAAGAGTGTCGCACAAGATCGGCTGTCACTCTCAAGGCAATAATGGAGGGCTCCGTTCCCACCCAAATCTCGCCAGAGCGCATCTGCCTGGTGTGCGAGCAGCACCTGTGCAGTCTCAGCATGGCCGAGGCTCACAGCTATGACAAGCGGTGACTTGTGCAACTTGGATTTGTCTGGGTCGGGGTTGCACCCCATGCGCAAGATCCTGTCGGCGAAGCGAGACCACCCCATCCAGGCTGCTCTGGACAGAAGATGTGGCGGCCAGGGAATAGGCTGGCTTTCGTGCTGACCATCAAGGTGGTCTAAGATCGTGAGCAGGGTCTCTTCTAGTCCTGCGGCGGCTGCCAGCGAAAGTGTACTTAGAAGATCGCACTGGGAATTATGGAAAAGGCCCGTTACCAGCTGGGGTTGGCAATCTCTCGCCGCCTCCAGCAGGACCAACCTACTGTCAACCACTCGCAAGGCCTGCATGCTTGAAATCATAGCCTGTCTGACAAAGATCGGCCAGACCGATTCCCAACACTGGCTGGGTCTGGTGATGGGGTTGGACGTGGCCCAGTAAGCCCTAGCCCAAGAGGCCGAGACCGCCGACGCCGCAAAGGTAACGAGTAGACCCCGTGGGTCATGATGAGTAGGAATTTGGGACCAGTGCTCGGGCCAACTCTGCACTGCATACAAGAGTAGGCTTTCACGGCCGAGTCGGACGGGGGGCTGGATCCGATCCGTGGCCGGGGCCATGTATAGTTGATCCATCTTTGATAGGACCCCCGCCAATGACAGATACTGGAGACATTGCGTTGTGATCTCAAGATCTGCAGTGTCTTTAATCTCCTCCCATAAGTACGGCTGGTCGCCTGGAGGGCTTGAGCGCGTAAAAACGGACCATATCTGCGCGTTGGGAACACGGACTTCATTGTTGCAGACTTCCACTACCCCGGCCAGCCAAAGCTTGATGTAGGATAGAAGTGTCTCGATTCTGGAGGGGGGTGTTCTTCGGTCAGATTGCATGCCCACCGAGCCTCTCAGGAGGATGATATCGACCAGCTCCCAGATTGTCAGAGGCTGCACCGAGTAGACGAGCCAAGTGAGCAGCAGACGCGCAAAATCGCGACCGGGGATCTGTCGGAAGATTCCATCAACGACATTTGCCAGGACATCCTTCCCATCAGGGCTCGGACGCGGGGATGTGATCTTGACTTGAGGGCTCCGAGACCAATTCCTTTGCGCCCTTGACTGCTCACATACTAAACGACAGCCTAGAGCGTTGTTTCCAGCCATGCGCTCCAGATAGTCATGAAGATTGTTCCCAGACTGGACCAGATCGGGTCGCAGTCGCAGGATCTGGGACACACTCTTGTCTTCCTCTGGCGTCTCCACTTGCACCTTCGCGAGTTGCACGTCCAGATCGATATTTTGCCATTCCGATGGACTGCCCATGACTAAGGGAGATGTGCGGCTGGTGACCGCGATTCTGTGGCTGGCATCGGTTCCGGAAACAATTCCAGATAGCAAGCGAAACAGGATGGGTTTGGATACGTCGGGACACTCATCTGCTCCGGCGATTACAAGTGATACAGGGCCAAGCTGGCCGCAGATTTCGCGGAAGAAGTGGAGGAGGTCATACTCGGCCCACGCCCGCTGTTGGTCGACTTGCTCGTATATCGCCTCCGCCAACGGTTCGAAGCGTTCCATGTGACGGCACAGGGTCTGCGCAATCAAGCTGGAGAGCATGGCGCAGAGAGATGTCCGACGGGTATACTGACCCACAAATGTAAAGTAGAGGGTGCCAGTCTTAGCATTGGTGTCCAGTCGGTTCTGGATCTGATAGAACATTTGTTCTCCGAATTCTCGCATCCTGGCGCTACCGTATAGGTGTAAAACCCGGCCCCGGGGCGCGCTCATCCACTCCTGGATGGGCGTCAACCTGAAGATGGCATGGGTCGGTTGTGGGGTGGTGATGAATGCGTCGAGGGGGGTGGCAAGGTAGCAAAGGATTTCTCTCAAAGAAATCAAACTCGGGGAGAGTGAATTGAGGGCTAGAGAGTAAGGAACATTAGCTCACACGTTCACGTTGAGGGATTGTCCACAACCTGGAGTGGAAGACTCAAGTCCGGGATCCCATATCACAGAAGAGGCCCTACATCGCCCGATATGCCAGAGAAACCGGCCGAGCTCAGCGGACTCGGCCACGTCCGAGCCCCATTCCGGATTGCGAGAAGACGTCTTCTCCCCCGGAAGCCCGAGGGTCCCAGTGTACTCATCGAAGACCTACCTTCTTGTCAATTGGTGGGACGGGGAGAAGCACGGCGAGGAAGGGAGTCTGGGGCCAACATACGCGATGGATGTCGCCTGGCGAGGAGCCCGGTGCATAAATACTCACCAGATGGCGTCGATAGTATGGATTCGACTCCAGAAAAATGCCGTTGATCTCTATAACCGCCTGCGCCAAGGCCTCAATAACGGCGAGAGACGGGGCGACTTGGGCCATCCAAGGACTGAACACGTCCAGGAAGAAGACGGCGAGTTTGTGCTGGAGGGACAGGTTGTCTGTACACCGGTGTGGGCAACCGGAGAAGATCTATCCGCGGTTAGACGAGAGTCCTGCTCTATGACGCAGCCCAGCAACTGACGAGAAGGCTGGCATGATCGTAAACCTCCCGCTGCCGGGTATGGCATAATGAAGCCGTCGCCAGTGCCTGGGGAAGACAGCGAGAGTCAGCAAACCGCGCGATGGAGCAAGCTCGACCGCTCACATCTTTGATGATGATCCCCCCGACATCGTGGCCAACAAACACGATCGAGCGCTCAGGACAAGGTCAGTTAGGGCCCAAGGCCGAGACAGGAGCACAGGAGCACCGAACCAGGGTATGTTGTTTCGTGATCGCCACCAATCCATCCAAGAGGCCAACCGCCGCCTGCCGAATGACTTCTCGGGGATGGCCACCCCATAGGATCGCGTCGACATCGTACCGGAATGTCATGATTCTGGTGGTGCTCGCATCCATGCACTTGACATAGTCCTCGACCCACCTACTATTACCCGATCCAGGGCTGCTGCGCCTGTCCAAACACTTGGCCGAGCCCCCATAGAGACCGTGAACGATAACGATACTAGGCTAGAACTCAGCAACCACCCAGGCAGGAGGGTTCGACACTCACTCCACCCCCTCCAGACCGGCCGCCCACTCGGGGTCCGATCTCCCTCTCTCCGGCCACTCAATCACGATGTTGGCACGGTGTGTGGCTGTTGCGTCTTCTGGGGGCCCAGGTGGTTTGGAGTGCTCTGGTAATGAGCGAGGGGAATGGGAAGCCATGTCGACGCTGGTGGGCAGTATTGGAGCATTCCTATCGATGAAGCCAGAGAATCGTCGAAACCTGCCCGACAAGCGTGCGCAAAGGCGAGCAGGGCCGTCCAGAGGGCTCACACGCCGTGCTGCGGGGCTCAAGGGAGTTGGACGAATTGTCAGCTGGGTGACACCGACTGGCCCCCGGTCCCTCTTGCGTATTGCACTGTGCGTGTGGCATGGAAGGGGAGGGGGACAGGGCAAATGGGATGCTCAGGGATCATCTGCCGTGTGCCCTGAAACCAGGACTGCGCGGCCTATACAGGGGAATGAATCACTCTTAAACCCCGCCACTCTCGAGTCGGGAGGAGGGCATTGCCTGTCAGAGCCGAACTTAGCCTCTGGGACACCAACGACCTACTCCAACCTTCTGCCTCGTGTGGAAAAGTCCCAACGCCATGGATGACACTTATGCGTGTGATGCACCCTCCAATCTTATCGATCGGGACGACGACAATGAAACAGATGATGAAGAACGGGTTGCCAGCCTCGAAAACGCCTCCTTTGGGATTTACTTGGGTCCGGTTGGGTCTCCAAGTGCATTTAATCTGCGTAATGATCCCCGCTGCCCCGAGCAGCGTCAGATCATCACGGCCTATTTTGGCAGTGTCTATTACCAGGGTGACGCAGTCGAAGTGATCCATGGTCACCTTTCCCCCGAATCCAACTCCTTTGCGACTCTCTTGGTGTACGAATTTCGCTTCACCGGTGTACGACCTAAAAGCCGCATCAAATGGGCCAGTGTTTCATTCAAGTTCTACAACTCCGAGTCCAAGTCGCCAGAGCCCAAGGTTCTCAAAATCAGTCCTGACAACGTTGACATGCTCCAGCCGGTTGGTCAGGAGAGCGAGTCCAGCACCACCGTCAATGCTCAGGCCACAGCTGGTTACATGGGGGTCAGCTTGGGTGCGTCCTACGAACAGTCCGATCTGGTCAGAAGTACCGCAGACAAGTACACCGCTGTTCGCGGATTCATGCCTCCTACTCACTTCTCCCATACAGGTAGCGTGATATGGACTGTAGAAGAGAACCAAGCGAGTCAGGCGGGGGTGCCGGTCCGCCTGCGCACTGCACTTCTGTTGCAGAGGTACACCGAGGACCGATTCGAAGCCAAGGTCAAAGTCAAGGTCCAAGCTGGCGGACTGAATCTCTTCGAAAAGCTCGTCGGGGTGAACGACGAAAACGACCCAGTTCTGTACAACCCCAGAGCACCGCCAACCAACAAGCTGCGCAGCGCGTACGACCGCCACCATCTGGAGGCTGTCGACCTGGGCCCCTTTTATGAAGTGTCCACCCCGACCATCCTCGAATCAGGACAGGGTAAAGCCAGCCATAGCGGTCCCCATAGGTAGGCGGCCTGGACATCCATTCCCATTGTGCACCACCAATGCGGCGTGTGCCATCCAGGCGGACCTATAAGCTTGAGAAGATGAGTGGAATGGTGCGGGAGGAATGGATGACAATGGTGACACAGGTCCTCCATCGGATCGTCCGGAAGGAACGGGGAACAGGCTGAGCAGAGCACCGCAGATTAGGACAGCTGAGCCACTGGGCTCCAATGTGACGCATGATCACCCAGGCATTGAGAAATCCTCCGAGGATGTTCCTCACGTAGGTAGAAAGATTTGAAGAAGCCTTTCGTTACGTTACACTGGACACCATTGTCCACGGACGAGGGCATGTTACCCCTGGGAAGTAGGTAGAACTAGATGAGCCAAGTACCCGCCCCCCCCCCCCCCCCCCGAGGGGTAATTGGGGTTGCCATGATCATAGGAGCTCGTCTCAGCCCTCATTGGCGTCTGGAAGGCCTTCCCCTCCACCACCACACCCGGAGGGAAGTCAAATGTAAGGCAGAAAAAAAAAGGAAAACAACAATCAGCTCAAAGCATGTCCTCCGACTCGGAGGTGAGTCCGCCGACAGCAGCTGAACATGAAATCCACGTGCTAACTAAGCGTTCGAGCCGAGTGATCACGGGTTCTCATCCAGCGATGACTCGATAACGAAGGGTAGAGAGCATCCACCCAATCAGCTGGTCCCATGCCTCAAAGCAGTCCTGCAGGACCTCAGTGATGGAAAAGCGGTCTTTGACACGGATCAGCAGGAGGTGCAGTGTCTCTTACATGAGCAGACCCCTTCTGGGGAGACGGCCTGGCACCTGCTGGCAACTTGGAAGGAGCAACTCCCCAGGTTTGACCGTCTCACAGAGCTGGGTCAATTTCTGGTGGAAGGCAATCCTGATCTTCTGGGCGAGGTCAGTCGTCATGGTGAGCCGGCCATTCATGCTGCGATCTGTAATAGACAGAATGACTTGATCAAGGTGATGTGTCATGTATATCAGGGTAGAAACCAAGGGAAATTGAGCCATTTCCTCAATCAGTGTTATAGCAACAATCTGTCCCTTCACCTTGCGATTGAGAACAATCTGAAAGCCCTTCCCGACCTGGTTGATAGAGCATTACCGGCGGCGCTGATCGTCCAGGATGGCCATGGAAACACTGCTCTTCACCGGGCCGTTGAGTATCGTCACTGCGGGCCAAAACAAGTGCAACTCATTGACAAGATTGTCACCAAGTGCGACCACCTGATGAGGAAAACGCGGTGTGAATTTAACAAAGCTGGAAACTCCCCATATGCACATCACATTCAAAGCAAGCCCAGCAATGACACGAAGCAAGCAGGCATCCGCAATCCCTCTCAACGCGAGGGCACTGACCTTGATGGCAGGCAGATCGCACCCTGTCTTGGTTCTTCCGACAGGCTGGAAATAGAGGCACCTGTGGCCCTCCCTGAAAAACAACCAGGCCAGCCTGGGAAGCAGACCAACCCGCACGAGTCAACCCCAGTGCAGACGAGAGACGTCCCGATTGATGTGCCGCCAGACGGTGATGAAAGCTCACCCATCCCAGCCAGGGGACCTTCAAGCTATGCCAAACAGGTAGAGGAATACCTCAAATGTCACTATCTGAGAACCAGAGGAGACATGGTGGCTGCCAAGATCCTGTATGAGATCCGGAATGAGTCGGGTCAATACACTACGTTCCCGAAGTATAAGGCCACCTACCTGGATATCAGTGACCGACCAACCATCACTTACCGTGAGATTAAACGCATCGTAAAAACTCTAGACTTTGAGGACATCCTGCAGCTAGTGCACATTCCCCAATTGGACCCTTTGATGTTCACTGCAACCTCGACAAGACAGACTAGGACGAGCACAGGTCGCATAAGACAGGAGATCAGTGACATCGAGAAGGTCTTCAAGCACCTATTAGGAGATGTCACTACGATATTCAAGGTCACCGTTGAAGATCTACGCGACCCGCCTCACAGCGATATGACCATCGAAGAGTGCCTGCGCAACAGAAAGGTCGAAATCTGGAACTGGAAGAAGCTCGACATGTGCCCAGATGTAATCTTCAGGGCTGCACCAGGACTCAAAGAGCTTCACCTGTATTGGAGTGGTCGAAACGTTGTTCTCCGGGGGTGGATGGAGGAAACGGGGCTGTGTCGACTGCAGCATCTGGAAAGGATCATTGTGCATGTGGAGCAGGTGAGTACCTGAACCCTCAAGCTACCCTGACGTACGATCTCTGACTTGGGTCGCTCCAGATCCCGGAAGGCTGGGGACCTACTAATACCAATCTAGATACGTTCTGCGCTCGTATGTGCAAAGTGTTCATCAAAAGTCGAGCCAAGGCCATTGCTGAGGCCACGTATGGCGGTATCCGAAAAGCCATCAAGAAATCGGTCTTCAGAAGCATCGACCAGTGCTTTCAAAATCATGATCGGCCGGCACTATATGACAACATTAAGCGATCAGTCCGTGTCATGGTCGATGATGTGGCGCCAGAAGCCAGAGCGGAGATTACCAGACACCTGGCCGAACTGGCCAAGCAAGGGACGCATGGGAATGTCCCGATCAGCGTCGATGACGGGGGAAAGATCATATCCGGTGCTCTACACAGACTGGTCCAAAGTATTATCCAACAGGCCAATGAACAAGGGAACAGCAACCAGGATGAAGCTGTCTGTGGAATATGGGCCAACCTGAAGAATGACTGGATACAGGAAGCACAGGCGATCGGCCAAGCAATTGCGATCAATGAGTTCAAGTCCATGAAGAACGTGGCGATATCACGATTCTATCCCGAAGCCTCTGCCAACACTTTCAACGGTGGACCGAAGAAGACCGTGGAGCCTGTACCGGAGGAGCATGCGTGGATTACATGCATGGAACAATTCTCCAGCAATCTTCAACAACTGGGCCTTGCAGGCGGCGGTCTCCCGGAATCCATTCATCGGAAAGCGGACAGGATTGGGCCGGTTCATGTCGCCCTCATCGACGACGGGGTGGCCATCCAGGAGCTGCCCATCGAAAGCCCGGTGGGAATCACTGGATACAGCTGCCATACTCACCCAGGGAACCCTACTTGCTCCCGGCCACACTACCAGTCCAGCGGGGGCCATGGCACTACCATGGCCATTCAAATCTACCGCATCTGCCCCAAAGTCCGCTTACACATCATTAAGCTGGAGGACCACACGAACTACGAAAACAAGAAGCGATACATTACTCCCAAGAGTGCGGCACAAGTAGGGCACCTGCTCGGGCACTGTACCCACACACACTGCTGACCACACCAGGCCATTCATAACGCCATTGACAACCAGGTCGATATCATATCCATGTCCTGGACGATTGATCTTCCCTCGGACAGTGAGGAATACCCGGACTTCAATTTGCTGCGCGAGGCGCTGCAACGGGCCGACCAGAAGAATATCCTCATGTTCTGCTCCGCCAGCGACAGAGGCGCCAATAACCCTCCCACATTGCCCGCGCAAGCCAGTGGACACATCTTCCGGATCGGGGCTGCAAGGCCATCGGGGCAGATGGTGGATTATGTCGGGAGCCCCGACAACGTCGACTACACTTGCCCAGGGGATGCGGTTGGCACCGAAAAGTCCGATCCATGCGGGGCGATAAAGACGGACTGGCACACCGTCTCTTCGGTGGCCACGGCCCTTGCCGCCGGTCTGGCAGCTCTGATTCTCTACTGTGCTCAGGTACGTCTTGCGTTCAGCGAGAGGGAGAACACGCGCCAGGGGACTACCGCCCTCAGGAAACTCCAAACCCACGACGGGATGAAAAAGGCGCTTGATGTGATGAGAGATGGTTCGAAGTATCTCGCTATCTGGGAAGTCTTTGGAAATTCCATGGGACAGTTCGGCGAGTTTTCAATTCTGGAGGAGGTTTTCAGGGTGGCAACGAAACTGTGTCCGGATTAGTCTGTCGTTCATAGCCTGTAGGGGGGGCATGGTGGAAATCTCACGAGGAAAGGCCTGATTTGTAAGGAAGTGATAAGAACTCAACTCTCTTCTGAGCAGTTTACGCCTACGAGTTTGGTTTTATTATAATTATCTATTTTACCTGAAGACAGTTGACAAGGTCTAAAGAAGTTGATTTCTTTAGAATATTCTTTAAAAATAGTAGTACTAGGTCCCAAAAGACTACGAAACTAAAATCTGTATATTAGTTTATATATTAGTAACGACTATATAAAAATAACTAAATAAAATCCCCATTATGGAGATATTTAGTCTATACTGAATCATTCAATACTACCAAGAAAAAAGCATATATATCTTGAATCTCTAGATATCTATTACCTGCTACTACTTATTCATAACTGTAATGTATATCTCAATATCAACCAGAATGTATCATACGCAATTACACACACACACTCCGCAGCTCCATCCGATTAAAGAACAATCAAATCAAATCAAATCAATCCATGTCTCATTCATCTTACACTAATATCCGATGTCGTATCTCTTGTGTTCCGTCCTAGTTGCATTTCGTCTACTTTCCTTTACTTCTTTTGTCTTTTGATCCTTCATAGAAACTGACATAGTAAACCCCCAGCTCATTTTCCAGTCCTGATAGGTGTGATTTCTGTCGGCTCATTCATCATCCACATGATTCGTGTACATAACAACGCTGACCCTCGTCCCGCTGTGCTTTCTCATGGAGGAGTCATAAGCCATGGGACTACTTATCTCAATTGATATTCTCCCGTATGAAGTAAAACGTATCCCGATAATAGATCAGTAATTATCCATCTAGATATTTCCACTTACACAACTACTATACCCATATCACACTCACAGTCCCAATCTCACTCCACCTCTTCCTCCTCCCGACTCGTCGCCAACCACACCTTCCCCTTCCCCTCGTCATCTCGCTCAAACTCCAACGACAAATTCGCCAAATGCCCCAACACACTCCCAATGGCTTTATCACCTCGATCCTGCTTCCCGCGACCCAAATTGTCCAGCCACGCAATCTTGTTCAACACGTAATACACCAACGCGATTACAATCTCTACGCCAATGCAATACCCCCAGAGTCGCACGACTGTCACGATGTCCGTCCATCCGTTACTGGTCTCTTTGCTGATATATTGGTCGTACGGATCGGTAATCATATCTCGGTTGGAGAACCATCCGAAGAGACAGAAGATGGTGGCCAACACGTCGACGCCAAAGATTGCGGCTACGAGGGGCAGGGATGGCCAGGTGGAGCTTCCTCGGGTGACGAAGATGAGCCAGTTCTCGGTGAGGGCGACTTCCAGGAAGATGACTTCTTGGATGGAGCCCCAGTTTTGGATGATGCCGCCGTCTGGGAGGAAGAGCGTGGCGCGGATGACCCAGGTGCCGATGGCGAGGAGGAGACCCAGGATGATGCTGATGACCCAGATTTTGGGCAGTTGCCATTGCACGGGGCGGAGTTCGTAGGAGGCGTTGTCGTAGGCGACGGCAACGGTGGCAACGTCGGCGAAGAGGGCGAGGAAGACGACGAGGTCGGTGCGGATGCTTTCGTTCAGGATTATCATTGTTGTGACGAGGTAGATTTCCAGGTGGAGGCACAGGGCGATTCGGTATTGAATGTAGGCTTTCATGCGGTGGAAGATTTGACGGGCGACCTGTGGATCGGTTAGGGTTGGTTGGAGATGCAGGTGGAGGTGGAGGAGTAGGGGGAGGGGAGGTACCTTGATGGAGTCGATGATGGTTGATAGGCCTGGCTCGAGGAAGACAATGTCTGAGGCGGATTGTGCGGCTTCGGAGGCACCCTCGACTGCGATTCCGCAATCTGCTTTTTTCAAGGAAGGTGCGTCGTTGACGCCGTCTCCTGTCATGGCTGTGAGATGGCCTCGATCTTGAAGCATTTCCACAACCTGGTATTTGTGCTCGGGGAACACTTCCGCGAAGCCGTCGGCTTTCTCCACTAATTCTCCAGCCATGGCACCGCTGAGTCCACCGCTGATCAATTTCTCCGAGTTGTAGACCTTCGTACCCAAGGCCAACATTTTACATGTTTCCTTAGCAATGGCGATTGCATCACCGGTAAGCATCTTCACCTTGATGCCTAGCTTCTGCGCTTCGGCGATCGTCTGTGCTGTATCATCGCGCGGGGGATCAAACATGGGCAACATGCCTAAGAGATTCCAGTCTTCGCCCTCTTTTTGAACAGCAACGCCCAGAGAACGGAAGCCACGTTGTGCAAATTCAGTCGCTTTCTCTCGGTACAGCTTCGCGGTGGATTCCGAGCAATTGGTCAATGATAGGACTGCTTTCGGCGCACCTTTTGTGCAGGTATACCGCTCGCCGTTCAGAGATACATTCGCCACGATCCGTTTGGAAACCGGGTCAAAGGGAGTGAAGTTTTCGGTTTTCCATCCTTGTTGCAAAATCTCCTTGGCTTTGGGGTATTGGTTGACTGACAGAACGGTCACCTTGTCGATGGGGTCGAGGGAACGGACATTATGGGATGAAGCGAGGGCGGCCACGGCGAACATCCAGTTGACGTCGACGCCTTCGGCCACAAAGGGTTCCCGAATACTGAGGCGGTTGGCGGTTAGGGTTCCGGTTTTGTCGGAGCAGAGAATGTCCACACCCTATGAACGTTAGCCTCAGTAGCAGGCAAGAGGCAGGGTTGAGTCAAGGATTGGGAAGCCGTGGAATACGTACAGCAAGTGACTCGATGGCGGTTAATTTCTGAACAATGGCTTTCTTGTTCGCCAGGTAGGCAGCACCGACTGCCAAGGTGGTGGTTGTGACGACAGGCAGACCGACAGGGACTCCGATGATCAAGATGGATAATGTATAGAAGAGAAGGGTCTGTTCGCCAGGTGAAGCAATGGGGATGTTTCGGAAGAAGCCGCCAATCCACACGGCCAGCAGCCAGGCCATGACGATGACCAACAGGGCAGTTCCAATGCTATCCATGACCATCTGGAAGTGACCGGTGTCTTTTGCGTTCTGTACCATGGATGCCGTGCGGCCAACGAAGGACCGTTTGCCTGTAGCTTGGACCACAGCCAAAGCCTTGCCACGTTTGCATCCGGTGGTATAAAACACTTGATCACCGACAAACCGGTCCACAGCAAGAGATTCACCTGTAATGGCGGAGTGATCGCAGGCCAGGATCGGATACCCTTTCTCATCGTCATCGTCATCCGAGCTGCCCTCGTCGTTGGACTTTTCATCCGACTTATCGTCCAGTTTCCCTTCTTCCTGCAACTTCTGATATTCGTCCCACCCGCTATCGGCATTATCGTATTCGCAAATGACCCTTGCATCAGCCGGAACAGTCTGACCTTCTTCGACCACGATCTATCCATCCACCATGACATTAGCATCCAACCACCCATCAACAAGGAGAGCTCAACTCACCACATCCCCCGGAACCAACTCCCTCGCCAAAATATCCCTCTCCTCTCCATCCCGAACCACCGTACTCCGCATCGCAATATCCGCCTTCAAACTGGCCACGACATCCTCCGCCTGCTTCTCCTGATACCATCCCACCGCCGCATTCAGACACAGAATCCCAATAATCACCCCAAAATCAATCCAATCCTTCAACCCGGCCGCCAAGAGAATTGCAATCTCCATCACTAAACAATCAGCACACATACACACACTCACTCCACAATCCCCTCCCCCTCAACCCTCCCCCACCCACCATCAACCAACCAACCAACTGACAAACAGACAGGTCACTCACCATACAGAATCGGCCCCTGAAAATACGACAACAACCTCGCCACCGGATTCTCCTTCTCGGAAGTCAACTCATTAAACCCCGCTGAACGTCTCCTGCCCTCCACATCGGCCTCGGTCAACCCATGATGGATATCGGTTAAACGCCAATCCTCGGGAAACTCCCGGGACGAGCCGACGTGTTTCCATCGGAACCGACGTTTCTTCCAGGGCGCGTACCAGACTCGGTTTTCGCGGATCTCGCCGTCGTCGTCAACATTGGCGTCTTTTTCGCGGTAGGTGGACATGAACCGGACGAGACGGGTGTATTCGTCTAATTTGGCGTCATCGCGGGAGCGGGCGGAGCGGGAGGAGATGTGCGAGGGGCGGCGGGAGGGGGCATCGCGTTCGATGTCGCCGTTTGGGGACATGTTGGCGTTGAGGGGGGTGGTGGTAGGATGGGTGCAGTTATGGAGGGGGGAAGGAGAGTGTCAGGGACACTGAGGATGAGCCGCAGAGGTGGTAGATAGGGGATGGATGGTTTTGTATATAGCGCTGCATCATGTTTTATTGGCGGCTAGGATCATCCTGTTTTCTTGCTGGCAGTCGGATATCGGCACCATCAGAGATGGAAATCGCATGACGTCGCGGGGTGCCTGCATGATGGTGTACTGTGTATAGGTAGTGAGTGGTCTAGATCGAGTGGTGAGCGTCGTGGACAGTATCTAGGGGATGCAGCTATTGGGGAGCGGCAATGCTCCACTTCCAAGTCGGGGTCAAACCGTGGATGGGTGAGATGAAGCGGTTCTGATGTAATGATCAGGAGAAGCTCAAGAGGCAGTGTGGGTGATCGGTGCGGAGGGGGAAAAGCTTGGTAGCCAGGCATCCACTGGCGGTGGGGCAGCCGCGGTTTATCGCCACGGCTGCCACGCACCAATTGTGGGGCTGACCACCGTGCTGGAGGTGATTTCAAACGGCATTTACTTAGGGCCATCTAATCTATGTAGGCTGTCATTTCCGATGAGAGTTATCTTGCAACAACGCGACGCGGTAACAATTCTTATGATTATCATGTCGATATCATCAGTCATATCCAAGACCAAATGAGATGCATAAACTATACCAGCGCATAACCTGCATCCCTCCCACTATAGGACATACATACATAGTACCTCCTACATAGTATGTCACTCCACAATCCGCGCGACCGATCAGATAACCCCAACCAACCACCCTTCTCCTCCTGCTCGGATATACGGCCCATCCCCCATCAATGCATGATATGATAAGCCCCGACCCTCAACCAACCGTGGTCCAAAACCGGTCTTGGGGTTCCGGGCCTCCCGATCGATCCCCACCATGTTAATGCCGAAGCTTGTTTACACAGTACCCCCTGTCAGTCCATCCATCCAATCGATCCAGATACCGCAGAGACACAGTTGACATCACTCCCTATAGCCACGAATACTATAGATTTACATCCCGCGATGATGACAGCATAGCCCGCAGTCAGGGAACACACAAGAGCTTGCTTCCTGCAGGAAAAGAAGATTGATTGTCCGCAATCTTACGAGTTGATTATGGTACATAATACAGTGGAGTACCCGTTGGGGGGTTGGGGTTTCTTGGGTGGTGAGGCAACTATCCATCTTCTTACCTGGTTATAGGACACACGCACAGATATTCTACTTATGATCCTATTAACTTAGTACTTAAATGTATGTTATTTTTTCTCCCCACGATGAATCCAGGAGTTATCAAATATAACTAACACCACCTCAGTCCCTCCCACACTACACCACAACCCTCTATCCCAACCAAGCTTCCAATAATAAAATTAAAAATGTCTCTCAGCAACCATCTCCTCCCCCGCAAAACCATTGCCAAACGAAGCTGGGCGAGTGAAGAACCAGGGGTGATTCTTGATTTCGTGGTGGTGTTCCTCGTGCTGTGTGGTATTCTGGCACTTATCATTCAGAAGGCGTGGCGGAATCGGCAGGCGGAGAGGGCGGAGTGGGAGGTCGAGGAGATTAGGGATGTGGAGAAGGGGAGGTAGATTCTCTCTGAGTACTTCTCTTCGCTTGGGTTTTGTGTTTATGGAGATCTTGCGGTGTGTGGTTTTGTTGCGATGTGAGATGGTTTATGGTATGATTTATAACTCTTTGGGATGGACGTGAATGATGGTGATTTTTTATATCTTGGGTCTGTTATTGATTCGGGGGCTATTTGGGCTAATACTAGTAGCCACTACAATGAACTTTTTAAATTACCTGCTACGTACCGAGGATGAATATAGCAAAGTGGCCATTTGTGCAACTGACATAGCAGGAAAGACTTGCTGCAGACGATAATCAAAAGCCAGTGATCATTCTGTATAACTGAACCAGCAGTAAGGAATGTAAGTTTTGTGATAATAAAAAAAGCAAACAAAAAACAAAGTCAGCAATAACCACGATCGAGAAGAACAGGTCCAGAAGAAGCACGGACTTCCCAAACCGAGTCAGGAGTTCCGCTCATCCCTAAGTGTCGGTCTCATAATGATCGCCAATCTCATCTTCCCATACAAGGGCGTACATGGCAAGTTGCTGCAGATGGCGGGCCACATGCTTCTTCCTATCCCACGTACGCTCGAAACACAGATTGCAGACCTCCTCGGGCTCACCGTTCTCGGGAACGCCAACAGTCACGGACCGGTGCCAGAAGTAATGGAAAGGAGAGGTGTCGGACGTCATGCCGTGCTCGTCGACCATATGGGTCTTGAACGCTTCCTGATCCTCATAGGTCTCATGTCCGCTCGTGTTGCACCAGAAGCACCCTCCGTCGTGTTCCTTCTCATGTTCAATCCACTCATCCACATCTTCGAAGAACTGGTGGGAAGAACTGCAATGGGAATAAGTACAGACATAGGGCTGCAAGTCATTGATGATATGCTCCCTGTGAAAGGTTAGCTCGAACCAAGCCTGAAAGAAGGTTCAGCACTTACTCCCAGGCACGGTGACTATCAATGCAGACTGAATGATTGCAGTAAGCACATTCGAATTCCGTCATTTCACCCTCTTTCAGTTCGACCGGTGGGTGCGGCACCTCAAGATGCAGATCCGTGTCATCACAAGGGCCAGAAACGGTCAAGTTAGGCTTGTTGACCGACGGTGCCAGCGTCTGCCCCGGTGCGTCCGCCGGCAGACCGCTCTCCTTTCTTCGATCGCACAGAAGCTGGCGGCACCTAGTGATCATCTTTCCCAAACGGCGCTTGACATCGTCGGCAAGAAACCCATTATCAAACTTGCGTTGGACCCACACGACGTCTGAGTTCTCAAAGGACGCCACTTCGTCATCATAGGCCCCATCGGGGCCATCGACCGCCTCGAGATCCTCCAAACCCAGAGCTTCAAGATCTTGCATCACCCTTCGAATGCCCGCCACGGCCGTCTGCAAATCCGTTGCCTCTGGGGGATCCGAGTGAGCCGTAGAATCCGAAGCATAACCTTCCGATGCCGAGCTGGAGACCGAGCCCGCGTCATCATCATAGTACTCATGACTCTCGTACGGCATGTACTCCTTGCTCTCCGGCAACGACAGTTCACAAACCCCGTCGTCAAACTGCCCTGCATCCCAGACAGCGCGACGCTTCTGGGTGTCCACACCCTCCATCAACACCACGTCCCGGGCTTTCATGACGCATTTTTCGAGACTCGCCAGCTGCTTGGGGACCTGAAGACCGGTTATGGTGTGTTTGCTTCCGGGAGGGCGGGGGGGTATACTAACAATATCCCGGAGAATGGACGCTTCCCCGAGCTTGCCATCCAAGGAATACTCCGGGTATCCTCTTCCGTAAGCCGCTCCGACGCGCTGCGCCCACTGCTTGTAGTCATCGACGTCTTTCATGACCCCGATATGATAGGGTCCTTCATGTAGCAGGGTTGCGTCGTAAAGCTCATCGAACGCATGCTCACAATCAAGAAAGGCCTCAAAAATCGACATGTTGAGTAGGATATGAGGAGAGGGAGTAGTAAGTGATGAGAGAATTACACGGGAGGCCGGACGCAGGTGGATGGGGGAGTACCGCTGTGGACGGGGGAGGTATCAAGGGAGGGGAACAAGGAGATTGGGGTTTATATAACTGGTGATGAGTCATGGGAGGACAATTGAATACCGGAGAATTGCATCGTTCCACAGACGGGTGCCTGCGTGAAGCCTTGGCCGGGCCAGTTCCTCGTCGTCCAAGGCACCTGCCGTGGCATCTGGGCAGGTCGGCATCCACCGACATGGGGACGACAGAGCGCAGGCAGGTGCCGGAATGTGAATGAAGATGAGCAGCCGGTGTAACTTGTCGTGTCCTGGATTGAGGCTATCCAGCTGTTCCGATTCATCATGCTGACTGACTGGTGGGGGGTGTGGACGATAGCGGCCATCGGGCAGGTACGTATCACCCTTAATCACCGTAGGATTCACTCCATACACAATACCGCCGGAATGGCTCGAACAACCACAATAGAGAGAGAGAGAGTGATCACGGCGGTGGGTGATAACATTCTCATGGCCTATTAACTGCACAGAAGGCACATTCAATGCTATAAGCCCCTGTTGCATCCAGTCTCTACCTGCAGATATAATCACTCTCGGGGATTGGGTGGCATCTGCCTCTGACAACGTGATATGCAAGCCTCCGGGAGGCGTTGCAGCCGCCAAGAAGAGCTTGATCGAATGATAACAAGGCCCAGCCGTGTCGAGTGGGGCGTGTTCCGGCCCTTACGGGGATTGATTGGCTGCGTAGGCACCTCGTCAGCCTAACCCCGAGGCGCGGCCCTGGTTCACTCGGCCTTAAAGCCCGAGCCTCCCCCCCACATTTGCTGTCTCTCCGATCTCGTTACCCTTCTGAGAAGTCCAGCCTCAGCCCCGCCAGTGCCATGGTGTACCGAGGAAAACCAGGGCTGGGATGTGAGCTGTGCCGCAAGCGACGCCTAGCTGTACGTTCCTGCCCCACTGCCCAGAGGCAGCCTTGGCAACCCGTTGACCCTATAGTGCGATCGGCGTCGGCCATCATGCTCGCAATGCTTGAGAATCAACCAGGAATGCTCGGGGTATCGAGATCCTAACACCCTGAGAATCCTGGATCAGTCCAATGAAGTCGCTGTGAAGGCGCACCGCCGACGCACGGCTTCCAAGTCCCCTCCGACCGATCGGGCAACGTCCTCGGCAGCTCTGCTTCCTCCCCCTCGCTCCCCAGACGACCAAGCCATGTCTTACGTCTTTAACTATTATGTGGGCACCCTGAAGGCTCAGGGGGTTATGCCATACTTGGTGGACTTACTGCACGGGGACCCCTCTCCTGCGCTCCAGGCCACCATCCGGGCTGTAGGGCTGGCGAACATGTCGAGAGAGCCTCATTACAGACGAATGGCCAGGAAAGAATACAGCATCGCCCTGCGTGCCACCAATGACGCGCTAAAGGATTCAGTGTCGGCAACGTCCGACTCCACTCTGGGAGCGGTGCTGTTGCTCAGCACCTATGAGGTGAGAGTTCTCCCCTGCAGGCCGAGACTCTCTAATCCACGCACAGATGATTACAGGCAGTCTGTGGGACGAGCAGAGTGGGTGGAAAAATCATGTGCAGGGCGCCATCAAACTCCTGGAGCTACGGGGTGTGGAGCAATTGAACTCGCGCGCCGGACTAGAGTTATTTACCACCGTGCGTTTCCAAAGTGTGGGTCACCTGTTCCAGAAGGGTGTTTTCTGGTCTGACATGCTTCTTGCAGGCAATCAGCAGCATCTTTTACAAGATCCCGAACAATAATACGGCACGGATGGCGGAATTATCCCACGCCGCCCGATCCATGCGGCACCAACATTTCCTACCCATCGAAGACTTCTACAATATCTTACTCCGAGTGGGGGACCTAGCGATGCGCGTTGAAAATGCGCATCTGGGGGTTACCTTTATCTGGAACCTCCAGCAGTTGATCGACGAGGCGATTTTCCTGGATGCGGATCTGGAATTATGGCGCGCATCGCTGAGTCCAGTCTGGTATTATACCACTATCGATATTTCGCACACCCCGTCCAAAGATCTACCGCATTTTCCTCCTCGCAGAGACAAGTATCATGTTTATCATAACATCGGCCTCGCTTCCATGTGGAACAACTATCGTCAAATCCGGCTCGTGCTGAACGAGATGATTCGCTTCATGTGTCTTCGTCTGTGGAGGCTCCAACGAGCACCTGAATATCAACAGACAATTGGCCAGTGTATGGCCATTATGAAGCAGATGGTCGATGACATTTGTGCGACCATTCCATATCATTTCCTGTCCGGTGAGGCAGGGTCTGGAGCCGCCGTCCGACTGCTGTGGCCCTTGTATTTTGCGGGAAGTTCCACAGCCACGGATCCGTCCACCCGCGAGTGGATTGCACAGAATCTCGATGTCATTGGCAACTCTGCAGCCTTGCAGCAAGCGGAGAGTATGGCGCAGATTTTGAGAAAAGAAGTGACCCTGGATGTTATTCCTGGGAGAATCAGCTAGCCATTTCTGTCTTGCTGGCTTTGATTGTATAGTGATTCATCCCTGTAATAAATAACAGTCCAAGAGATAAAATCAAAGACCAATGAAAATCCGAAAATAAAAAAGACGTTGACCACTAAGCTACGATCATAGCCTAAATCAGGTAACCAGTTCGGAATAGGTACCTCTATGCGGGATCCACTGGTCAACCTGGGACGCTGGATCTCGCATGGCATTCCCGGAATATTCGGTGAAGAAGACAGACATGTAACAGCCACCACATGTCTAAAAATATAAGATAATCCTCAGAGGCTATCACCCCGGTTGTATGTTGCCTAACCCCACATAAATATGCCGGAAGTCTCAGGCACCAATTCAAACACATCAACGGATGAATATAGTATCCGGTGACTGCCCGGTAATCAGACATCACCTTACCACGTCCACTCTACCTTCCACTCTATCTTTAAATTGACCCCCGGAATCCACAAACATGGGTGGTATTCAATATTGTCCACCCTAAACTTTGTGATTACCAACTTCGATGACCAATATGTACGTGGCAGACCTTAGGAACAATTACACGTGGTATTGGCAATGTTGCCAGCGGCTAATGAATGACCCACGAAGTAAGAGTCACAGTAATCACATCATAACAATACCCTTTCACGCTGAATACTATATCCATACATTAACGGTGGACGAGACTGGTTCGATGGAAGTAAGTATCATTCCCTAGGAATACCTTCATCGGTGGAATTAACTCAAATGTACAGGCAAGGGCACTATGGTTCCAACTTCCTGTCGCGGTATTTCAGATACCGTTGGTTCTGATAGTTACCTATCATCCACATGGTGGGAATTGAGGATCGTGGTCTAGCTGTGCGTGTTCGGGTTCATTACGCAGTTTTACTTTCATCCAGTCAGTGATATGCATAGCTTGTTAATGGTATATCTGGATGATGACGTCAATATGGAAAATTTACACCTTCATCCATCGACTCATCCAGTCGCCAGTCATTCCCTTCCGGCGGAAATGCCCCTTCGACACCGCTGGCCACTGGCATATACATAAGAGACGTGTTCATGGCAGGAACCGCTCGTGATGGGTCACTCCGCCCGGCGCAGTCTTCGGCATACCATGACTCCCCGTATGCAGGGCCAGTCATCCAGCTCCCGAGTGAAGGTAGGATTGCGGCGGAACCTGGTCCCCTTGGAGGTTCTATCATAGGAACTCCCGATGCTGGTGGAAGAAGTCCACCGCGTGGATAGGAATGGCCGTCCACTGCACGAGGGCCAGTTCGTCTCTGAAGCTGCTCGTACCAATCCCGGTTCTTGACAGCAACCACATGGTACCATTTGCTCGGAACGCGGTATTTCTTCTCTCCGCTAGCTTCCAACAGAGCCTGTGATACGCGATCCAGATATTCGTCGACGTTGATCATTTGGGCCGGTATCAGCTCGCTGAGAGGACCGGACTGCGTTGTGTGGTAGATGCGAAGTAACGATGAGATCCCCACGACCATGCGTGTGTACGACATGTTAGGCAACTTGCGCAGGGTGGAAATGTCGCACTCTAGGAAGGCGTCGAGCATCTGATGGGCGGCTAGCATCCATTTCGTGATGATCTGCACACGCGCGGCGCTCAAAGGTACGTTCGCTTTACGTCGTTCCATGTCGCCTTCCAAGGGTGGGAGGGTGTAGTATTTGCGGGTTGGGGCATCAGGGTCGCGGTAGCCTTCTCCGGCTGCAAGCTCGTAGATGGCGAGGTACATGTAATGATATTCGAGGGTCATCCATGCTGTGCACGACGATGAGTGTAAGTCGAGCGATTCAGAAAGGAAGCTTACTCGTGTGCAGGTCTATCAGAGTCGACTTCTTCCAGTGTAGCATGTGAGAATCGAACCATTTGAGGAGTGGGATCATCTGCGACTCCCGCACAGGAGTCTCTAAGAGCGGGTTATCGTGGCCCAACGATGACAGAGCATCGTCAACTATTCGCTGTATCTCAAACCATGCTGCAATCTGCTGATCCAAGACGTTGGCGGATTCTCGGAGGTAACTCATGTACCCCTCGATTACACCGTTGAAGCAGAGCATATTAGGCCGATGTGTTCGGATTCCTATGCTACAAAGATCAGCACGAACTACCACAGTGCATGTAGAGCCCCATACTTGGACGCAAAGTGGTAACAGCCCAGCACCGCTCGTGCCTGGGCACTATGGGTCGAAGCCGGTAAGTTGCCATCCCCATTATGACAACGGTGATTCTTTTTCCCTGCTGCCCCGGCTGCAATACCCAGTTCCAGCGCCATGGTGGTGGCAATGTGGGTATATTGGTAGTACTGTCCCTGCAAGCGTGATTTCGGAGGAAAGTAGAAGATGAGCATCAGGAGGATGGCTTGGATCAGTTCTACGGATTTCTCCTGTTTCAAGAAAAATCGCTCCGCATATAGTTTGAGCAACTCCTCATTGAGGAGCTCTGAGTAAGGTGTGTCCAATGTCAGTGATGATGCCGCCAGAATGGACAGAAAGAGCGCCGGGCTTGCTGTGCGCAGCGATTCCGCATCTGTATCTGGTGGGAGCACAACCACGGGATAGAATGGAGTCAGATCATTCACGAAAACTGATACCAGCATCTGTGCCGTGTCGAGTGATATGATGCCGCGATCAACCACGTCGCCAGAGCCAGCTGGGAATCGCATCACCGCCGGGGTACTATTGGTAGGCGCGGAATCGATATTTATACATCCAACATGTTGAGCCGAGTTGCTTCCAGACGATCTCGTAACACTAGCAGGCTCTATGCGTATAGATGGTGACGGCGTGATGAACGATGCTGCCTCGCGGCCAGGGATGCTAGAAGGTTCGGTAGTGGTAGCCGTGGCTGCGGCATCCTCGGTACGAGCCCGGTCGGGATCAACGCGGATCTGGTCGTGTAGCAGGGAGCGCAAGTCTCGGACGTCTTTCTCCAGCTGAGCAACCCGGGATCCGGTCTTCTTCCGAGGCTGACGCCGGAGGGTATGCGCGAACACGCAGGTTCTTCGTGTGCGGGTACAGCGCTGACACTGGCGGGGGGTGTTGGGATCCGGCAGACAACGCACTTTGAGCGCCCTACAATTCTCGCACGATTGATTCAGCGGGGGGGAGGACGATGACATGGATGCTGACGTGGTAAGTGCCAGAATCCTCGGGATGCGACAGTCTGGACTAATATTTATGAGGATTGCGTTGCGCCAAGCCCGAGTGGAGGTTTGGGCTTGTCCGTGCTTCGCGCGTGCCAGATTGATGACGATCGTCGCTCTTCCCACATCATTTGGGGTTTAATACAGGAGACGGGGTTGAAATAGTAACAACTGACACGAGAAACAACCAGGATGCCATCCCAAGCATGGATGCGACTAGATTAAGCTATCTGGGGAGGGATGGCCATGACTCGCAACTGCAAGGGTGCGGCGGGTGGAGGCGCGGAGGTCGGCGGTCGGAGGCTTTCCATCTCCGACCGGAGCTGCCCGGGAAGATCCGAGTGGAAGCCGTTACCATCCATACAATCGAGTTGGATTGGCCACCATCATCGCGTGCCACTCCTCCGCAGTCACCCAGGATCGCAGACTTTTCAACCATTCCATATCATCCATAACCAAGTACGGGGTCTCCCGTAGTGCCTCCTCACGTGTCCGCACCTTCATGTGAGGAGTATGGGGCCTACAAAATCCAATATCAGCAGGAACTGTCTCACAATGGAAGAGATCACCTTACCAGTCGCTCCCCCAAAGGATCTGTTGCGGATTGACTTCGAGAAACGCCCGTACCAGGGGTCTCAAGTCTGTATAGTGTGGTGCCTCGGAACTCACCCGGTAGGGAGCGCTAATCTTCACATACAGCAGTCCAGCGCGGACGAGGTCCATGATCTCCTTAAACCCAGGCTGTCGAGTGATATCTCCTTTGTACTCGCCTGGCAGCATACTAGCAGCCTTGAGCAATGCAAAGTGGTCCGTGACTAGACGAACACCGCCAGGCACAATCTCCTGCTGGATCATGGGCGTCAGCTCTCCCCAAAACTCGGGATGCACATGGGTGAATGCCATGCTCCAACCAGGACAGTGAGATGCAATAGCCCGGGTGTGTTCACGTAGAGCCTGCTTTTGTCGTTCCACGTCATGCATGGCCTGGTACTTGTACAAGTTGACTCGGATGCCCCGGACCCCTTTGTTGTGCATCTCCTGGAGCTCCTCCGCTGTTATTGTATCAGGGTCAATGACCCCGATGCCTTTGGTTCCCGACTCGCCTAGCTCATGGACAAACTCTTTGAGAGATGTGCAGTCTGACCCATAAGATAGACCGTGTGTGAGAACCGAATTCGTAATCCCAACCTTGTTCTTGAAGTCAAGGAATTGTTGCACTGTCGCAGGCGGCGGCGTGAGATGTCTGTCTGGCGCATACGCAAACTTGGCCGCTGTCAAAGAAAATACATTAGCATCGCCTCCATTAGCATGGCCATACAGTAGGAGATAATTAACCGTACGCTCAAATATATGGTGGTGGACATCCCAACCACCGTGGGGGAACAATCCGGCATCGGTGTATGGTTGGCTTAAGATGGTCATGGTAGACGACTTGCAAGGTTGCGAAGACTTGAGGCTTTGGTGATTGGTTTAGCCTGTGGTCTCTGGGCTGTCTTTTATCTCGGGGAGCTGAATCCGCCAGGACTTGATGCGAATGGCTCTCCTTCCGAGGGGTGGATTACTCCGGGCTGCAACAACCAACACCGGAGTGACCCCATCCCCGCGCCCAGCCAGAAATATCATTCAATCTCCACACACCATGTCCCCATTCTTTTTGACATCATACTAGTAGTATCCTGGGTGGAAAAAAGTCTCCATCCACACTGGTCCACCGCACAATGTGTCTCTCGTGTGTTCGCGATTGATTATCCATTGCCGGCACATCGGTTTTCTGGGCACAAACAACATTCTATTTGGCTTCAGATAGGTTCCTTGTCTTTTTTTTCTGTTTTTTTGTTTATGGGGTACATCTTCTCTAAGATTCCTGTCAAGCTCATGGAGGTCAGTCAGAGTGGTTTGTACGAGTAGACATCGTCTGATCCGACAGATATATATACTATTGGACCTTGGAGTTCTTCAAATGGGCTTTATCCACGTGTATACCGTGTAACAGCAGAGCGTAGCGTGCAAGATTGTCTAGCACGACATGACGCGAAGAGGCTTCATCCTCGTGCTTGACTTCAACACAAACAATGAAGAAGAGGGTACTAGGTTGGTCGGCAGCAGCCCGGCGGTGACACGTGGGGAAGCGGATCATGTGCCTCGCCCAACTCTCCGGCCGTCGCCTTCATCCCGCTTCCCCACACTCCGATCGCTTGTTGCCAGTCTGGCCAACCCGGCTTATTAGACATTGCACTCTCAAACCCTTCATCATGAGTGCTCGAGATACGGAACCACCTACACCTCCCCCTCCGAAGAAAGTTCGAATTGCTTGTCGCCGATGTCGAGCGAAACGCATCAAGGTGGGTCACGTTCATGCCGCCAAGGTGATTTGCGCGTTTGCTGATACACCCGGGAGTGTGATGGCAGCACTCCTGCCTGCAGCAATTGCTCGCGAGCCAGTGTTCCTTGTGTTGATGTCGATGGCCGTAATCGCGACATCTTCATCCCTCGAAAGTGAGTCCTCAAATTACTTCTCGCTCCGTGCTAACTTCCGGTGTCTTAGCTTCATGACACAATGTTGTGCCAGAATAAGATGGCTGGAACAGCAGATTCGGATATTGGACCCCGACTTCGACTTGACGCAGGGGCCATCGATGAATGGGGCCCAGGTGGATCTGTCATCGCATTCTAGTCCAGGCATACCCGATCATAACAATCCTCCCGGGATGTCAGAGACCCTGCCACAGAATCACGACAAGCAACCAACCCTAGGGAAACGAACATACGACTCAGTCGAAGGACTTGAATTGGACCGCCCTTTACCAGCTGAAGCATCCTCGGTCGCGAATGTCCTGGGAATGCTGTCGCTGCATTCGGATTCCAGACAGCAGCATTATATGGGCTCTTCATCTGGGCTCTTATTCACAAAACTGATTGGAGCGGGCAAAGATACACAGGCCACAAGCCACATCCCCCGCACCGAAATTACCTATGGTGGGCGATCGTCAGCTTCTCAGCTGTCGACGGCAGCGTATAACTCGCTGTACCGGACATTGGCAAAGGTTTGAAATACTTCCCTGGCCTCGACCGCCGCTGTTCTGATGTTATATAGGAGTTGCCCCCACCCCAGGACGCTGGAATGCTACTCGGGACTTACTTCCAGCACATCCACATTGACCAGCCATTCCTTCACCCAGCTTCACTCGCGAATGCGTACTGGGCGTTGCATGAGAGCAAGAAGATCGAACCCACTGGAAAATACGACAGTAACGGATGGATGGAAGGCATACGGCCCTTTGAGTATAATGGAAAGATAGATGTCATCGACGGCAAACGGTCGACTCCAATTTCGGTCTTCACAGCTGCATTTCATGTGTTCATGGTGTTTTCTCTCTCAGCAACGGTCCTCACGCGCAAGAAAAACTTTGATCATTCCCCGACGCGGTTTTATAGATTGGCCATTGCCGAAGCATCTGACTGTTTTTCTTCCGTGTCCGTGACCGCTTTACAAGGTATACTGCTCCTTGCAGTCCATAGTATGGCATGCCCAGCGGGTCTGAATATATGGACGTTATCACACATAGCAATGTCTCATTGCATTGATTTGGGCCTCCACCGGGAGCCAGACCCCTCAAGTGCACCGAGAACATTCCTGGCAATTAATAGACTCATATTTTATACCGTTTACTCGCTTGATCGGTAAGTATGCGCGCCCCTCAACCCTTCTCGACTGACATTCTATAGATCTATATCCACCATCCAAGGTCGTCCCTTGGGTATCCGGGATGAGACCTTTGACATACGGTGTCCGAAACTAGAAGATATCACGGACGACTTGCTCGGTATCGCAAATCGCAACATGAATATACCCACGCCATCACCGGCCCACATGTCACTATCGATCCGTCGTTTTCAACTGGACCAGTACATTTCCGAGATAAAACTCCTATTCTATCATCTACCCAAGGAGCTTCGGCCATTGGTGTGGCCGGGCGACCTCAAAGGCCTCCAAGCACGTATTAAACTTGACCTTGATGCATGGCTGACTGAAACGTCCCAGATACTACCGCCCGCTGAGTGGGAGGGGGATACACTATGCTTTCAGCATGAGAACTCAAGCTGGAGACCTTATACCACTCAGCAATCACACTCTTGTTTCAACCCTCCCAGGTCTTTCGTTCGCCATCACAAAGCGCTCTCCAGCAATGTTATCAGAGTAGCAGTCGGAAAATACGTATATACAATCATCTCAGCACAGAGGACCAGGTCTATTACAGCTGGCGAAATATTCATGGGATCTTCTCTGCGGGTGCGACTATGGTCTATTGTATCTGGGCCTGTCCAACTCTTCAGGCTGTAATCTCGTTTGCCGAGGTATTGTGGGACCTGCGAACATGCTCGAACCTCCTCAGTATTGGTGGTCAATGGTGGCCTTCAGTTCGTAATGGCAAGGGAAGTTTCGATCAAATCGTGGATCTTACCATCCGTCGGTTAAGCCGGTCGCAGCCCCCTTCCCCGCGAACGCGGCGTCGATTAGAACCACAAAGCATTGACATAAGCGGACAACCTGATATGACACGCACAAACTTGGGGACAGACCTCTTTGACCGAGGGATGCAGATTGTTGGAGAGACATCGAGCTACCCCCTGGGTCTCGGGGGCCTGTTGAGTGAAAGAACCCCCAAGCCCACAGGTGAGGATTCCTTTTGCTATTGCGTCCTTGAAAGGGGCACTGTCCGGCTAATAGTAGGATATTATCTACTTCAGCGAACTATACAAGCCATTCATTGGAGGATCCCGGGTTGCTACCACCGGACACGACCTACGTGGATGCTTCTGACACGGCGGCTATTGATTCCGCCATGGAAAGCTTCCTGGCAGAATTTGTGCATGGGGACTGGAGCTGGGACCCATTTTCAGGAAGTACTGTCCCGTAGGAGCAACCACCCAGTTTGACCATGGCCACGTGTTTAAATCTTGCAGATAGCTGTGGCGGTATACCCTACAAGCTCTACACTACTATGATTAATATTCCAGAGATACGTCGCAGTGGATTGCGTAAGAGCTATCGAACAGGTCACATCGCAAGTCTCATGTTTGTCAACAGGGATATATGACCCATCAGGGAACAGCTGACATGCCGGTCTACTTCCTCAGCCGTTTGATTGTACTTCCTATCTCATCTCCACGTTCCAAACAGCGTCGTGTCTCCTCGTCAATCTCATAGCGTTCCTGGCAGAGTCGCACGCACTCCTCCGCGCTGTCCGGTGGGACAACAACAACCCCATCTGCATCACCAAGAATATAATCACCGGGATTGATGACCACCTCTCCTCCATTCTCGATATTCTCGTAGGTCACTGGAACATCCAACTCGGAAGAACGGGTGAACGTATTTGATCCTAGAATGCTAATGCCGCGAGCAAAAAGGCCGATTCCGAGTTCGCGATGCTCATTGACATCGCGAAATTTGCCGTCAATGATGACCCCGGCCGCACCACGTTTCTGAGCGCGGGTACTCATGAGGCCTCCCCAGCAAGCACTGATCAACCCCTTTGGTTGCGACACAAACACAACGCTATCCTGAGGAATGGCGTCGGCAAAGTGAACTTTGGGCGTTGGCGGAGCCTTGTCTGCAGCATGCACCATTTTCACCGTGTACGCGGGGCCGAAGATCTTGGCAGTTGGAGACATGAGACCGGGAGAGTACATTGTGAGTCCGGACAGATAGCCACCCTGAGGGACACCGAGCTTGACGAGCGCATCGCCGACCTAGGGAACCTGGTTGGCCCTGATGAGGATGATAGCAAGGACGTGACTTACATCGCAGGACGTGAAGCGTTTCAACGCACGCAGAACATTAGATTTGACCGCCATTGTGATTGGTTTGAGGGGCTGAGTGTGATCAAAGTGATTTGTACCGGTGGCCAAACCGCGGGTGTTGGGAGCAGTCCGAGTCCCGGCACGCTCTTCCCCGCATTCTGGAGCAGCCCGAGTGGCGCGGCCGGAGCACTCCGGGACCGATTCGGACCATTCCTGCCTGACCGGATCGAATTGAAGCATCTTCCATTGGCTCCACTGGTCATTCCAGGCGATAATCGCCTTCGAGGATCATTCTTCGTTCCTTTGGTGTTCGCTGCTTGACAAACCCTCTAACACCCAGCATAATGCAGCGATTTTGCCAGAGATTGCCTAGGGCCCAGCTATCATGCCAATCCCGGTGCCGCGTCGGAACTCGGGGTTATGCGACAAATCTATCCCAGGGCCCGGTAAGTGTGCTACGATTCCACTCGCGAGATTTCATCCTGATGTGAGCAATGAATAGATCTTCGGTGTCGACTACGGGAAACAAATCCGCGCCCTTGACGCGCTTAAGAAGGGATCCAAGCGCCCCCTGACCTTGGCTGAGAAGGCTTTATATAGTCATATGTTTGATACGGAAAGTGATCGATGGAGTATAGACGGAATTACGCGCGGAAAAACCATCTTGGAGTTGCGCCCCGACCGAGTTGCCTGTCATGATGCGACCGCAACAATGGCCTTACTGCAATTCATCAGCGGAGGTCTCCCGCGAGTCGCGATCCCGACGACTGTACATGGCGATCATTTGATCATATCAGAGCATGGGGCAGAAAAGGATATGGAGCGAGCGATCACCGAGCACGCAGAGGTCTATGACTTTCTGAGTAGTGCTTCGAGGAAGTATGGCATTGGCTTCTGGAAGCCCGGGTCTGGTATTATCCACACGGTGATTTTTGAGAACTATGCAGTGTATGACTATCTTCAAACCATCGCGGACATTGCTGACCATGGATGCAGCCCAGGAGGCTTGATTATCGGCACGGATTCGCACACCCCGAATGCAGGTGGAATGGGCATGCTTGGGATTGGCGTGGGTGGCGCCGATGCCGTGGATGCCATGTCGGGGATGCCTTGGGAGTTGGTCACGCCGTACGTGGTCGGAGTCAAACTGACGGGGGAACTTCAAGGATGGGCATCGACCAAAGACATCATCTGTAAACTGGCGGGGATTCTCGGGGTGTCTGGTGGCAAAGGTCGAGTCATTGAATTCTTCGGACCCGGCACGCAAACGCTCGGTGCGACGGCCATGGCGACCATCTGCAACATGTCGGCGGAAATCGGATCGACCTCGTGTATCTTCCCCTACTCAGAGGCAATTGCCCGTTACCTAACTGCTACCGCGCGGGGACATGTCGTTCCAGCAGCCAATGCTGTCAAGAACGTTCTCCTGACGGCGGACAAGGGGTCGGAAGAGTATTATGACCAAGTGATTGAGATTGACCTAAGCACTCTGGAGCCGCACGTCAACGGCCCATTCACTCCTGATCTCGCCCATCCTATCTCAAAACTGGCAACAGCGGTATCACAGAGCGACTGGCCGGTGGATCTGAGTCATGCCATGGTGGGTAGCTGTACCAACAGCTCGTACGAGGATCTAGACAAGGCCCGACAGCTGGTGAAGCAAGCCCGTGCGGCTGGGTTGACCAAGTTCAAAACTCCTTTCTTGGTCTCACCCGGCAGTGAGACCATCCGGGCCACGGCGGAAGCAGATGGCATTTTGCAGGACCTCGAGGATGCCGGCGCGATGGTCTTGAGCAGCTCGTGCGGGCCATGTGTCGGGTCCTGGGATCGCAAGGACGTCGATGTCCGCGGCAAGGAGAAGAATTCGGTCATCTCCAGCTACAACCGGAACTTTGTCGGGCGCCATGATAGCAATCCGGCGACCCACTCATTCGTCACTTCCCCAGAGTTGGTCACGGCATTTGCCTATGCCGGCCGCCTCGACTTTAACCCTATCACCGACACTATCGCAGTCGATGGGTCCCTGCCGCTGCGTCTCAAGGCTCCTGTGAGCCAGGAGCTGCCCGTCACATTTAACCGGGGTGTAGATTGCTTCCAAGAACCCCCGTCGGATGGCTCATCCTTGTCGGTGACAATCGATGAGCGATCCGAGCGGCTACAACTCCTGGAGCCTTTTCCAGCGTGGAAACCTGGAAACGCGACCGACATGGAGTTGCTGATCAAGGTGAAGGGCAAATGCACCACCGATCATATCTCTCCCGCTGGTCCGTGGTATAAATACCGAGGGCACTTGGAAAACATCAGTAACAACATGTTCACCACCGCAACCAATGCTTTCCTGGGTAACAGCCCGCAAATGCTTGGGCACACGCTCCACCCATTGACATCGGCCGTCGGTCTTGCCCATGAAGTGGCCCGGGACCTGAAACGGCGGGCGGTCCGGTGGTGTGTGGTTGGGGACAACAACTACGGCGAGGGCAGCTCGCGGGAGCATGCGGCGCTGGAGCCTCGCTATCTCGGCGGCATTGCCATCATTGCTCGGTCGTTCGCCCGGATTCACGAGACCAATTTGAAGAAGCAGGGGATGCTGCCGCTGATGTTCCGCGATTCAGCTGACTATGATCGAGTGCAGGAGGGAGATCGGATCACATTGATTGGTGTAGAGGATGGCGAGCTGCAACCAGGTAGTGAGGTCACCATGCGGGTTACTCCGCGCCAGGGAGAGATCTGGGAGGCTCCCTTGAGCCACAGCTACCATGCCGGGCAGCTCCCCTGGCTGCGAGCTGGTAGTGCCCTGAATCATATCAAGGCTACGGTACATAGTTGAGTCTCGTTCCTGCACGTACTGCAGCATATAGGAAGAATTCTGAGCCTTTGTTACGTTGCGCTCTCTTACCGGGAGTATCTGGTGCGACGACATTGAGTTTCTCAATAATGCACCACTCCGTACTGCATGGGTAGCTCCGGCCTCCGGAGTAGCCCAAGACAAGCCCCGGATTTCCCTCGGTGTACCCCGGATCTGGGCATCCGGACCAGGTCTCACCATCTGACGGTTGGCTGATGGGGTGCATCACGGACTGGTTGGGGTGGCCGTGCTGGACCCGACGCCGGGGTATATAGATCCCCTGGCTGTGTCCATCAATCTCCTCCCAAAGCTTGGTTAAATTCAAGACCCGACTCAACTTAAGACAATACTTGTGGCGTGAGTCTCACTTCACCATGGGAGCAGCTGGCGGCGGATTCTCCCCCGATGCCCTCAAACGCGTGCCTCCGGCAGCTCGACGGCCATACATCTGGCTAGCCGCCCTCTGGGCCTCATACTGCGGTGGTCTGCACGGATTCAACACGGTCAACATCTCTGGGGCCATGCAGATGAGCCAATGGGACCAGGAATTTGGATGGAAGGGACTCCCCAGCACCACCAAATCCAACTATGAGGGCTGGGCGGTATCCTCGATGCTCCTGGTATGTGCTCCATGATTCAGCGGAACGGACTAACCCCGAGCAGGGCCAAACGGTCGGAGTCTTCCTTGCAGGTCCTCTTGGGGACCGACGCGGCCGAAAGTCGGTCATCCTCGCCGCTGCCATCTGCTATGCAATCGGGGCCATTCTTATGGCCGCCAACCTGGGCTCCTTTGCGGAGCTGCTCGTCGGACGTGTCTTGTCTGGGCTGGGATCAGGGATGGGAATGTCGGCAGGGCCCATCTATATCTCTGAGGTCGCGCCCCTCGAGCTGCGCGGAATGATGACCACCTTCTACAACGTGAACATCATGAGCGGCGTGGCAGGCAGCTACTGGATCAACTACGCATCGCTCCAAGTCATCCCCAGCACCTCCAGCTGGCAATGGCGCACCACCCTTGTGCTGCAATCCATCCCAGCCATCATCCTGCTGCTCGGGTATCCGTTCTTCCCAGAAAGTCCCCGTTACCTGATAATGCGCGGTCGCATTGATGCGGCGCATCGCAGTCTCTCCCGGCTCCGCGGTGGCATGGACGAGAGCACCGAATACTTTGCGCGCGAGTACACCGAACTGTGCAGTAGGCTCGATACGACTCCCAAGTCGGGAGCGCAAGCCTTCCTGTCCCTGATGCGAGAATGCATCCACCACGCCCCAACACGCAAGGTGCTGCTCTTTGTCACGCTTATTCAAACGTTCTTCATCATGTCCGGAGGCAACAGCATCACGTACTATGCCCCTAATATCCTCGACTCCATCGGTCTCACCCAGTCGCAAGTACTCCTCTTCACGGCTATCTACGGCTTAATCAAGTTTCTGGCCGTCTTTCTGTATGCCTTTTTCCTCACCGACCATTATGGTCGTCGCCCGCTCCTACTCCTCGGCTCTACCATCAACGTCCTCTGCCTGCTGTATCTCACATGCTACCTCGCCCTCAGCCCGCCATCCTCCTCCTCCTCCACCACCGGCCCCTCGGCCGCCTCCTGGGTCAGCATCGTCGCCATCTGCCTGTACGCCATCGGATACGGCTTCGGCTGGGCACCGGCATTCTCACTGACCGCCTCGGAGATCTGCCCGACGCGGATCCGCGGCACGGTGGTCACCCTGGCGTTCACGTACCAGAATTTGCTGAATTTCGGAATCACGCGAGCATTCCCGAATATGACGGATCGTATGCAGCCGTGGGGCCCGTTTGCGCTATTCACGGGCTTCACGGCAGTGGGGACGCTGTGGGTGGCGGTTGCGTTTCCCGAGTGCAAGGGCAAGAGCATGGAGGGGATGGAGGAGGTGTTTGCGAGGCCGTGGTGGCGGGTGGGATGGGATGGTCCCGGAGCCCGAAGGGATGATCGGGCGGAGGACCCGAAGGTTGAGAAAGGAACGAGTAGCCATGAGGAGATTGTTCATAAATAGGATTATCCTGGAAAGACCGGCATACGAAACCATGCACCGTGACAAATCGCTCTCCACCACCACGCGACAATAAGCTTCATTGCGTACGGAGGTGAGCCAGGAACGAGTCATATATTCCGACCGTTATTGCCTAGTCCGATTGGCGACGTGTGATTGAGTGTACTGCATGGGTCCAGTCGTGCCCCTGACACGCTGCCACGCTGCCACCTGGGTGATTTGTTGGATGTCCACGAACCAGGAACTTGACCGCCACGCCGCAGCCAGAAGCGCCCATCAGAAGTTTATTGGCCGTGCAGGCCAATCAGGCGGGGGGGTGCGGACCCGACAGTGCGGATCTTGTCTCGGAGGAGACTCGGAAAGGCTCGGCGATGGCCAATTGCAGGCAGTGAGGCGATGGGTTTAGGGTTACTCCGGCGGCCTCACGAACTGCGCAGAATCAGCTACGAGTCTCGAGTCAGGCCCGCCGCTCTGTTGCTCCCAAAGGGGCAGCAGTTCCGTGGGATGGCGCGGCCCTCGGCCGGGCTGTCAGGTGTTGCTGTCACCGTCTGTCACTTCGGGTAGTTCCCCATCGTCCCATCGCATTCACGCTTCTGATCCATGGATGAGCCCCACGTGATCCCATCCCATCCCCTCTCATGATCGCGAACTTAATTAACCCCCCTCGACACAATCCTCACCCTGACCCCCTAAAGGAATCAACCATGGCCGCCACCACCACCCTCACCGTCCCCCACCTGGGCGGCATCGATGTCGGCTACCGCCTGACCAACAACCGCTATGACCCCGCCAAGCCGACCGTGGTGCTCCTCAACTCCATGTGCATGACTGTCGCTCTGTACGACCCGCAGTTCAGCGACGAATCCCTCACCAACGCGGTCAATTTGCTGGCGATTGAACCCCTGGGCCACGGCGCCACGCACTGCCATGTGGCCGAACACTTTACCTACTGGGACACCGCGATCATGGCGTTGCAGGTGATGGACCAGTTGGGCATTGACAAGGTGTTTGCGCTGGGGACCAGTCAGGGGGGGTGGATGGTGGTGCGCATGGCATTGTTGGCGCCGGAGAGGGTGCGTGCTTGGCCTGCTTCTGTACAATCAGGTCAGTAATCAAGTAGAGTTGACCACTGACCCAGAATAGATCCTCGGACTCCTCCCCCTCGGCACCTCGATGGACTACGAATCCTCCGCCTCCCGCACCAAGGGCTGCTGGGATCCCGTGACCCTCCTCACCCCCTTCCTCGACAAATGGAGCAGCCCCATCGCCACCCCCGACTTCATCGTGGACGACATCTGGTGCGGCATGGTCGGGGGGATCGGATTCGGGAAAGATGCGACCGAAGAGACGGTCGGGTTCTGGAAACGCACGTTGCAGGAGGTATACCGGGGGGATGAGGGTCGGAAGAAGGTGCGGATGGCGCTGATGTGCCTCTTAACACGAGATGGACTGCTCTTACGCCTGGGCGACATCAAATGTCCGGTCTATTGGCTGCAGGTGAGTGTCTGACTTTCTTTACGAAGTGTCCCATGGTTCGGTGGGGTTAACCTCGCACCGATGTAGGGCACGGAAGACACCCCCTTCCAGACGACGGTGGCAAGCGAACAGATCCCCCTATTCACGGGATCCCCAGACGCCAAATTAGAGCTGGTGGCGGAGGGCGCGCATTATCTGAATGCGACTAACGCACGGGCAGTCAACGCCGCGGTGGTGGCCATGGTGCAGAAATACGGGGCGTAGACGGTAGATACATAGCTAGGTAATCTGACCTATCTACGGAGTAATAATCAGGCCTGAATCCGTAGCATCGGACTATCGAGCACTAGTTAGACGGGAGGAATCCCCGACCACCGCGAGCGGGTCATCGATACGACTAGAACGAAGCTATGCCATCCTTGATTGGCCGGTGGACGGGGGGATTGGCATCGGACAGTCAGTTGATGCTTTCCGCGCTGCCAAACCAAACCCGGGGATCGTCAGTCTGCAATTGACACTGGGCCGCCTATCGGATCCGCCTGGTTCTCGCCTGCCCGGTGGGGCGGTGCCCTGACTAGTAGCATCGCCATCAGTCTGCAGCAGAGTTTGATGTCAATGCTCGGTATATATTAACCGATCCGTCCTGTCGCGTGGACCCGTGCTGTGCTGGAGTTCCCGGGCAATGGCAGAGGACGGTAATCTCACGCAATGGACCACGGCCACCACGGCGGCCGTGACGGTGCTGGCCTTTGTGTGTGTGTGTTTACGAATCATCTCCCGATTAGAACGGAAGCAGAAACTCTGGTGGGATGACTGGATGATTATCTTCTCCATGGTACCCCATTCCTATTCCCCCCTACCCCAATCCCCTCTCCTCCCCTCCAACCCATCCCATCACTAACAAGCAATCAGGCATGGAACCTAATAGTAGTAGCCTTCATCTTCGCCATGATCCACCTCGGAATGGGCATCCACGCCCCCCACCTCCCCACCTCCCACATCATCCTCATCGCCAAATACCTCGTGGTCGCCGAAATCCTCTACGTCTTCAATCTGGTGTGGACCAAACTCAGCATCCTGCTGATGTACTACCGCATCTTCCACTTCCCCTACTTCAAAAAATGGGCCTACGCCATCGGCACCTTTGTCATTCTGTGGGTGATTTGCATCACCTTCCTCTTCATCTTCATCTGCGTGCCGGTCCAGAAACTCTGGTATCCAAGTCTACCCGGTCGATGTATCAATCAAGTCGGGACGTGGATTGCCAATGCCACCTCCACCATCGCCACAGACCTAGTAATTTTGTTATTACCTTTACCGCAAGTCTGGAAATTACAACTTAGATTATCCGAGAAAATTGCCCTCACTGTGGCATTTGGATTGGGGTTTTTGTACGTGTACCCTAATTCCCCCTTCCCCCTTCCCCCTTCCCCCCTTCCCCCATCTAAACCCCTCCTAACACCAACCGATGG
>KV907498.1:885258-923596 GCA_001990825.1 Aspergillus carbonarius ITEM 5010
AATCAAAAAATAAAAGTGTAATTTTCGCCTCCGCATACCGCTTCACCGTTCTCTTCAGCTACACCTCCACCGACTCAAGCTATACGCTCGCCCCGGTAGTCGGGTGGACCGCCATCGAAATGTCCGCCGGGATTGTCTCCGCTTGTTTACCCACCATTCGACCCGCATTACAACTTGCAGTCCGGAAACTCGGTATCCAGCGGTTCATGCCCGCGTTGCTGCGCAGTCGGTCGGGGGGGTTATCCTCTAAGACACATCCGAGTCAGATACCGGCTGATAGTGCGACGAATAGTACGGCGGGGATGATGGTGAATCGTAGGTCATTTTATCATTTACCGGATGAGGAGGCGGGGGTGATGGCGCAGCAGATTCGGTTGGATGAGGTGTTGAGACCGAGACATGATCGTGGGTTGACGGTTACGAAAATTAAGGGGAGTAGAGGGGGGAAGGGAGGGGAGGGAGAGGATGGAGGGGATGGGGAGGGGAAGGGAGAGGAGGATGAGGTGCCGTTGCATGGGATTAGGGTGATGAAGGATTTTAGACAGGATTGTTAGGGATTTTTTTTATCATTTTTCTATATGGTATGGTATTGGGTGTTGTAGGGGAAGGTGTATAGTAAGGTCTTATTTATTGTGTTAGATTATATTGTGATTTTGAAGGATGGTAGTAGGTGTGTTTAACATGGTTGGGTAGTAGAGGTAGAGGTAGAGGTAGAGGTAGAGGTAGAGATGATTATAGACCCAATATTGTATGTACTGGCATCAGCATGACTTTCGACGTCTGACACATCCACTGCCACCTCTTAACTAGTTATTCATACTTCGCTGATTCTGTAAGCATGATGCTCTACAGTAAGTACTTTTATGTGGTGATTTTCTTCGATTGGGTAGTCATATAATAACTCAATATATCCTTCGGTAGTAAGTGATAACCACGATATAATCATAATCTAGATCATCCATTCTTCAGACAAGCATATCAGAATCCCATACAACCCCATTTGTGGAAGTAGAACCCCTAATGAAATACCATCGAGACAACGAACCATGACATAATCTTCTGCTGATCTCTGTCGGGGCTTTAGCCAATAATCATGGCGGCCATCTTCTTTACCGGCAAGTAGAAGCGGCCCGCAGAGGGAGATAATATGCCATCCAGCCCTGAAAAACAATTCACCGTCAGGGTGAAGTTATAGTTACTGTCAACGGTACCGGGAAGGATTGGTGAGGATGTGCCCGGGGTGAGGGACGGCCAGCACTATACCGACGACGAGTTGAGAGAGTGGTGAACATGTTGGCCCTGACATCGCATGAATGCTAGGAACGCATTGCGTTGGTATCTTCAATGGTTAGATTCTCTTCACATGGGATCGATTGCAATGTTTTATGCATTTTGATTACTCATGAATATAACGGATACCTTTTTCAATTAATTCTTGGTGTCCTCGTTGGAGCAGTTTGGAAGATTCGCTTCGGTGTTTTAGCGAAGTCGTCTTGACGTATCCGTGAGTAGCCTTGAGAAATGAGGCACATACAGACGGGCTATCTGGTGTCCTTCACGAGAGGAAAAGAGAATGGGCCACAGTGGAATGTGGTGATGCCTGAGCGTTGTATAATGATATACATGTCAAACCACAAGGAGCAGTGGGAGGAATAACCAGAACAGGCTAGGAATAATATGCTTGTTTGTGATTGGCATACACCCCGATGGTCTATGGTGGTTAAGGCTTGATTGCATGTCCCTCATCGCACATGACTCGCGGATTTTGTATTTCCTCAATTACCAAATGAGTGTAGTACTCACTATATTTCCGTCTGGTTTGGCCATTGTCAGCGGCAAGTCGATACTTCATGCAGTTTAGAGTACGTGCAGTTCGCTGTCCACATGCTTCAGATCCTGAGGGTATCGATAATTTCGTAGATGCCGAATTGTTCCTTCCGAGCTAAGAATCGAGGCATTCCCATGTCTGTAAATGTTGGTCCAATCCCCTCATTATTGACGCATCTGCATGTACGTGAACCGATGTATATTCCGGATAGGAAATATGCCAACAACCATCTACCAGCTCAATAAAACCGTGTCGGTTCTGTTGTAACAGCCACAGGGTCGGAGTCTGTCGTATAATGAACGCGAAAAGACCCGTCAGTTTCAGCTGCCTCCTGACATGCAACCTAAGGCATGTCGTTGCTCTCCTTGTGGCCTTGCACTCGACTAAGACTAAAATTCAATCTGGGTCCCTTAACGACCAGAGTAGCATTGACCAGAATGGAAAAGGTTTCTTAGTCTAAGTCGGCAGCGAATGCCATGCGGGTAGGTATCCATCTCCGCATCCGGTAGTGTACGACATATCGTCCCCGATGTCATTGCAAAGACGCCTCTGTAAAGATAGGCATAGATACCTCGGAGTGAGGTGGTATGTGCTCTATTCCTCGATTGTATAAAGCGCGGACTCTGGGCCAGAAGGTCACGTATATCCTGGAACACTTGAAAAATTAACATTTGCGATCGACTCGCCCATGGCCTACCGTCAGCAAGCCAGATGACGGCCTAGTCGTCGAAATGGGATACTTCCACCGAGTAACGTTTAGCTCTGAACCTTGAAGAATGAAACTTCAATTTGCTTCCAGCCATCGCTCAGAGCATTGCCGGAAAGCGTTCCGTGGTGTCAATCGATTATTCGGCTTTGCATATATTGGCGTAGCCAAGCGGATTAGGACAGATGGCTGTGATTCATCCCCTGTACTTTTATACATTCCTTCATGATGTTTCAGCAGTCGAGGTACCACTGCACCTGCACTAAAATTCCAGGCTGGACGATAGTCATGCGCCGTATATCAGCAGAGAGTATTGTGTGATGGCGCGCGTGCAATGGGTATTCTATTCGTCCGGACTGAGGTAATTGGCATGTGGAGTATCATTTCATAAAATGAAGGAAGTCGTTAGCCTTTTGAGGGGCTTTAACATATAGAGGCATTGCTCATAGATAAAGCGAACCGAATGGTCATCTTAAAAATTGTGAATATTGAGCCCATGGTCTAATGAAGTAGAGCAGTCGATTTTCTTGACCCTACTTCCGGGTTCATGACAAGCCCAAGGTCCTGCTCTTGGAACAGCGGGAAATTTCTTTTGAACTTTAGATGGAACTTCTTCTGCCCAGTCGGTGGAAACCATAAACCCAGTGTGGTCAAACTTTGCGCCTATCGAGGCCAGTTATCTTTAACCAGCACGAGTGGGGCTGTCTTTATCCTCGCTGCCGTATTACTGTCATGTGCTCTAACCACTGGCACCTTGCTGACCCTTTCTTTATTTTATTGGGGTCTGAGCACCTGTCGTACACCACTTGATTGATCCGCTTCAGTATCGCGTTAATGCCAGTGGTCATGATTTCCGTTAAGTTGCTACTTTTTAGGGTGAGATATCATCCCATCCTCAAGATTGTTCTATCGAAATGCATCATTGTGATGCCACCTAGGGCTCTCTAACTAGATCAGCCAAAGAACATAAATCCAATCATATGATGATATACTCAGGATAGACACCCGTTGGTAGCCGATACTAATCGACATAGTAGAATGTTCGATCATTCGACACATGAGTGACAATGATAATAAGTACCTCGAGCAACATCTATTTTGTGTGCTGGATATCCCATCGAAATGACATGAAATAGACACGGTGATAGAACCAACCGTTTTGCTCGAGTGGCCAGTCGCTTAGAGGTTTGTTTTGTGCGATTTCTTCGATACATCACTGAAAGGATGCGGAAAGGCACTTGGGGAGAAACAACGTTTTTCTGCATGGTGTCGATATATTATTGGATAGGTAGAGTTGTTTGGCGTGGATTTGTTTGGTTCTTCTTTTCTGCGAGAGCGACCGTGGATGTGGTGAGATTTCCAGCGGATTTCGGATTCGAGATCCTGGTTAGTATGCAAGGTATAGCAGTGGGACGCTGTATAGAGTGTATTGTAGAAAGTGGTAGGAGGGTACGTAGCCCTAGGTTATTCAATTGGTATCATCTGTGCTGAAAGGGAGGCTCTTGATACGAGAGATATTAAGTAGGGGAATGATTCTATAGGTAAGAGGAAACGTCAATGTAGCTTCATGGCTGGGAGAGGGATTATACGAGACGTTTGATTGATCGTGGCGTTGCAAAAGAAAGATTACTCAAAGGATATGTGGAAACTTATATAGGGTTGCGCTGGGTGAAGGTATAATGAAGTGGGTGGTGGTGAAATAATTGTGTGAATACAACATTTCTGGGTGCGGTCATCAACTATTTCCCCGATTAATTTAATATGCAAGTTGTTGAATCTCCATCCCTAGTACGGGGTTAATGCCATTCCCTGTCCGAGATGGACTAAAGCAGATATCTGCAAGTCACAGGGGCGACTGGAAAAGGGAAGACCCTACAGAAGCTATGGAATGAGAATATCTCCGAAGATGTCATTTCTGGGAATGATGGGTTGTATACTGGAATGAAAGAACTGTTATGGCCTATCTCTGTTAGTGAAAGTTAGAGTATCAACAGCTTGCCATATTAACTAGTCAATAGACCAGGTAATTGCAGTACCATCTCACAAAGCGTTCATAGCCATATATCAATTTTAGGTGGCTATCTTGGCCCAAGAAACACAACTGATTCCTTCAAAGCTGAAGACAAAGCAAAAGGTCATTCTGATGCGGACTGGGAATCACAGCCAAACTTGTGAAGAAAAGAAAATGAAATACACGGATGGTCCTTGTAGGCCCCTAATACACACAACCACACTGAACCCTATGCCGCAATGGTGATGACAAGAGTGATGATAGTCATGATGTTATATCTCCATAGGTCACCAAGTGGTTGTGCTGTATTCATGTGTGCTGCTACATGATTAGCAGCTCCTTTATTTTCTTTCATGTCTCATGGTAATGTCCCTTACCACCTGACTGGGTGGTCTGGAACACACTTGATGTGCGGGGTATGAAGCTATTTATAGCTTTTGCCCGGCGCAGACTGTCATACTTGGTCGGGCATTTGTCTTCAACGGCAGCCGCTAGCCGTTTTCTCACTTGGAGTCTGCGGTGAATTCTCGGAGCTTGCATGATCCCAAGGTCCGAGACCCGCTTAGTCAATTGTATATGCATGTCGATCCCTGATGGGGAAAGACTTGTTGCTAGGTGCATGATTGCGGATGCAATGTGGTAATCACCTCCGAATGGCTCTCCATTATATGACATGCTGTCGCCCCAGACTAGAGAACCATTGATGTATAATCTGCGGCAGAGAGCTTTGGTGCTGCTGAAAGACAATGACACTGTTAACAATCCCCACCCTTTCTGCAGCGGCCCTAGGCCTGATTCTGGCAGTCTTTGTACGACGTGCATTGTCAGACCGTGACATCCCAGGCCCTGTTCTGGCTCGATACACCCGGCTGTGGTATATGTGGCAGATGATGAAAGGCGACTTCCAATATACCAACATCAGACTGCACCAAGATCATGGTGAGGACTCTATCGACTGCAGTCTAGAAGTGGGCATTTGGCTAATATCGTTCAGGCAAGATTGTGCGAATCGCTCCCGGGTGGTATAGCCTCAACGACATTGACGCTCTCAAGTCGATCTATGCTCACGGTTCCCGGCTCATCAAGTCGGAGTGGTATGAAGCTTGGAACTTCTCACCAGACCCCAACGACCATAAGTTGTTCTCGGTTCGGAACATAGCCCACCATTCGGATGCCCGTCGCAAAGTCGCATCCATGTATTCTATGTCTGCGGTCGTTTCCTATGAGCCGTATGTGGATGATTGCATCCGGCGGTTCTGCGCCCAGCTTGACTCGTTTGTAAAGACCGGCTCGATGGTGGATCTAGGGCATTGGCTGCAATGCTTTGCCTTTGATACTATCAGCAAAATTACTGTATGTCTTCAATCCTCTGAAAGGCTTCCATTTAGTCATGTGATAGACAATGCTAATCAAGTCCAGTATGGCGAACGATTTGGCTTTCTTGACCGGGGTGAAGATATCAACAACCTCATGAAGAGCCTGGAACAGAGCTTTGTCATCAGCAGTTTGATGGGCCTTATGCTGTGGCTAAGGCCAGTAGTTCTTTTCCTGGGCAATTTCTTTGCAACATCCAATACCCTGTTTGTGCGCCGTTTTGCCCATCAGAAATTCACCGAGCTATCACAGAAAGGGGATCAAGGGCCCTCGACAGGGGAACTTCTCCCAATGGTTCGGAGGTTTCTCCATGCGCAACGAGATGAAGCAAAAGGCTTAACAGACCGGTATATCAAGGTTAGCGCAGCATCTAATATCGGCGCTGGGAGCGATACCACGGCAATCGGCTTGAGTGCGGCGGTCTTCTATCTGTACCGATCGCCTGAGACACTGGAAAAACTTCGAAAGGAGCTTGATCAGGCTTGCCTAGGCAGAGATGTTTCATTTCAGGAAATGCAGAAATTATCTTATCTGCAGGCTGTGATCAAGGAGTCTATGCGTCTGCACCCGGGAGTTGGATTCCCTCTTTTCCGCTTGGTGCCTCGCGGAGGTGCTGTGATCTGCAACGAATTCTTCCCCGAGGGTGTACGTACTGATCTCTGGGCTGTGGGTATTGACTGAGCTAATGGTTATAGACAAATGTCGGAATAAATAGCTGGGTGGTGCATCGAGATGTACGAATCTGGGGCGCTGATGCCGACGACTTTGTGCCCGAGAGATGGTTGTCGAACGATACCGAAAAACTTCGAATCATGGAGCAATGTCTGATGCCCTTTGGTCTTGGATCAAGGGTATATGTGGGGAAGAATATCTCACTGTTCGAGATGAACAAGCTTATTCCACTGCTTGTCCGGCATTATGATATCGAGATACAGCAACAAGACGGCAAAGACATGAAGGCAAGGAATATGTGGTTTGTCAAGCCGATACAGTTTCAAGCCACCATTAGGAGCAGGCAGCTAGGTTAGGTCGGTAATTGTGGTCAGCGGAAGACATTCTAGAACCCAGATAGCATCTTAGTATGGTGTGAATAAGAGAGATGGATCACATTGTCTGCATCGACACCTAAGAAGTCGCTTCCCTCTTTGCGCCACAGGGGGGTTTCGTTCATTATTCTGGGCGAACTGCAACCGTGAAGCTAACAACACCGATACCAACCTCGAACAGTAGAGAAGGGATCGCCTAACGATATCCCTAACTTTTGCTATCTAGAAAATTGATGACGCGTTAGGACTGCCTATTGTCTTTCATTAAGATGCCACTTGCGCAATATCAACAGCAGCTTTGTGCCGGGATGGGATCAGGATATCGCCACTGTATCAGCCGTGTCTTGTCCGGTTCAAAGATCGGCAGATCACCTTGTATGAGATAAAGAGATGGAACCGCAGTTGCTATGACCGAGGCTCTCGTGACCATTCCCAGGCACTAGGCCCAGTCCACTATACGATTTCATGTCCGAATGGCTGCCGAGAGTGTGGACATCAGCTCGTAGTTCCGGTCGCAATGATGCACTGAGAAAATAATTGAAATCCAGCATGAAATTCGATTGGCGCCAACGCTACAGGCCTGTCATCTATCTTCTGACTTCCTTGCGGAATAAAACCTCGGTCGTCGGGATACCTCGGCCTAAAAGTGGCGGGTTTCAGACTCTGATGAAAGACAAGCGGTTCAAGCAGCATGTCAGTCAGCCAAGGAAAGGTATGAGGTCACCAGAGTCAAGCCGCGGCAAAAATGGGAACAGATATCCGATCGCAATCGATCTGCGACAGTCAAGCTTTGGGACAGGCCGTGAGAAGGCTGTCGGAAATCTATCGAAAACGGCCGGGTGGGGAGCGTCAGGGTAAAGGTCTCAAACATTCATCCGAGGTTTTCCCAGAGACAAACGAGAGACCTGTCGAACTATTCTAATTATACCCCGGTCGATCTATTTACTGGTCACTAGGCAGCTGCGGTCCGACCACTAAACGCACTGAACGCTCCGGGCTCAATTTTGGGTTGTCCGAACGGGTCCCCACAGTTGGCCGGCGATGAAACAACGGAGCGGGCGTAGCAAGCCCTAACGGGCACCCTGGACAGCCACGATGGGCATCACCCCATGGAAATCCCGCATAGCTGACTGCTGCACATGGCTCAAAGTTTCATCCTTAATCTAACCATACCCAGAAAGCCATCCGCTCCGGGGATTCCGGCTTTACCAGCCAAGGTACCAAATCTACAGATGTGTATCACTCCGGTTTCAGGGGAACAGAATTTTACCCACCACAACATGTTATAAAAGGGCATGGAATGGAAGGTTTCATCATCTTCTAACTGACAAACCTAGCCATCCAACTCCATCCATTCTTTGTCAATCCTTTTCTTGGTCATTCATTTCTCCGCAATGCGTTTCGCACAGTCTTCTCTTCTTGGCGGTCTCGCCCTGACTCCATTTGCTTTGGCAGTGCCAATGCTCCAGTCTCGAGCCACCGCAGGTGAGTTCTTCATCGTCTTCCCAAGACTACCCTGACAGTGCATAGATACGGCCGAATGGACCGAACTTCACAGAGCTGCGCAGCTGGCCTCTGCAGCATACACCGGTTGTACTGGTTCTGCATTTGACGTGACCGTCACCAAGCAGATCAACGACCTCGTAACCGATACTCAGGTATGCCCTATGAGTCCAATCAATTGTCTACAACTAACAGCCCAGGGATTCATCGGATACTCCACTGAGAAGAAGCGAATCACAGTAGCCATGAGGGGTTCCACCACTAGTGAGTACACATCGCCAATTGCAGAAGTAAATAGCCTAACCATCACAGTGATCGATATCGATAACGATGTCGACACCACCCTCGTTGAACCCACCCTATCTGGCGTCAACTTCCCATCCGGCGCCAAAATGATGCACGGCATTTACTCTCCTTGGTCCGCCGTGCACGACGATGTCATCTCGGAAGTCAGGTCGCTGATCCAGCAGTATCCCGACTATACTCTTGAGTCCACCGGACACTCCCTCGGTGGCTCCCTCACATACATCTCCTACATCGCACTGGCACAAAACTTCCCCGAGAAGCAGCTCATCAGCAATGCCCTGGCTGCCTACCCCATTGGCAACGAGGCATTTGCCAACTTTGGTGCCTCCCAGAACGGAACATTGAACCGTGGTAATAACGCTGGCGACGGTGTTCCGGTAAGATCTTTGATTCCATCATGTCTACCATATAACTTACTGAATACACTAGAATATGTACGTCATGTGGCCCTGGGACTTTGTCCACTATGGCACTGTGAGTCATCCCCATAGCCTCTCTCGACCTCATTCTAACCCCACCAGGAATACTACAGCTCTGGAACCCAGGCCAGCACGGTCAAGTGCAGCGGTGAACGCGATACCTCTTGCTCTGCGGGTAACGGCCAGCTTGGGGTCACTGCAGGCCATTTCTCCAACTTTGGCATCGCGATGGGCATGGCTGGATGCTCCTCGTCGCTACTGTAAGCGATTGAGTAGCGAAGGGATTGGCTTGTTTGGGTGTCTAGATCATTACTATAGATTAGGAAAACAGGGTTGGATATACTCGCAGCGGGACTTGGCGGGCTTAGACTTTTGTTTGACATAGACCACTCATACGCAATTATGTTTAGGATATTACCAATTTTTAAGAGCTTAAATTCTAGTCTTATCAAGATGGATGCTCGGAAAATATTACAGCATTGATATAGAGAAGTTTACGAAATTTATAGGTAGCGAGATATTTTATACATTGAAAGCTATGCTAAAAGTAATATCATATGTTGTAATTAGATATCTCAAAGCCTGAATAAGCAATTGCCAATTCTGCCCAACTCTCGCATGTGATTTCTTACTTTACTTCACGTCCAAATGATAGTCCTATTCTTATTTATTACATCTTTTGAACCTCTATAATCTATACGGTTGTTCAGAAACAATAGTTTCCTAAATAAGGTAGTGTTTCATGATTGCAAGTCATGATAGCCATGGTAATGTTGTTGTTGTTGGGTCATGTAGAGATAGGCTCATGAGCAATCTAGCCAATTATATGTTGTTTTCCTGATCTATCAGCAACAACAAAAACACATGGTTAATTAAGTGCAACCTTTGTGCCTCCGCTCTCCTTGACATTTCAATCTAGGGCTTACATTTACCAGTTTAGTGTTCTATTCGCAATTAATATAGTACTATACCAGAGTATAAACGGTTTTATATTTAAGGATAGATTTTATACTAACTCTATGAACTTAGTTGCTTGTCAAATAGTTTCTCAATACGAAGTAAAGATTCTTCTAGTTATAAGGGTAAGTATTTCCTGATAAAGACAATAGAGCAGGTAAAAATTCGGGTCGTCGCGGATGCTGGTGGGTTGCACCTCCCATTCAAGGAGGAGAGTCCCAGCAAATATGTTGATCGCTTCTTCGTTAGTTTCATTCAAGTGATGACCTTCGGTGAAGTAATGGTGCAGTATAAATGAAGTCATTCCATAATGTGAGTCATTAAATCTTTCAGGATGATATCCGCTCATCTCATTCACCCTAAGCTTCAAGAGACTTGATCGTTTCCCTTCTCTTTCTCTTTCTCATTCCTCTCACCAATTGTTCTCTTTTCTCGGTGATCCTTGACTGATTCTCTTACCTTGGTCATGGCTTCCTATTACGATTCCCCTATACTCACTGTTATATTCCGGGTCTATATTTCCAAGTCGCCTTCATACACGATGAATGGCGTCAGAGAGAAGATCAACGACTCGGACCTAGCATTTCGAACAGTTCAATTCCGGGACTTCCCGACCCGACGCTGTATAGTGGCTGTCTGTGGCATAACGGACTGGACAGGTGTGGCATCACCTAATGAGGACCGATGGTTCTTCAGCGACTTCTACCTACTCCACTCTTTGCTTCATCCATCTGGTACGTATACTACAACCGATCATTGAGGGCCACTACGCGAACCTGGTGGCATTACAGCTACCGGAAACAACAAACAGATCTCGATGACTAGTGAGAATATTTCTAGACTTATCGAGTAGTATAAGGACTAGTCCGCAAGAGGAGAGCCGAGTTGTCCTCGATAAGTCAATTCCCAATGTTTTCGGCCAGAAAGCCTTCGGGTCGTCTCTAGCACGAAGTTTTGGGAACAGTTCATCAGCACAGTTCAAGAGCAAGCCAAACTTGGTCACACAAATGAGAAAGCTCTTATAATTTTCATGTTCGGTCATGGCAATGAGCAGAACTCAGGACATACCTTGGCGGAAAACGTTCGTCACCGGATGATAAAACCATATTGCCAATAGGTACTTTAAAGACAGTGATTGCTCCACATACGTGCGTTACGATTTTCATGACCTCATGTTATTCCGGCGGTTGGGTTGTACAATTCAACAAGACTTGCCATATGAATGTGACCGGAGTGGCAGCTTCTGGACCGGTCCGGGAGACCAGACCTTGGTCCATGAGCAAAAGTGCCGGTAGAGCTTGTGGGAGCTCAATCGCTACTGCTATCATGAAGGAATTGATTGAGACTGAAGCTAATGCAGAAGCGGAGGACGAGCCCCAAAGCCACCCGACCTACATCGGGCTGGCCACTCAATTTATGAGAAAGAAGAGGGATGCGATTCTCTAATACAATATCGAAGACCTCAATTCTCATTTTAGGACGATGGCTGGGAACAGAATTGGCGCACCAGAACAGGCATTCCCCTGTCAAGATTTCGAGAGCAGTGGGAGTCATTATGCATGATTCCCCATTCTGGGGCGAGGTTCGACAGTGGCTCTGGATCTGTGTGGTTCTTTGGAGTTTGTTCGACAGCCTATTCGGGCTTTAGAATCTGTTACGGGATATCCTCAAATCATTGCTTCCTAGTGGCCATAAGCCTTTTCGTTGTTTCTTGGGTGATGAATGGTTGACTGTCTTGGGAATGAGAATGAAAACCAAAAAGCAGTCTCATCTGCTACAATTTTTCCATTTCAAGTAAACGGAAAAGATTCCGATGCTTCCGGGCATTAACTTGGGATCCCGTGGGCCCGGAGACATCCCATGTAAGATTCGACTCAACGCCCGGCTATGCTTATATAAAGGGCCCTGATATTATTGTTCATTCGTCCTTACAATTATTCGACTATACATTCAGTCATAACCAACGCCTTAGTTTCACATTTAGAACATCTACAATACATACACGAACATCCAAGCTTCCACGGTGATTTGATCCCATTCTATAGGAGGATTGAGTTCGCGACATTAGGCCTTGGACATATTCATAGGCTGTTGGCTCTAGCGCTTTCGTTTGCAGTGAGGAGGGAGCTTACAGAATTTAGATATGTAGAATACAACGTAGTCTAAAATTCCGTAATTTATTGACTTGAACAGTACTGGGATCTATCCACCTTTCCAATTACTCTCTATCAGATATGCTACCCTTAACTTCACCACTATTAACCAACGCTCTATGACCAACCCCTCGCCATACCAACCAACCTACCCCCAATTTCTAAGTCCGGTTCACTCCCCCATACATAACATCAACCTCCTCTGCTCTGATATGATTGCATGGAGGGGAAGTGTTGATCACTGTTATCAGGCCGACCTACCCGAAGCAATCTACAATGCCGAGCCTTCCGCGCCGAGCGGCACCCAAAGGCTTAATCGCATGACCGACCAACACTAACCGCTTTATCGGAAGTTGGGTCGGTCAGGGACTTGGGTGGTACTTCGGGTGTTGTGTCCGAGGGGTTTTGTGGTTGGGGTTAGATTATGGATTTGGGTGTGAAGGAGAATTTGTGGTTTTTTGTGGATATTGGTAAGGTTTGGGGTGGGAAAGAAGCTGGAGTTGAGGGAGGTGGAGAGGTATGAAAGATATGGTTGGTATTTAATTTATCGTTACTGGTTTGTTTGTGAATATTGTCTATATACAATGTAGTAAAGTCGTGGTAGAAATAGGTTATGAGAAAGTAGTCCTCCTTGTGCGGCATTCTGTGCTGTCCATCGCTTCGAGATTTCTCCTGGGGATCAGTATTGGCTGATGATCTTCTGCAATGTCCAACAGTATCAGGTCTCCATGGGCCATGGTCAGGATGAATAGCTCGATTGTCAACAATCATATACACCTACCGACACCATCATTAGCAGTCTCACACACTAACTATCCGCAAAGCTCCGCTCAAGTACTACTCACCATGCCATTCCCAACCCACTCAACACTCAAATCAACAAGCCCGCAGCCATTGTCCCCAACCCCAACAGCGCAGCACTAGCAGCGAGTCCACCAGATGCGGCACTCTTATGCGCAGTCTCGATCGGATACTCGTTCGGGTTATCGGTATCGCAATGACCGAACGAGCTGGTCGAATTCAGCGTGCAGTTGGCCGTATTGCCATCACTGTTCTTGAATGAAAGCTGGGCGGTCGTCCAATCGACCGTCACGGAGGCGGTCTTACAGATCGACTTGGTCTCGATGCCCTTGTTGGTGCCGCACGATTTCTTGAAGGGCTCTGAACTACCCTTACAGCCGAAAAGATCGTCCTCGATGATGACTGTGCAGTGGGTCACGTATAGATTCGCAGGTGGCTGGGTGGACTTGATGTAGATTTGGGCGCCTGAGATGGTCTGTGCTAGGGCCACGAGCGTGCCTAGTTTGACGATCCAGGAGGGCATGATGGATGGGTTTCTCTTGGAGAGGAGATCTGGGGTCTGAATGGTGAGAGAATGGCGATTGGGGCGACATGTTGAAGAGATACATGATGGATGGACTTTATATTGTTTGGTGGATGAATCTCTGCTGTGCCGGCACAGCCGGATGGTTATATTCGTGGTATAGAATGAGTGGCTCACCATCCAATGATATCATGTGTTTGGTAGGGAAGGTAGACCCTCCATCGGGCGTCGGCGAACAAATCGCGCAGTAAGCTACCAGGAGTGGGAGGGCTTGGCGGCAATCAGATGACATGTCGGGCGCTGTGGAGCATCGAGCGCCTTACGCTATATCAGTCGTAGTAGTAGTAGTGAGTGGTTGGGTCCCTCTCACGGGGATTGGCTCTGATATATCCCTCATGTAATTTATACTACTTCACCTGCATAGATGTAGCACTACCGAAGTAGGAATTTCCAAGTAGTCTTCATATTAGGAAGAGTGACATTTTATATTGAGTGAATTACTAGAATATGACCCTCCATGATGCTCGACTACGGATTTACTAGATAATTACTATGAGGGGTATCGATATAACTCACCGAGTTATAAACCCTTGAGAACTCTGATCAGATTTTGAAAATCTTACCACTTCTGAGAAAGTATATATAAGCCCAAGCATCCTCACGTAAATAAGGATCTCCCAAAGCACTGTATATCTACATTATGCTATAACATACAAAACCTGGAACAGGTACAACAGGGGTATCCGGTGCCAAGCCTTGGGGAGGGTCCAGCCGATAATAAGGCCCAGCGCCGAGATATCCGGAAGGGACGCACCGGAAGCGCCCAAGGCGGAAAACTGTGCGTCGAAGCATCACAATTACGGCCTTTTTATTCCTTTAGTTAATCACTCGTATAATTTGCCCTGACCTGTGATGATGTTACCAGTGCTCACGTCTTCAGCCTCTTGATGGGCCATGGCGAGTAATTCGACTTCCAACAGGGCAATATCATATTGGCCGCTGTTATGAATAACAAGTGAGAAGAAAGCCAATTCGATAGTGGCAGGCCCGAGCGACAGTGATGAAAAACGAACGAGCGATCGGAAATGCGGCAGGCCTGTAATCAGGTGATAGTGGCACGTGCGTGTTCCTTATTTCGTCCACGACTTGGCATCACGTGTGATTGATGCTTAGTCTGTCTCGGTGCTGTACTCCTAACCGAAACGTGGTTGGCTCGGGTTGCAGTCCCGTTTGTGATTGTCCTTGTGTTTCTTTATCCTAAGTTTCCCATTGATGGTGACAACACAGAGCACGCTACTCTTCTTCTGGCTTAAGGGAGTGATCTAGAATCATATTTCCTGCAAAGTGTACGAACCCCAGGGCGTCTAGAAGCACTGTAAACTAGACTCTCCCGCAATACGCAGCTAAGATTACCCCTATGCAGTGTCGGATTTCAGGTTTAAGTAGAGGACAGGACAAATGATACGAAAGATGATCATGATGATATCTTCACGGTTTGAGTGACGTTGTATAGCGGCCAAATGACGCATGATGAACCCAACATTGAGAAAAACCGGCATAAGGAAAGTAAAATGGGGGATACTGGTTTTCTCAATAGACAATCCCTCACTACAAACGCTTCTCATCATGTTTGCCTTGCCGGGTGTCGGCGGTGCACGGATTTACTCTAAACGCAGCACAAAATGCCCCCAGGAGAAAGTGGAAGCAACAACAGACAAGAAACCCGATTTAACCAGCAATACCAAACACGACTATGATCAACTGGCAGGCCTTTCTGCCAGCGTACAGAGGTTAGTGTAGCTAACATGGAGGCTTGTGATAAGTACCTAATAATGGCAGCTACTTCTCGTCCGGCGAATTTTCTGATCTAACGATATGTACCATCAATCAGGAATTCAAAGTCCACAGGCTGGTCGTGTGCGGACAGTCGGAATATTTCTCTCGGATGTTTAAACGAGACTGGGTGGTAGGCTTACATGTTGTACTCGCAAGGCCATCCCTAATGTTTCCAGGAAACGACCGAAAGCCTTGTACGCTTTGAAGACGATGACCCAGAGGCTATCCAAGCGATGATCCAATTCATGTACGGAATCGACTACGATAGCAGCAATAGCGGCGACGGCCGTCCTTGCCCTCTTCTTTTTGCTGTCAAAATGTACCAAGTTGCGGACAAGTACGCGGTTCCACGGCTGCAACAGCGAGCAAAAAAGTCATTTCAAACCATTGCAAAGACTTGTTGGCAAATGGACGATTTCTCCACCGCAATTGCAGAGGCCTACAGATGCACGACAAAGACAGATCGAAGTCTTCGCGATCCCCTCGTGGAAATATCCCGTGAGCACATCGACGAGCTGCGGAACAAGGACGAGTTCCAAAAGGTACTTGAGGAGACTACTGGCTTCGCTGCTGATCTTGTCCAGAGCATGGCTCAATCAAAAGCAACGACCGTGAGTCTCAGCGCCAAGAAATACCGCTGCCCCAGTTGCTCCTCAATATGGGATCCGGAGGTTCATGACCGGCAGCCAAAGGAGAGTTGCCCATATTGTGGCTGGATGCGTACTATCCGGACTCCATTTATTATTGAAGTGTAGCCAAGTTCATCCTGGTTCATACTGGGGCATCTTCGGTTTTCTGTCGCGCGAGAGGGCCAGGTGCTTTGTGTCCAGGTTACCAAGCCAATATGAGATTGAGGTTTTCAAGACCATAATCCACGTGTCGTAGCGGTATGAATATGAGAAAGGAGGAAATAATCTGATATTCTGGCCTGGTGGGGTTTGACAGTTGGGGGGCCGCTTTCCAGGCACTGAGGCAGAGAATAAGGCACAAACGTAAGGCACCAACTGTGTAGATGCCTTAGGAACAAACGGGAGTGATGAATCATCAGGAACTGAATGAAGCTCTTCTCCCTACTCACTAGTCAGATTGCTGGCCGGCGTGACATTGACATTTGTTCGATCTCCCCACTTAACTATTCCAAATTCTTCTTCCCAGATCTAGTAATGCCCTTGTCTCCCTTTTTCTGCCCTGCATTGCTTCCGATCCTTTGGCCAGGGGTGGAGCCGAGGGGTCTACCATTCCCCTCTCGGGGCAAGTCAACCGCGGGTCACGCCCCCACTTCGCCCTTCACTTCTCCTTGTCTCCATCTTTGCTATGGTCTTCTTTTTTCCCACCTTAGCACAAAGAAAAAGCCACGTCGGCTTCGATCCAGCAGCTACAGTCAAACATGTATATGGGGCTTTCTTACCCCGCCATCAAGTCGGAGCATGCAGCATGGGATGGCAGCTGCAGCACCTGCGTGGGCGGAGCAGGAGGAAAACTTGGACAATAATGGTGGGTCGCGGATCGTCAACAATCAACATGCCGCGGGCGCGCACCAGCCATCCATCCCACATGCCAATTTAAACACCATACTGACTGGTTATTGTCGCCAGATACCGACCCATAGGCATTGTGAGCAGCTCCCTGACAGTTGACCACAATGAAGGAAAAAAAAATCGAACAGGGATCCGACCGCAATGTGTCGCTCAAGTACGGGAACCGTAGCCGAGCTGAAGAACCTGTCAGCTGGAGTGGATTAATCTCCCGCATCCCCACGCCAGTGCATCTCGGCCACTGACTTGGGTCGATCGGCCGCTGCCTTGGCCAATGGGCACGCCACCAGGCTCCATGGTTCGTCTAGTCCGCCTCTAACTATGCAGGACGATTCCGTTCAAGCAATGATGGAGCGACAAGCACATAGCTGAAGTTCAGCTCAGCCCGCGTCTGTCTCACCCCCCTACTTACGTAGGTACTTCAGCTCGCGCTGCCCCCGTCCCGACAGCTGTGGGATTTTCTCCCTGCACGACTTCAACCCCCCCAATGTGCCCATCATGAAGGACGTCAAGGCACTCCTGAATCTCCGGAACGGCGACGATGATGGGCTTGGGTTTGGGGACGAGTCAATCGAAGAGCTCTGGGAAAAAGCTTTCGCTGAGGTGGGGGGTGATCTCAAATTCGACCCAAATGAGCAGCAGTTGCTGGCTGACTTCCATACTGCGAGCAACCCGATCGCCCAGACGGAGCTCATTTTTCGCGAATGGAGACACCCCCAGGCCCATACCTCAGAAGGACAAGAGTGGGAGAACAAGATACGCGAAAACGTACAGCAGTGTCTTAGTTGGGCGCAGACAACGTGTACCTATGCGCATGACCATGCAAGTGGGACGGTGGGTGGTTGCACCAGACAGCTGAATCGCTCAGGCTTCTGACAAGCATAGTTTGCCGAACCGGTCAAACTCCTAGCCGGGGGTATCTCTTATCTCCTGCAGGTACGTAAGACTTACCGGTTTTGTGGATGTCGCTAACACTGGAAAGGCTGCTCAAGATGTCAGCGCGGACCTGAATACCGTTCAGAGTACCTTCCAGACGATCGCGTCGGCAATGCAAGAGATCAATGTCATGGAGAAGCATCCTGTTGTCACGCCAACTGCCAAGGAAAGCTTGGTGAAGGTCTTCATCGCATTGCTGTCTTTCTGCTCCTATGTAGGGACTGACTTGCGAAAACAAACACGCTTGGGTACAGTTGCTCGGGATCCAGCTAGTGCGCTCTCGTATCTCGAAGAATCCTAACTGACAAATCTTCTACTGCAGCACTGTGGCGGAAGAAGGTGTTGAGACAACAAGTCGACGTGACCTCGAAGCAATGCGAAAGGGTTGAGCAGGCAATCAAGAAGTTCCACGATGCGATTCGGACCGAGTCGTTCAACGATACGAAAGAGATCAAAGAAGGCGTACACTGGCTGATCAAAAATACCAATACCAAGATGCAGCAGACGGTCCTGTTGGGGAACATGTATAACATGTCCGAAAAGGGCAATGTGTTGGACAAACTGGCCAAAACTCTCCAAAGCAGGCTCCATCTTAATCTCACCGTCATGTCCCAGATGGCCACCAGGATGGAGGCAATCATGCTGCAGCTGACTGAAGACGGTTTACGGTGGTTCCGAGAGAGCGACCCGTATCAGAAATGGCTATACCGACATGGCATATGTCCTTTACTATACCTCAAGGGCAACGATGGCGTGGGGAAAACGTTCCTAACAGCACATTGTTACAAGCTGATACCCATAATGGCAGGCAGGAATCAGACCCTCGTGCAGAAAGAGACGGTGCGGCAGCAGTTGATCGTCACTTACTTCCTTTTTGAGCCGGGCATGCAGTATTCTCAGAGCTTCGCTGGTGTCGTAGCGTCTATCCTCTTCCAGATTGCAGCTCAAGACCCAAAATGGTGTGACTCTATATCGACGAAGCCTGTACTGAAATCACGCGACCCGAAGAAGGTCTGGGATGAACTCGTACTGAAGCGGTTCGAGAAGCGATCACACTCGTCTGAGGAGCTCTACATCCTCCTTGATGGCATTTCGGATATGCAACCCAAGGAACGGGAACCACTCCTGAAACTCTTATATGAGACCCTCGAAAAGAGAAACCACCGCATATGGGTTTTATTGACGGGGTCTCGCGATCAGCGAGAATTATTCCCAGCGGATATAGCAGGCGCTTTGCCCATACCAGAGATTAAAATAACAAGTGATCAACGTCTTATAGACGATATCATAAAGAAGCGCATGGGGGATTTCGAAAACCTCTCACGGATCCGACCAAACTCGGAGGGCTATCGACTCATTCATGAATACTTAGTTCAAACATCTAAGGGTAGGTTTTGCAGTGATTGATATTTGGGATTATGTCGCTGATGTATGCTGGCTTCAAGGCAACCTATCTATTCTGGATCAGACGATCGAAATTCTTGACCAGAACGGCATAAACAAGAAGACCTTTCTCAAATTTATAGAAGATGTCGGTAATGCTGAAGACGCGTTGATCCGACATGCCCTGACGGGTTCCGACGCTGCTTTTGGCAAGGCTGTGAAGAAAGTCCTTCTGTGGTGTGCATTTGCAAAGCAAACACTCACTGTCTCCAATCTCAGCGAGCTTCTTCATCTCGACGATGATTTGCAAGTAAAGAGCATCAGACTCACCGATGTCCTAGATCGGTGTCGCAAGTGAGTATTTGCCGACTCTAATGGGTGTATATATTTGGGGGCTGACACGTCACAGTCTCCTCTACATTCGACCCATGCTCCCCCCTAATCTGGGCCCCCCCAGTGTGGATGCTGAATTATATTGGTGCTCTCGTCCGGATCATGAGACGGAGAACCCCAGGGACAAGACTCGCAAACAGCCTCCCGTCGGTGAATATGGGTACATAGAGTTCCGTCAAACGAAGTTCAAGGAGTGCATCCGAGATGGCGGAGCCACACTGAATATGGACATGAATGTCGAGAAGGTAGATATCTTCGTTACTCTCTGCGACGTTCTTTGTGGTCCCGAAGAAGTATCCGGTGAATCCCTCCATGAGTATGCGACGTTCAATCTCATCCGGCATTTACGGGATATAGAATTTGTTATCCAGGGAAAAAGGCAAACTGAAAGGGAATCAAACGACAAGAGCCTCAGAGACAAGATGTCACATGTCAAGGAGGTGAAGCCTGCACAGCCCCGGGAAATCGACAACGAGCAGCTCAAGAGGGTTGGAGAAGCCCTATGGCGAGTCCTAACTAATGAGACTGGCGTCTCTTCGGTGTTCGAAAAGGTGCTGTCGCAGATGGCTGCCAGTGAGATCCATTTTGACCTGTATGATCATTCGTTCGGACATATGGGGCCGGATCGCGGGTGCTGCAGAGAGTTTACGGCGAGCACCAATGAACTGGTGCAGTCGTGGGCAGAGGAGCTCATTGCAAGAGACGAGAGAGAAAACCTATCCCTGCCAGCTCACATCTGGAGTTGGGCAGACAACATGAAGAAACATCCCGAAGGCATGTTGGAAAATTTAGCCAAAGGCCACCTTCAAAGTTGGGCTCAGAAGTCAACCGCGGAGGAAGCGAGAATTCCATACAAACTTGCCTACCGGGCATGCTACACTGTACGTATAACTCCGGGAATTGCTGTCTGGGCGCACTAACTTTGAAAGACCGGTAAATACAAGCACTGGTCGCGAGACGGTGATGAGATCAACACCCGGGTCGCCGAAGATATGCTGGGCCAGTGCAGAGACTCCCGAACCCGATTTGCCCAAGCGCGACTTGCAGCCGCACTCCTTCTTTATGAGTCGTCTAACAAGCAAGACCGAGATTACGCGCTCTTCCTGTACGACAAGAATCGACATCTGGACGATTCGATGTGCGCCGAAAAGCTGTATTCTTTGCTAGGTCTTGCGGAGCATTATGTGCCTAGTCGCGGGAGCTTTGATGCCCCCACGGCTAACTGGACCAAAGTCAAGGAGTACGCAGAAGAGGCGCTCAAATGTTGGAAGGACTCGGATGCCGCCTTGCGGCCCAACTTCAATGCCGAGCGATGTAAGAGCGTCTACATGCTTCATGCGAAGGCCTGCATGGCCCTTGGTGAAACGAAGCTCGCCCGCAAGACGTGCCAAGACGCGCTGAGCAACAAGTTCCTCCGGAATTCCCGAGCTCTGGGCTACTTCTTGACCGTCCTCGTGCAGATATACGCGGACCAAGAGGCTCATTCGTCCATTATTCAGACTATACAGGACCAGCTGGAGAATCAGCCGCCTTACTTTATCCCCGCCTGGCTGATGAACCGCTCTCGACAGACGAATAAGGATGACCGGCTACGCAGAGCAGCTGTAGTAACCGGCAATGTTGAGCTCGTTATCCAAATTTACGATCGCGCAATCTGCTATTGGGCATCCAGGGGACTCTTCCACGAGACGTGTGTCATGCTCTCTGAGCTTGCTACCATCTACCGGCAGGACTGTCATGCGATCCGGATGGCCGAGGATATTCTGAACCGAATACTAGAGGCGATGCTCAAGGATGAAGCACTGCAGGTTGACTCCAAGCTGCTCAGCATCATCATCATGGAGCGCTTTGACATCTATTATGACCGATACAGCAAGGCTCGAAACAAAACTGCCAAAGAGCCTCTGTGCCAGGCAGCGAATGCCTTGATTGCTGATGTTAGGGTCGCCGATGTCATTGAATCATCCACCAAAGCCAGCGTGCTCATCACCCTTGCCAAAATGTGGAGAGGAATTGGGTTCAAATATAGGGCCTACGAGCATGCTGACCAGGCGTTCAAGCTCTGCATTGCCGATCTAGAGGACTGGGTCGATGACAACGATATGGCTGCTTTCCGCGCCTTGACCAAGGTGTTGCATTTTGCCGGCCTTTCGAAAGATGCTGGGATCGCTGCATCGCTCATCTTCGACCGGGCCAATGCCAACGCACTGCAAGTGAGCGAGGAGGAGTATCAGAACACTCTGTCGTCTGCCATCTTCGGCGGGGAGAGGCCGAGACCTCTGTCTGTCGATGGATGGATGGCGTTGAAGGTAGATCCTGCTCGTAAAGACGGCCCATCAATTCCGCAGTCCCCTACGAGTAATTTCTCGACGGACCGCACCAATGACGAAACACCGACCACGGCAGCGACGACGCCCTGCAGCGGATCTATCCAGGAAGCCATTGTGGATGAAGGCAACGGTAGTATGCTGCAGTGCATGGGACCATGTCGCAAAGAGAAACTGATGCAATGGGAATTGGACTCTTCCCCGTGGTATCTTTGTCTTGACTGTCCCTCCACCGACTACTGCAGTGAGTGCTACAATACTCGGGACGCCCATCGCCATTCCCAGGCCAAGGGACTCTGGTCCAAGGTGTGCTGGGGAAAGCACATCTTGATCCAGCAACCGGTTTCCGGCTGGAAGGGGGTCAAAGACGGAGTCATTCGGGTGGGAACTAGTAGTCGTGGGGTGAAGGATTGGATGATGGATATGAAAGAGCGATGGGGGGTGGAGATGAAGAACAACACCAAGAAGCCGAGGTGATGGTGCAGGGTCACCGCATGTTGAGTGATCCGACATTTTCTTTTTTTTTTCAATTTTCTTGCTATATACCATTAGTAGTCAGTCTTTAATTTTCCTTACCATATATCATTAATATGAATGTTAATTAGTCACTTTGAAGGATCATATCGAGAGGGTTATCCAGGGATTGAAAAGGCAAATTGCGGGACCTACTGGTGCGACAATCACATCCTGTAGTCCATTCCAAGCAGATATGCAGAAAGCCACAGATGAATACAAATCTGGAAGCTCCCATCGATGTCCCACGGAACGCCATCAGCCTTATCGGAAAAGTGGAGAAGTGGAGCAACTTTATCGAATTGACTCCACCTTCACCATGATTTGATGCCGACACACTATGTGTATCCAGTTCAGATGATAACATCAATAGTTTATTAGACCAGGTGAGGCTACTATGAGAATATATGCCGTGCCTCTGTTTCTCACTATAACGCCCATGAACACAGTATGAAGACCCACCCGGATGATACTACTTATTATGTTGGATCAATGGCACATGATCACCACCATGGCAATGTATGCTGCGTTTTGATGCTTCAACGAAAAGAGCTTAGCTTCATAAAGCACCGGATATAGTAATTGGGGTAAATATCGCTGTGTGGATGGGCCGTACTGGAGAAGACCCGACATCCAGATGTCTCCGTTTGCAGTTCGTCGTGGTGTCAGAGATATGTGATTGTTTGTCTGAGGTATGTGGATTTGCCATATGTCTGCATTATAAATGGTCGAAATATTCTCTTAATGTCAGGGGTGATAGTTGGAGGGAAGCTCTCGTTCCCGGTATTGGCTTGAAACTGTGTCGTTCTTGACTTTACTTTTCTTTTCTTCGATTCTTCATCCTTTTGTGTTAGTCCATTTCTCTCATGTCCCATGTCTTCTTTACCTCTTTGGCTTGTTGTGCTTTCCCACAAGCCATCATTCATAGATAACTAGATTGCATTCATGTACCATATACCCCCAGGTTTATTATCACGCACTTCTCAACATTACTGTATCAATTCCCTCTATAAACCATTTCACTCGAATTTCCCTTTGCCATTTCCGTCCTTCCCACTTTCGTCAAGATTGGAGGACGTTAGGCCGACTCGTTCTTAGACATGGAGATATCCATGGTAAACAAGATAGCCTACCATCCATGGCATCCACCGCCAAACACGGGCCGCAACCGAACCAGCCCAATCTCAACCTTGTGTCTTTCATCCATCTCCCACGCTACCTCACCTCTCGACCGTTTATGAAATCAACGTAACAGCACATCCATTCTTTAATTTAGAAAACACAGTCCGTAAAGATACTCTATTATCGCACGTGCAGGTGGAAGCAAGACAGGACATACTCATAGATCGGATTAACTCTGCGAGTGATGTCACAACCATATTCTGTGCTCTGCTCTCTCACTGTCAACTCCACAACCACAGCAGTGATCCGAGTCTCATAACCTAGCCATGGGCGATAGATTTTCAATGCAATACACTAACTTAGTGGCGGCATCCTGGCTGATGTCACCATCTCCTCCCATCAAGCTCCCTTAGTCGCGACATGTCTGGCTAAACAGGACGGAAGCTATCCAAGATGATGGTTGTATCGTCGTAACGGTCCGAGTGACAGAGAGTATTTCTCAGGTTAAACCCGATGACATGCTGCAAATTCTTTTCGATTGTCAGATATCTAAAGCACGATAGGAAAATCTCTGCTAGGTAAGTGCAAGTCCCTTTTCTAGCCGTTGACTATCATATCAATCTAGGCAATAAACGACCCTAGGATCTTAGAATCGGAGATCGAAGTGTCTTTAGGGTGTAAGTTCCTAGGGAATCTTCCAATGGAGGAGCTTCCCTACTGTAAAGATGCAATTTCCCAATTACCCGAATAGGCAGCCTTAAGGTCTATATGAAGCTCCATTCTCCTAGCCCTCATCTGGTCTGTTCTATCCCGATCAGATCAGGCACTCTCCCCGGTCCTCGGCCCTTTAAATGAAGGGTCGGGGATCGGAGAAATCGCCGATTGGGTGCAACTTATATATAACACTCCGCAAGGGGCGTCTCGCAACCGTGTCAGAATGGCCTGCAGACATTCCTTGTATTGTTTCCTTTTCTGAAGTGGATGCGATATCGCTTATATCTATATACCATTGAATGATCGACCAAGCGAGGGAAAGTCGGAAATCAAGGAGGATGGAGAGCACCCCGACCATCCCTGGCGCTGTTGGCTGATTTGTCTACGCATTCAATTGTGCTAGTGCGATCCGTTAGTTCAACTGCTATGGTCGTTGCTTTCGAGTTCACTGACAGTACTCTGGGACTTTGCTTACGATCCAGAGGGTTTATTCAAAAGATCACCCTGTTTTGCATCTGCTCCGGACTGTCTACTGAGCAACAATGTTTTCAGCGGATGGCGATATGCCAGAAGAGTCTTACGTGGCTCTGGATCTCAGGTAGGATGACAATTCCCCGCGATCCCTCTATCTTCAAGTGGTCGACTCCATCTAGCCAAGGATTCACCTATGGCTTCACAGAGAATACTATAACTTATCGAAAGGATGGACGGGAATGAACCTGGTCATGAAAAGCCAGACCGACAGGGCGTTGATGCGGTGGGTTCTTATCGCCCCAGCAAGCCTGCCCTATAACCGATAGACGTTGCGCAATATGGCCCTTAAGCCACTCGGTGTTGTCTGAAATATCTGATAACAAGTGGATCGAGTCATTCCGGGCAGAATTCCAACTGCCAAAGGACGCCTGTGACTGCACTGCACTTGGCCTTATCTGGTGCTTGCGACTAAATTCTTGGGGAGAGCGCATAACTGTACAATCATATCCAGACTGATGAAGAGGGATCCTGCTCCAAAACTAAGTTACATTCTTTTGCACCTTTTACTGCTTCTCGCTGACAGCACGGCATTGAGTCAATGTCTCATTTCCCATTATCTTTCCCATCTCGAAAGGGAGGACTGACATCTCAGATCGAGGACAGTGAATGCAGCAAGGGTTAGGTTCTCTAGAGCATCTATTTCCTTGAATCCCGCTATTGCTGGTAGCATCGCCAAATCCTAGGATTCTCGCTGCCACGACCTCTAGACAGTGAGCATTCGCGTCTATTACCCCGTGGTTCAGGACAAGCACTTACTGGCGTCGACTGATTCGACGATTGGCGCTTTGGCACAGGCCAGAACTTGCTATTGATACGCTCACAAACATTGGTTGGGTCGTTGGGTGACCCATTACTATTCGATTCAGGGACTCATTATATGCGACTTTTCTTTCGGACCCTGATGTTGAAGTAGTACTTGTTCCAGTTGCACGGAAAGCAAAATGTTGACCTTCAATGTTTGGAACCAGAATAGATGCCATTTGAGTATGATCTCTGTTCGAATGACCTCAACACGGCCTTGATTTCTGACCAGTGGGCGGTCCGATATACTGAGATCTGCTGGCTTTACGCGTGCAACAGTCGAATTTGGTCAGTCTCTTCAGGAGCAGTTTCATGCACACCACGCCAGATACCAGGTGTGTGAAAATTTCTCAGTCCTCCAAAAATACGACAGGTCCTAATTACAGCCTTCCAACCTGTTGCATTGAGATCGATCAATATCATTTGCCCCTCTGTGCTATGGATACTTCACAGCGCGCTGCCAGGAGCTCAGCTTTCGAGTTGGAAACTCCCTTCTCAGTGAACATGTCTTTCCTGCTCAGCATCATGGTCATCAATCAGCCCAATCGAACCGATATATATTCAACATGCGCCAGAGTTCCGTTGTGGCTGAAACAGCACGACGTAGGGGCTAGTAATTTCGGCCTCTTCTGACCATCGCCTCTGATACTCAACCGAACATACTGCAACGTCAACAAGAGTACCAGACAAGAGCAACTATTACCTCATCGGAATGGTCTTCTCGGTGAAGACAAAAAGGTATAAAGAGTCTAGGGCTCTGATTCGCTATACAACACCGTCCGGGTGTCTTTATGACGTTTCCGTCAACCTCGACAGTCACGATTTTCCGAGCTCAACATAGCGAGCTGGAGGGCCAACCAAATTTCTCCACAAAGCATACGGTGGTACATCCATTGCTTATGAGCCTGGCTTAGAATACATGTTCCATGACACGATGCATCTCACGTTTTTCATTATGTTTAGGGGACACAGCAACAGCTACCAGGATTAAGGGGGCGAAGAATTACAAGCCCAAGATTCTTTGATGTGAATCTAGATTCACCCTCGAAAGGGTGCTGGGCTATCACGTATACATGCCTGCCTTGTTCAACCTATCCCTCACACTCACAAGCGAAGTATCTCATTTCTTTAACAATGTCTGCGGACACATCCAACCTCATTACCGTTGGCCAGGATCACACCTAGGCACCAAGTTATCACTGTTTGATCTATCGTCCATCAGCCTGAATCTTTGGCTGAAAGTCCTTCAGACACTCAGGGGAAACCTTGACCAGCTTCTCATCCGCGTCCACGAAGCGCAGACACCAGCTCTCTCCCATTACCAAATACATCAAGTTCGATTTCACCCGGTGGAGTCCATCAAGATCAGCGCGAGGTGCTTGCTGATCCTAAACAATGGTCTCCAACATAACTTGGGGAGGACTCTCCAGGAATCAGAGACACGTAAGAGTCAAACCAACAGGTATTTGGTGCCTAGCTAAATAAACAGCAACACAGACTCGCGACGGTTCTTGGATTGAATCCACCCTCGACCCAGGTGACACATATTCACTTCCATATAAACGGCTTCCGCCATCCGTTGTCTGGTCAGTGTAATTTCAAAGGTGTCTCTAAGAGTCAACAGGACTTGGAATATAAAGTCACCGGTCCACTCAATAATTCCGATATATCATACTTGTCCCCTTCTGGCCAAATTCAAGCTCCTTGCACTCGTTGGCTGTTACGACATGAAGATGATATGCCGAATACAATCGGTAATCCCTGTAACATCACCTAATCGCTGTCAACCATCCTCTCGATACACAGAAGACTCTGGCCACCTTGCCCCGGCTGCCTGATTCTTATCGCCATGCCGATACCAAAGACCCTATTACTGCATGACTTTAAAACGAGCCCAATGATCTCCCATGCTTGCTGGACACTCACCATCTCCAAAGCGAAACTCAACGGGTATGGTGATATATCTGATCCGAAAGAGACCATAACAAGATCTGCTCTCTTGCCTTGGAGAATCTAAAAGATTGAGTCCTGGTTATGGATGAATATTTGGGAAAGGTCCATATTATACGTGGCATCATGATTCTGAATAAATATGTGGTGACATTGGATAAGCAGAACACAACTCTGGCTGCATCCGGATGTCAACGACTCCGACTCGGATGAATCTCCAGATCTGGTGAGGTGGGTTGATGTCGATCATACTTGGCTCTTATACTCGGGTGTCCACCCATCACGATAAGTCTACTTCAGTGCTATATCTGAAGGAATTGGCTAAACCGAGCCCGCAATCAAGCCGACTCAGAGACTACGTCAAATGGGATCGAATATATCCTGCTCAGATTCAAGTCATAACATCAGAGACACATACTCCAGACGCAAGGAGGCTACAAATCAAAGAACCGCGTTTGAGATCAAACGTATGAGATATGCGCCGTTCGCAGACACCTAAAAGCCACCTAGCATCCAGCAAAAGCTGAAGACATCCCCAGGAACGCCACGTGTCAAGCCCGGAAAAACAGACTCTGCCGGCATGAAGCAGTCACAAATGGAGATGAGACACACGCCCCATATGGAATCACATTGCAACAGAAGCACGATGGGACTCCATCGATGCCCTGATATCCACATACGTTCGATGAAACGATCGGTTGAAGTTCCGATGGTGGACCAGGGGTATTATAGACACGGATGGACTAGACGTTCATTGGTGGTGGTCAACACTCCCGGCATATTCTCTTGATGAGAGGCAAGGGTGAATGCGTGGTGGAGGCATCGCACAGGCATCCAGCATTTCCGGCCTCTGCAGCTGGCAATGACCCTGCTAGAAAAGCAAGACACCATCTTTCACCTTCAAACTGGACAAGGATAATTCGATCAGATTGGTCAATATCGAGAAATAGCCACAGCAGAAAACCTAGTTTCAATCAGTCTCCCCACATCATCAACGAATACCAGGCCAAGCAACCTGAAATACATCAGTGTTGGATCATCTACGCCAATCCAGACATCGAATTCAATGAAATAAGTAGATATACTATTCTTACACTTGCAGCGCCCGTCCAGGTCTTCCAGAAGTAACCCAACAGGGAACACCAGATCTGTCTGGAACAAGACCTTCAACATTCGAACATCTATACAAACTCTACCATTGTATTCCACAGCATAAGCTACGCCTATGCCATTCAGCTTGTTCGAACCAACTCGATTCAGACAAATCAATCGGTAGTTCACTAGTTGTCTGCCACGACCATGACGAAGGCAATGGCAACTATCCTTGGCGACAACACGGAAGTGAAGTTCGCACTGAAATCAACTAGCCAGGCATCAACGCAGAAAGTGTGGCTAAAAGAGCCATAATACGTTCAGCTGCTTGGTATGAAGACCACTGAAATGCCCACTGTCGCTGCTATCACCATATTGGCTAGACACACCTGGCCCGCATACTTCTCCATACCTACATGATGAAGACGTCACCAGATCTACGCTGTTAATCACACACATGATAGTGGCTCCATCAGGACTAAGATTCTTACTCCGACTCGGACATAATTCCATCACAATAGAGCGGGAAAGTCAAGGATGATCGACGAAAGCAGATTTTGCCGGAGTTGGAGAAGCTCACTACCCTTCGGAAGCACAATCGGACCTGCTGCTTTTGAGACAGATGGGCGAGAGCTTGATTAAATGGCATAAATCTCGGAACGGTTCTCAAAAGAATCAGCTAATGTATAACGACATTCGGATCTAGGTCCCATACGATTGACGGCAAGAATCAGAGATCCTCTTGCCAGGGAAACTGGAACTAGGGCTGTTGGATGGGTTGAAGCTCCGACACGGAACGCCTGGCCAACATCGTCGAGCATGTCACATATCTACGAGGATCCTTCACATGGTTTCCAAGCCAATCAATCTCCTAGCCAAACAAGCGATCAGGCTGGACCTCCTACGAAGTCGAAGAATACACACAGGACATCTCGCACAAGAATAACCTGCTCTACCAATAAAGGCAATCTTGGCTGCCAGAAGTGTCGGAGACCATCTGTCTCCAAACTTATAGTTCGGCTGCGACACGTAAAGGGAATCAAATTGATAATAACCTCTCGACAGAATCAACTCAAGCGCCTTTTTCTGCCGGCGAGACTCAGTACCTGATATCCGATCTCCGAACCGATCGACCAGAACCCATCCATCCGTCTGTCGAGGGCAGATTCACGAGGGCAAAATCAAGGCTATTCATCCTGCATGCCCATCTCATAGCGGCCTGAACCAATTTCGATTCCAAGCCGACTCCAACTTATACACTTCCATCATTCATAGTCAAATGCGTACGGCTTAACGAACCGGCTACATAACCTGTGCGCTTGAAACCGCGTGCTACTCGAAATCCCAAACGGTGGGAGAATTTATAGAGAACATGGTATCCCTTGTTCACGAGCCTCCAGCGCATCAATCGGGCTACTAACTGCTATAACAGCCTCAATCCGTTGTCCTAGCCCTACTCCCAAAGTGTGGGTTCACCAACACATCTGAGTGCTGGAAAGGATCACTATGCAATACAAATGCCATGGTCGATAGCCTGTTTTGCATCGAGCACAACACAATGAACTGTGGGATCAATGATTAATTCAATCAGCCGGTTATTCCCTACTAACGAGCTCTATCAGGTTGATTGAGTGGTTGCCGAAGAGGTTATTGCGCAACATACACAACATCATCAGACCTGAACCAGGCCGTCATCCGAGATTAATTATACCTGACTACAGCGATGACGAAGTTAGATATGAATCTCGTGGAACACATGTTCAACCAGCTTATCTGCCGGGGAAGTTGCAAAAGACATGCAGCAAATCCATCGCATGCAAATGACTACAATCTCTGCCTGGGAGAAACAGCTATGCTTTCTCTTTTCCAAATTCACCAATGTGGCTTTACTGAAACCCAACAAGCGCCATCAAAAGCACACATGACTCTACCTCATCCATGAATATCTACACAGCTAGTACTGTCACGGGCATGAACCATGGAATATACCACATGAACAATCAAATCTCATAAGCCTATCACGAACACAAGATACATGCTCTACCAATTATTCTGTGCCTGTCGCCAAGGCAAATCACTCTTGAACAAACAGATGAATCTGACTTCCACACTGTACCAGCGCATGTTCATCTTGTGAAGTCCGTACATGACTTCCACGAATGCCACTCGGATGGACATTGAGAGAACCACCGTGCTTAGTTGACACTTTGAACCTGACATACTCAATCAGCAGAAGCACAACCTGACCTCACACACCCTGCTACTGCCATCATGAACCACAATACACCACGCCGATAGTTCAGCTTTCACATACCATCCACGAACCCAGAGCCCACATGACAACCCCGATTATTCGGAAGAATTCACACCTTTCCAACATCTCCATCTTGATACAGTCTCGAACCCACGTTCCACCATCGCACTCACTCCAGTCAATAACTAGCCAATTGCCAACGGTTCACCCTATCCACCGCAGGCCCCCTCATCGAGCAATGCTACTTACTACTAATGACCTATCTCGACCAGCGGATATTCATAACACACACGAGCTCAACCACATGTCTGGCTCTCATCGAATGACCTAATTATATACACATCCCCTACAATCACTCCTATGAATCCTCAACTCCACCATACTCAACAACCGCCTCTCACCACTGAAAGATGTCCCACATATTCAACCCCCTTCAACTTCCTCCAACTACCCAATTACCACAGAATTCTCCATATCTCTCCTGCAACATACGCACCACTTGCCAGTACATACAACCCTAGCACTGATTTAGCCTCCGCAAAACAGCAAAAGATTCCGTGAACCAACACGAACGAACTATTAAGTCCCATGTTACTCCTTCCCTCAGGGACATTCCCTGTTGTTCCGCAGTGACCAATCACCGTCGCTATCCTCAGCATCCTCGGATGTGTACAACACAAAACAATACAATACATAACATAACATAACATAGCATAGCTCATAAAATCTAAGACCTATTGAGCCACTACACAATAACACCCAGGAGGGAAGTATCAGAAACAACCACAACTGATAAACGAAAAGCAACCAAATACTCTTTTATCACCACCCACCCTATCTTCTAAGAACGACAATACATCCACCGCCTATCCACAACGCAGACAGAAGTGAGATATTCCCCGAGAGAAAATCCATCAGGTGAAGCTTCGGATATATACGATGTTCACTTCTTGTCTATCATGTTGAATAGTAACATGGTGGACACAGAACGCAGAACCAAATACCCATGTCTGTCTATGTCTATGGCCATGTCTACCTCTTATCCTTGCTTGGTACTCACAACTCAACTCCTCTTCTCCGCGGACGTATCACTCAACCTAGATTCATTATGCACAGAGAAAAAAAAAATGAATAAATAAAACCATACCCCTACCCTCAGAAACTATAACCCATGAACCAAACGAATATCTTTTCGTTCTCGGATTGGTTGGAATGAATAGTGCTGTGATGTGCTAATTGCAAAGTTTGAATGATCTTTTTTTTCACTTTAACATTGCTACTATATATATATATATAGTAGTATATGTATCCGATCAGTATATACGAAGCAATTATCAGAACTATCACACTGAACCTTATCTAACCTAATCTTATCTATGGTTCTGGTTCAATCTCAGTCCAAACTATGAATATATCACCTGCGATGGTCCGGTTTCTGGTACTTACTGGTTGAGTTATCCATGTAACGTGGTATATATATATATAGTTATGAATAGGTTCCAGGGATGGAATGTTGACTGATTGATTGATTGGGTGAGTATCATCCATCCACAAGGACTACTATAATATTTTGCTCACTTGTTGAAGACTAAGGTACTATCTGTCTATATGTACTTAGGAGAAGTGTTATTTGATTGTAATCCTCGTTTCAGCTCGTACGGTGCTTTCTGGAGGGTACGTCGATCGTTGCGTCACGTCTATTCTCGGGCCACTCTAGCTCAACACCACGTCGTCTACACCTCCTGATGCCCTCGGCCCTCTCGCTGCAACCTCCGCAACGCCTCCCCAATCCGCTCCCCATCCCAGTCCTCCTGCAACCCCCGGAGCACCAGCTCCTGCTCACTCTCCGGCGCCATCCCACTCGGGGCCGGCGGCCGGCGATCCAGGTTCGAGGGGAAGGGATAGCCATCTGCCACCGCCGCCACCCACGCCTCCAACTCGGCACTCCGCCCACGGCGCCGATACATCTCCCGTACCTCCGCCCAGCACTGCTCCACCACCGGCACTGCATCGACATGCTCCATCGTCTTGCCCAGAGCACACCCGATCTGCAACAGATTCGCCCGGCGCTGGAACCCCGTGCTCTCAGCCATACCGTTCGCCCCCGCCGCGTGAAACACCGCCGGATTGAAGAACACACCGTCCCCCAACGCCAATGGCAACGCCACATATCGCGCCTTGAAAAACGCCCGGAACTCCTCCCGCCGCCACGCCAGATACCCCGGCTCGTACGTCTGGCTGAACGGTAAGAACCGCGTCGGCCCACTCTCCACCGGCATATCGCTGTGCGCGACCGCCCCCTGCAGCGTCAGATACTGGCTAGCCAGTTGGACGCTCCGCGGAAAGGCCGCGCAGCGGTCCAGCTCCTGGAAGCCGAGGTGGTAGTCCCGGTGGCTCTCTTGGGCGGCACCCCCGGGCTTGACAATGTTGACTTGCGCCGTCACCCGGTAGGCCGGGCCCAGCCAGCTTTCACTGACAGTACGGAGCCACGGGTTGCTGTAGTAGTGGATGAAGGAGGTCGGATCGACAAAGGCGTGCTTGCTGAATGAGTTCCAGATGCGGTCATTTTTGCCGCTGGCCGCGAAGTGGTCTCCTTTGGGGCCGAGGGGACATTGGCGTTCGTGATCGATGATGTGTTGAAACGCCGTGTTGGTGGCGGCCAGCGTGGCGGCGTACCGCGAAGGATGGTACATGCCCTTCAGCACGAAGATGCCCGGGCCGGATGCCAGGATGTGGTGCCATTCCGATTGCAGGGCCGGGGTGGTCTCGGGGTCGAGAGGGTCGAAGGTGGTGGCCTCGTAGATCGGGATGTTGTGCTCCACCGCGGCGGCCAGCGGGTAGCGGGCTGGGTCGGTGGTCTGGGAGCAGACCTGCTGGAAATCCTCCACATGGATGGAGTCGAGGTGGAAGAGCCGGTTTGGCACGGTAGAGGGGTGGTCGTGGGAGCCCATGGTGCTGGTCAGACGGGTGGTGGGTGATGCCGACGGACGGGGGCGGATGTCGATAGAAATGCGTTGCCCGGAGATGCAATCCCGGATCGACCATCCGGGGTCAGACAGCATGAGGTCACCGGGGAAGGCCAGGAGAGGGGTGAGGAACCGCCCCTCGCCACGGGGCATCGGAATTCGATTCCCGAGTGCCAAGAGCAGAGAGACACGGCCTTGAGGGCATCCATTCTTATGCCGCGCGTCCTCGAGAACGGACGGTGTATATGCATTGTCCAGCCCGCGCCGCCTTCTCCATGCTAGTATTACAAATGTACACACATGCAGCCACCAACCGTCCAGTCGTTTACGCCACGGTCCCGAGCAGTGTCCCCAGAAATGTGCCCGCCAGGACAGCGCAATGCAGAAGAAAAGGAAAAGAAAGCAGACAACCGAACCACAATAGAAGGAGAAGAGAGGGACGAAAGAAAAAGCAGAGACAGATGCGGCACGCCCGCCGTCCCTGGCCAACCATGTTATATTCAAAGATCCCAGCCTGCGCACAATTCTATGATGACCCGAATTTTCACCCGAAAACAAATTAACAGCAAATGTGGCATCGCTCCGCTTCGAAATGCGCGCTCTTATGCATTCATATCATGACCCCCATATCGGGGTTCAAGGCCGTCTCGGTCGCCAGCTCCTCCGTTTCGTTCGACTCTCGCAAGATCAGCTGGTTCTCCGACAGCGTCTCCACCAGCGAGCTCGGGCGTCCAGCAACGGTGAACAGGATTTTCAGCAGCACGCTCTGGCTCTGGCCCCCGTTCGGCATCAGGACCGTCTGGTGGTGCGTGTGCATCAGGAGGATCCGGACCAGTGAGCGAATCTGCTCATCGGTCGACGCGTCCTGGATAATATCCAGCCCATGAATCACGCAAACCAGCAGCGGTGGGGCAAAGTGGAGCAGTATATCGATCAGCGACAGCACCTCTTTCCACGAGGTGAGCGTGCCATTCAGCGGTTTGAACCGCTCCGCGCTCAGATTGCATCCGGCATGGCTTTCGACAACTGGAGGCAGGTATTCTATCAACTGGCGGATCAAACTGTAGGCAAGGGCGATCAGGTGTTGCTCGAACGTCAGCTCGGTCTCTCCGTCGGTGGACCGATTGCAGAAATGGGAGATGACGGGCAACCGAGCCTTTCGCGCGAAGCTGGCGTAGCAGGTCGAGACCAGGAGAACCGGGCTGGGGTAGACCGTCGACGGGGGCCCACCCACGGCGAGCACCTGCGAGTGCGCATCCGTCGCCCATTGGTTTAAGGAGACCATGACATTCTCTTCGGCAATCACCGGGACATCGGGGTCTAGATCGGGAGTCTGGTCGTCGGAATCAAAAAAGTCTTCGAGATGTCGGGACGCCAGCTGCAGCTCCATACGCGTGTACTTGTGCTTGTGCCCCTCTCCAATCAGGTTGAACCTGTCTGTGTCTTGTAATGCATGCACGGTCAGCTCCTCAAGCAGTTCGGGCCATGTGAACCTGGCTTCCCTACCTAAGTCCTGTGAAGCTGTCGTGGTCAAACAGGCAATGCCGCTGTTTTGTTTGCTCACGGACTGTAGCTGCAGACAAACCGTGTCCAGCAGTTGCGTCAGGAGTAGGTCTCGTTCCTTGAGCAGCCGCTTGCGCTCCGCCGCATCCTGGTGGATTTCCCAGAGCAACTGACGCGTCAGGGCATTCTGTGCCGCCAACCGACGGTCCATTTTCTGGAGGCCCACTTGGCCCAATCGGGCTTGCTCAAAATTCTGAAGATAATAATCACTGCTCATGTCACACAAGCTGTCACAGTCGCCATCGTCCAGGTCCATAGTATCATTTAGGCTATACATCATGCCTTTCGCGCTGCGTCGGATATGACACACGAGGCTTTGGAAATCGCGGTACAGGTCATGTTTAGGGCTCTGGAGCAGTCGACAGATGGACTTGCGCACGTACCAGTCCATCAACTCTCCGAGGAAGAAAAAGAGTAGAGCGTAGAAGCGTGCAATGGTGTTGATTGAGTCTTTCGAGAAGGGTAATTTGTCCGCCCGTGCGGGCGGACCAATAGACCGGTTGATCTGAACCAGTGCTTTGACCAATCCTTCCATGATTCTCGGATAGCTGGCGGATGCCTGGAGCCCACGGTTCAGCATCACAATGGCAGAGACATGATACCCGGCTTACCTTCAGAAGGGACTGCAGCACACTGTAAAAGATGGAACCGTACAATTCGTTTTTCGGAAGGGCGGTCAATAATCCCCCGTGTAAGCCGAGGGTGGAACGAAACTCGTCATAGCAATCCCGCAGCACTCGCAGTCCCGACGTGGACGTCCAGACCGGCTCGATGCTGCTCACGACCTCCAAGACATCGTCGGGACCTTGTAGGCGTTCGTGAAAGCGGACGTGATCGTCTAGGGGGAGGTGATCCTGGAAGCGTTTCCATGACTGGACCAGCTCATTGTATTCGATATCGAGGGTGGCGATCACCGGGTTGCTGTCGGATGGTCAGTTGGTGTCGGTTCCGTGCTCTGGCTATACCGGAAGCGTATTAAAGCACGGACTATGCCATGATGGCGCCTCTGTAGATCATCCGAGGGGACAAGGTTGAGGGGAAAGTCAAACGGCGATAGACACCACACCAAACTCAAAGTCACGGGAGAAGAGCAGAAGTAAGGGAGAGGGGACGTACGTGGAAAGATGTCTCTTGTCGAAGCGCTTTTTCCAAAGATTAGGGAGCTCGGCCAGTAAAGGGCCGGCCGGGATGGCGACGGACTGAGGAGACATGGTGCCGGGCACGCGGGGGCTGCTGCTAACGGACGGCAAGGCAGGACGAGCGCAGTCACGTCGACTGGGCCGACGGGTGCATGTCAGGGGCGGACAGCGGCGAGGGAGAGAAAGGGAGGCTAAGGCAGTGTCGGATCGACCATCTAGCGCGAGGGGGAGGGGGAAGAAGACGAAGATGGAAGCGGAAGTTGACGGTGGAAAGGTAAGTAGGTAGTTGTAGATGATAGTCGTAAGGTAGTGGAAGGTGGTGGAGGTGGTGGAGGGAGTGGAGGGAGTGGAGGTCGTAGTGACGTTGAAATTGGAGGTGGATGGAAATCAGAACGGGGGAAGATGTTGGAAGTGGAATTGGGATTGAAATTAGATGTATGGCCGAAGGGGGAATAATGAAAGAAGAGGAATGGGGGGCGGTGGGTTGGTTCCTGGTCGCCTCGTCGGGGCCTCAGGTCTCCTGGCGTGGGTTTGTTTGTTTGATCGATTAAAGCCTCGTGGAGCACATCTTGATCGCTTTGGAATTGGCGGGTGGTCCCGCTCGGGAAAAGGGGGGCGTTGGGTCTGTCTGGGGTTGGAGAAGGAGAAGAAGGGGGGAAAGAAAGGATGGAGACGAACGGCGCAAGTCTGGAGAGGAAACGGGACAAGAAAGAAGGAGAGAGAGAGAGAGAGAGAGAGAGAGACACCCAGTGGAGAGAAGTCAGAGAGAGACGGAGAGAATCTGGAGACTGGGGAGAGAGAGTGAGAGAGAGAGGAGGGGGGGTGGATACTAGAGAAAAACATCCATCCCCAGAGGGAAAAGGGAAAAAAGTACTACGACGACACACACCATGTCAGAGCAGAACGGACTGCTCTTTTTTTTCTTCCTTGTGTATACTGTTTTCAATATTCCCATTCTTTATTAACGTTAATTTTTCTTTTATTTTTTTTTTCCTGTAATCCTGATCCTTATGCTTATTTTGCTCTCCATTTATTTTATTCTTTTTCCCTCTCGGTGTGGAGGATGGGAAAGGAAAGTCAGGCTCCGACCAAACTGGGGGCATTTTATTTATCAGGAAATGCTCGCTCAGCGTTTGAATTTCCAGGATTTGAAATTCAGAGGCACCGGAAATATCAATCCCTTTAAGCTTCTTTTTTGGCTGAATCGGGTGGTCATCATCCATGCAGGCCCCTATCCATTTAGTATCTAGTGGGAGGGGTGGTACTATGGGAATTGTCAATTAACATCCCTCCTTTTTCCCTCGTTCGTTCCTCCTAACCGACTTGGACTGAACATCTGACCGGGTTCCCCGATCCATACGACTGACTGACTCTTCAGTTCAGTTTAGTTCAGGTCGATGGGAGCCTCGGCCTGGGCCGGTCAGACTTCTGACCAGAACTCACCCGAGGGACCCCCCCTCCCTTAGCAGGGAAGCTGGTGCGCCTCCCTGGCCCACACCAACCAATGAGGGGCCGGGTCGCCCCGGGCCCCAGCGGTCGAGGCCTCGAATGGAAGCGGGGATGAGACGCGGGATAACTCTTCCAGACCCTCGCCGCTGCTAATTTTGGTCCGGCCTGACATGGCCTTCCCTACCCTTTTGCTCGCCCTTGGGG
>KV907498.1:926919-998838 GCA_001990825.1 Aspergillus carbonarius ITEM 5010
AGATGCCACCTGGCTTATCGTCAATCTCGATATCTGATCCTGTCAGCTTGTGTTGGCCCGTCCCACTTTTTCCCAGCGTCTGAATCATCCAGACTCAACCCGCAAGCATCGTCGCCCCGTCCACGGTCCGGCGTATCTGCACGCAATCAGACCGAGGCGCTGCGATGAATAATCCATCCCCCCCACCGGCATCGCTCCGGCGATCCATGGAACTTTGGCTGCTGTCGCTGTCCGGCTCTCTGCTCGACAGCCTCGTATTCGCCTGGTTCCTCCCTTCCTGGTTGATTGAGGCATTGCTGTTGATTCTCACCATCATCATCATCATCATCATCACCGCCAACACCAACCGGGACATAAGAATAGTAACTGGGCTGATCACCGTGGCCGTTGGCATTGGCATTATTATTATTTCACCCGTCGCTTCCCTTGCCGGATCGCCCGGCAGCAGCGTATTGCCAGCCATCCGCCCATTTCCAGCCCCTGCTATTCCCATTGCAGCCCGGGTGTCGCTGAGGACGTGAGCATCCGATCCACCCTTCAGTGCCTCCACCACCCATTCCCGCCTCATCTCTGCCCTCTCCCATTGTTCCCGGCTTCCACACCCTCTCGGGCTTCCAATCGCCGTTCGCCGTGCCTGTGACAAGGCAGCTTTCTTTATCCCACGGTCGCTCCAATCCTGTGGTAGCCGCCGGGGATCGCCCGGTCCTGCACGGAAGTGATATCACTCTCCCACGCTGACTGGTAGCTACTTGCCTGTTCGCTGCCTCTGGCGTCTGAACCGGCCAGTTTCCTGATCCTGAGCCGATCTCTCGTCCGTGGCTCATGATCTTCGTCCGTCCCCCATATCCTCCGTCGTCTCCGTAGGCCTCGTCACTGTGGGGAAGTCCATCCGGCGTCCAGCATCATCAACTGGGCGACTCGCCGATGGGTCCCCCCCGTTTCCATCCTACTGCTCCCTACCTTTCCTCCTTCTTCTTCCTCGCCTCTGCCACCTGTACCCTCCCCTCCCTCGTTACTCTCCTCCTGCTCGTTCTCTCGCCCCTCGCCTCTGCAGTAACTACCGCGGGCTGGACCGTGCGGCCGTCCAACAACTCGGCGGATCTGTCGTGGACTGGTGGTCTCCGGTTCTTGCTGAACAGCAGCCAGGTGGAATTGCCCTCCTCTGACCGGCTGGCCCCTTTGACCCAGGACCTGGTTGGTCTGAATCAGGCCGAACTTGCGGTTAGTCAGCCCTGTCGAGCCCCCGCCCGACGCCGAAGCTGATCGATATAGCAATACGTGGTAACCGGTAGCCTGGTGGATGTGGACGCCACAAACTCCCTTTCGCTGAACAGTAAGGAAATCGCCGTGATCAACTGCGACCCGTCTGCGTATCCCGGGAATTTAGATGCGAGTTCGACCCTAGGCAACGTCCTCACCGCACAGCAGCAGGCCGTGGCCGTGATCTTGTACAGTGGAACGTCGCTGCTCTGCAACTATACCACGGATGAGCCCTCGGCCAACCGCTATATCAACGTCTTTACGCTGCTGAATCCGACCTTGGATCGCCGAGTCCAGACCCAACTCAGTGCCCCGGGCAACGGATCAACCACCATCGCCACCAACATGTCGTACATCGGGCCCACCCAGAGTTCCTCCGATACGTCCGGTTCGGGTGATAGCCCGAATACTGGTATGCTTTTCTCCGGGGGGGGGACAGGAATTGACTAACCCTCGATAGCGATGATCATCTTGTACAGCATCACGGGCATTATTACCGCGCTGTTTCTCGCCATCATCATCACGGGTGCGGTGCGTGCCCACCGGCATCCAGAGCGGTATGGGCCGCGATATACGGCGGGACGACCGCGCCAAAGTCGAGCGCGAGGGATAGCGCGCGCCATGTTAGATACGATCCCGATCGTCAAATTCGGGGACACACACGAGGGGAAGCCGGATGGCGCCAAGGGGGATGTGGAGATGGGCGCGGGGGAGGCGCCGCCCACCGAGGTGACGGAGAATCGAGACGCCACGGCGGCGGCGGCGGACGTCACTTCCCCCCAGCCACCCCCCGAAGCCCCCCCGACGGCGGACTCGACCGCCGAGAAGCGCACCGATGCCCCCGAGGCCGAGACGACGACGGATCACCCGAACTTTGCGTGTCCCATTTGCACGGACGACTTTGTCAAGGGACAGGATCTGCGCGTGCTGCCCTGCAACCATCAATTCCACCCGGAGTGCATCGACCCTTGGCTGGTGAATGTGTCGGGCACCTGTCCTCTTTGGTAAGCTGTCATCAGATCCCGTGCCTGACTCCTACTAACCGCCTGCAAGCCGCATCGATCTCAACCCCCCACAGCAAGAAGGCGACGAGGAGCACGACCTGGGCGACGGCCACCCGGAGATGACGCCGGAGGGCCCAGCAGAGCCCAGTACGGAGAGTGGACACCCTCGTCACCGGCGCCTCAGCAACTACCTGCACGGCACGCTGAATGCGCGGCGCATGCGCGATGCCAGCGTGGAGGAGCGGCTGGCGGCGCTGCGGAGTGTGCGGGAAGAGGCCAACCGGGAGGAAACAACCGACGAGCCGGACGAGCGACTCCGCCGTCGGAGTCGACTGACGGCGCGACTGCGCGAGCGGTTCCGGGTGCGCACGCGGGCCCATGGGGACGAGACGGACACGTCGTCGTCCGCGGCTCGGCCGGCCTGAGGTCTTCTCTCTTCTTCTCTATACATTCTTTCAATCTACGTGCATGCGTGGGTAATGTGCTATATTGAATGATGGGTGATGGGTATATATGACGATCTGCATGGCCGGGCTGGGCGCCGGCGGAGTGGACATTCCCCTCCTGCTTTGCTTGGGATTATGATTTATGTGATTTTACGATGGCATGTTGAAAGGCGAACGGGCGTTGGCTGCGATGCGGGAAAATGCACGCATGTATATAGTATATCGTATGGTTATTGCAAGGCGTGATCTGAACATTCTAGACGGCGCGTACGAGCATCAAAGCATATGATCCAAGATGATCCAGACACTGGGTGACGGGATCCACCTCGGAATGACTCGCAGCACTACCGACAGCTAGGACTAACGGATTCCGGATTCCGGCGAGCTTCGCACGACATCCCGAGGACCCCGTGGGGTAGATTGTTTCGTGAGGGAGGAGCCAGGACATGACTTTTCCCGTCAACTTGGTTCAGGACTTGGTGCACCACCTATCGATAGTCAGTGATCCAGTCAATGGGCGACGGGGTTGAACGCGGCTGGCGTCGGCGAAGAGGCACCGACGACGGCGGGGGGATTCGAGAACCCAACATAGACCAGGACCAGGCGCCTTGAGGAGCGATCTGCACTGAGGGATATATGTGCCGTCGCTGCATCTCCGACCCCCCTAGAGCGCCAGGCTGGGGTGCTGGGATGCCATGCCCACCTATCATATGATGTCAGGCCAGCCCGGGGCTCTGTCGCTCCGCATGGGGTCAGCCAGCATCCAGACCGGACGATTTCTGTTGCAAGAGCAGCACGACCGTGGATTGCCCGCGTGAAACAGGCTCCCCGACTCGGCCTTGAACGCCAGAAATTGGCAGGACTAGGAAGAATTCCACGTAGCCCATTCATGTGAATGTCGTCATCCGGGGGGGTCATCGGGCCAGCATCCTCGGCTCGAAGTGGACGCGCCGAGTAGTCACGACAATAAATAGACGGCCGATGCACGTCGTTGCATGTACTCCGTACCCCGTCCTCCGAAGCTATCAGCGTCTGTTGGAGCCGGTTTGCTCAGCCCATCCGGAATTTATCTCTTTCGGTCGTTGTGCCCCTCCGGTGAACGCAAGCAGCAACGAGAGGTGGTGTGACCGGTTGGCTTTGGCCCTCCTACATCATGTCGCCCCCGTCTCCACCATCGTCGCATTCTTTTTCTTCTTCTGCTTCTGCTGCTGCTGCTGCTGCGTCTTCCTCCCTCTCCCTTTCATCCTTTGCCTCCACTGCCCAGTCCCGTCTCGCTTCCCTGTCGTCTCACATCATGGGTTCCGCCAGCCCGTCCGTCTTTTCCACGGCCATTGTGCCCGCCGCGCCAGAAGATCCTCTCTTCGGGCTGGCTACGGCCTATCGTCAGGATCCGTCCGACAAGAAGGTCGATCTGGTGATTGGAGCTTATCGCGATGATAATGCCAAACCGTGGATTCTGCCGGTGGTCAAGAAGGTCCCCATCCCCTCCTCCACCTCACTCAGCGCCATCTCATCTAACAATGAATCACAGGCTGACGAGCTCGTCCGCAACGACCCCGCCCTCAACCACGAATACCTCCCCATCAAAGGATTGGCCGATTACACCAGTGCCGCGCAGAAATTGATGATCGGGGCTGACAGCCCTGCCATTCGTGAGAACCGCGTAAGCCCCCCTCTCCCCCTCATTCCACCCCATTTCCCCCTCCTCCCTCTCCCCTCATCTCCCCCTTCCCCCAATCCCACCCCCAACTGAAAAATCTAACACAATGAAAAACAGGTCTGCACCTTCCAAACCATCTCCGGCACGGGCGCCGTCCACCTCGGCGCCCTCTTCCTCTCCAAATTCCACCCCGCATCCCCCAAACCAACCACCTACCTCTCCAACCCCACCTGGGCCAACCACCACCAAATCTTCACCAACGTCAACCTCCCCATAACCACCTACCCCTACTTCTCCCCCAGCACCAAAGGCCTCGACTTCCCCGGCCTCACCAACGCCCTTTCCACCGCCCCCACCGGATCCATCATCCTCCTGCACGTCTGCGCCCACAACCCCACCGGCGTCGACCTCACCCAGTCCCAATGGAAAGAAGTCGCCAGTATCATGCGTACCCGCAACCTCTTCCCCTTCTTCGACTGCGCATACCAAGGTTTCGCCTCGGGCGATCTCGCCCGTGACGCCTGGGCCGTTCGCTACTTCATCGACGAGGGCTTCGAACTCTGCATCGCACAATCCTTCGCCAAGAACTTCGGCTTATACGGCCAGCGCACGGGGGCGTTCCATTTCGTGTCCGCGCCCGGGGCAGAAGCCTCGCAGGCGAATGCCCATGTGGCCAGTCAATTGGCTATTCTCCAACGCAGCGAGATTTCGAACCCGCCGGCGTATGGTGCCCGGATTGCGAGTAAGGTGTTGAATGATGAGGGGTTGTTTGCGGAGTGGGAGGAGGATTTGAGGACCATGAGTGGACGGATTGTCGAGATGAGAAAGGGGTTGAGGGAGAGGTTGGAGAAGAAGGGGACGCCCGGAACTTGGGATCATATTACGGAGCAGATTGGTATGTTTAGTTTTACGGGGTTGACGGAACAACAGGTTGGGGTGTTGAGGGAGAAGTGGCATGTTTATATGGTGAGATCCCTTTTCCTTTTCCTTTCTCTTTCTCCTTTCCCCCTTCCTTGTCTTTTGACGTGGGTGATGCTGACGCTATCGATAGACGAAGAATGGCCGTATCTCGATGGCTGGGTTGAACTCGCATAATTTGGATTACTTTGCCGAGGCGGTGGATAGTGTGGTGAGGGAGACTTCATAGATGATGTGTGATGCATGCAATGTGTACTGGTATCATGTTATAACTCCAGTAGATGAAAAAAAAAAAAAGAACTGGACACTTTCACCCAAACGCACACAACTTTCCCATAGAGGAACTATACATCTAACGAAGGTCTAAGTAATAAGAAATACTCTAAAAAGCAAGATCCCATACAACCAACCACGTACATAGTCCCACAGTGCCCCAAAACACCGCCTGCGCGGCACTCCGCCTCTCCGTCGCGCGTTTCAACTCCTTGTTTCCCTCCCCAATATTACCCCTTGTATTACTTGCATCGGTCACCAACTGCCCGATATATTCTTCTTGAGTCGCGAGGTGAGACACGAGAGTTTGTTGGAGAGAGGAGATCTCAAGGAGGGATTTTTCGGCATTCCTAGTATTCACCACCACCATTAGCATATACCAACCAGTCAACCAGATAACAGTGTAGATCTTGACATCACACTCAACACCCACCACCCAAGAACAAGCCAAAAAAAAAATAGAGATGGGAGAAACATACTGCACCTTCCCCACCACATCCTCGAAATACCTCACCATATTCTCATTTTCCTCCTCAAAGAGTTGTAATTGCTGCGGAGTAAGTTCCGCCTCGATCGCCCGAACCTCCTCCTCATCCATCTTGGCAGCCGTCCCTAACCCGTCCATCCCATCCATCCCATCCATCACACCCACACCCAACCGCATATTCTTCCCCGCAGAAGAATTCAAATTATGCAAAACACTCCTTTCCTTTTCCCTAACCCTCTCTACTCTCCTCTCCACCAGATCCCTCTGCACATTCACCACATCACCTAATTTCCGACTCAAATACCAGAGAATACTCTCCCGAATGCACTTTAATATCCGTTCTTGTTCGCGGGCGAGGACTTCCTCTTCGCTTTTCCCCTCGGTGTTGGAATCGCTAGTGGTGGCGGTGAGGGACGTCCCGTCGGCCCATTTGGCTAGGAGACTTCGTTTGAATTTCTGGTCGAGCGTTCGGGAGACGGTTTCCTGGCGGAGGGATTCGGCGGAGGAGAGGGTGCGGAGGGAGGTGGAGAGGTTGGATAATAGACTTGAGGTGGAGGTAGTGATGGTGTCGCGGTCCGAGTCGGTGAGTGTGTCGGGGTTTCCGAGATGGGGTTTGGAGGTGTGAGGGGAGGTGGGAGAGGAGGTGGAGGTGGTGGTGGTGGGCTTGGGTTTGGTGAGGGAGAGGTAGGATGGGCGGATGGTTTGGAGGTAGGTTAGGAGGGAGGTTATGTGGGTGTTCTATTGATTATTATTAGTTGGTATCGGGAATTTGAGGGGGGCGGAGGGAGGAATTGGGATGGTGGGATTGAATTGGGTGATTGGGGATATGATGGGTTAAGGTACGGGGATGGGGTAAGTACAATTCTGTAGGCTTCTTTCAGGAATTCATCCGCTATTTCGGTGGTCATGTACCCCGTTGAGAGCTTTGAGGCATTCTGCCTCTGCTGGAGCAGCTCCGTCAAGGTGGGGGTGAGGTCGGTCATGGTGCTGCGTTGAATGCTGCGCTTGTTTGTGATGATGTCGAGTTGGCATGTTGTACTGCGGAGACTACGGAGACGGACATGCGCCTAGCTATAGTCCCGTGACTACATAAGCACTTATACTATTTATGTTCATAACTCATTATTCCAGGGTATCCGCTAAACAATGCGATGCTAAATCACTCCTCGCTCCTCAACCCATATCTGCAACCATTAGTATAGTCAAACATAACCCCGAGAAGTAAACTTACCTCCATCTTCCCCATCTCACTTCCCTCTTTCCGTGCTACCTCTCGTGACCCTCCCATCAATAAATCCAAATCCTCCTGATCCACCATCGTAATCATATCCCCATCATCCTGCATCCGGATCTTTAGCAGCGTCCGGAACCCAAACTTCTCTCGAATCCGCGTCTCAAACTCTCCAAACCCAATCGTTGGCTCCATCATGATGTACCGTGTGTCCTCGTGCGAATGTGCCTTTACCCGGAATTTGCGCACCTCTGGCCGCCGGGACGTTCCTCGCCGTGAACTCCGCTTAGGAGACCCCTGCGGCCGCGTTCCAACAATCTCAAACTCACCATCCGGCCCATTCTCCTCACACGCATCGCTGGCATACTCGTCTTGCTCGTCGATGTACCGTTCCTGCTGACGCCGCCAGTTCGCCCCCGCCGGCATCGATCGCGTGCCCGAGTACACCTCCTCCGAGGGCCCCGCCGGTGCAAAGCCCGTATCACTCACCCCCCGTCGATGGCCAGGTGCGTCTAGGCCTCGGGGACCCGGTCGTGCGGCTCGAGACTCGGACGCCGTGCGCGTCGTGCCGATCCGCGGCTTGTCGACCAGGGTTTCCGTGCTCTGGCCAGCCAGTTCGAGCCGTGGCGGCCGCGCGGCCCGGATCGACCCTGGCCGACTGTTCATCGCGACACTACCTGTGGAGCTGTTGGTACTCGCCTTGTCTGTGTCCGGCGGGGGAGTAGGAGGGAAGAGATTACGGTTCAGAGGCGGCTCCGAATGCTGACGGCTCCGACTCTGCAGGTTCTTGTGCACCAGGTGCGACGTTGCAAACGGCAGATGCTCGGGCTTGCGGTGGTCTAGCATTGACAGCGTCTGCTTGAGGTCTTCGCTCGGCCCAAACGGCATGCTGCTCCGCTCGGATGCGGCAATCAGCCGGGCCTTCCCCAGGTAATCTTTGGTCTTCAGGTTCTTGACCTTGGCCTCGTTGGGCCGGTAGATCACACCCACGGGAATCGAAAAGACCGTGTATCCCTGATCAGTCAGTCCAGCACCCTCACGTTAGGGGACCGACCTACCGATGCCTGCTCGCGTAGGGCTTCGTCAATGACGTCGTGGTCCGGTGTGACTTTCTCTTTTGACGCATAATCAAGATCCTGGATGCCAGGCCCCATTTGCTGGAGGTAGATATAACACAGACCACGGTTGAACAACACTTCACATGAGTACAGCCGGAATTTCAGGCCCAGCTGCTCATAGTCAATGGACGTATTCCCCCGGAGATACAGCAGCGTGTCATTGAAATTGGCCAGCGCCTCTTCAAAGTCCCCCAGGAGGAAGTTGGAGACCCCTTCCTGGAAGTATGCTATGGCAAGGTATTGGTCCAGCCCGACTGCCCGTTGGTAGCAGTCGACCTGCTGCCGTCAGTCAAGTACGAAGAATGAACTCATGGAGGGCCATACCGCTTTATCATGTTCCCCTAACGTCGCATAGATCACTCCACAGTTGAAGAGAATCTTGGATGTCTCGGCAATCGCACCGAAGACCCGGAGGGCTTCATCATACTCATGGTTATCGTAATGCTCAAGGGCCTGTACCCATGTCTCAATTTCCTGGGCCCATTAGCACCGTTCACTTAATCCTGACCGAGCCTATAAGTACCTGCTTCAATGACATGTCGGTGCAGCGGCCACGTAGTGCCACTCTGGCCTAGCTTTTTATGCAGAGGCGAGACGCTGCGGACACCCACCAAGCGTATATGTATGCGACGGGCAATCGCCAAGACGCAATGGCTGGATCCTGGCCACGCTGCGCAGGGATGTGACACGATTCCGTGAGGTCCACTCGTGGGTGAGCCGGTTTAGGTCGGCACTTGGCAGTCGGTGTGCCCGCAGAGTGAGAGATAATCGCTATCGAGAAGTGATAGACCATGCACACTACTCAAGGTCCTAGTCCGAGAGATAGATCGGATATATAATTAGATCACGGATCCAGCGACCCAGCCGCTAAGGAGCACCGAACACCAGCCAAGACGCAAGGAGGGCGTTGGCTGGGTGTGATCACTGTGATGAGGGGTGAGGGGCCAATGTGGCTAGATTGCCAATTGAGGGGATATGAACGTGTTTGACACTGTCAGCGAAGACGATGCTGCATTGAGGGTGTGAACAACTGTCCCCAGCCAGCAGAAGAGGTAGTAGGTACGGATAGAGGTGGAAGAAGTCGAATAATTCCAATGCACATGAAAATGCAAAAGGAAAAAAAAGAAAAAGGCAGAAACAGGGAAGAACTGGGATTAGCGTGCAGAGAGATGCAGCGACAGGGAGCTAGCAGCCGATGTGAGGAAGCACCCAAGGAGGGGGGAGAAGACGAAGAAGCACCGCGAGGGACGGGGAGATGCCGTGGGTACTAAGGGCATGGGCCTGGCATATGGCATGGCCAGGGGATAGATACATAAAAATAACCCACTGTGGCCGGTGGTGGTCAGTCGGTGTGGTGAGCGTCCTTGGGTGCCAACCGCCCATGGAACGATGGGTGGTGAGGCATCCTTCATCGTAACGCCGGAGGGGAAACGCAACACCAAGGGAGGCCTCCGGGCCGCTGAGTGGCCAGCATCCCGGTCGTCATCCAGGATGGCCACAGGGCCTGCAGTGCCCTCATTGGCCGCTGCAGGGGGGAGCACTTCATCACAGTGCAGGGTCGATCCATCCGACAGCCCCTGATTGGCCCTGCGCGCCCAATTTTTTCCAGTTGACGGCCTGCGGTGGCGCCGTACCTTACCTGACGTCCCTGGTTTGACAATCGGGTTGCACGGCGAAATTAAAATCGGTGCCCGCCACGGAGAGTGAAGAAGAATGGATGGGGTGGAAGAATGATGGATGGATGGGTCAAGGCCCGTTCCGAGCCATGCGGGGCGGGGTCCTCCAGGTTACTCCGAGCTCCTACTACATACCCAGTACTCTGTAGGTAGATACTACATACTGTATCTAGTGATGTGCAACTCAAGAAGGGGATGACCGTAGGGGAAAAGTCTATGGCCTTCCAAAGGGATAAAGATATCACAATCACACAACTGCATCACTGGTTTAACTTTCAGGCGTCCCCGCCACGGCGCTTGCGCGCAAAATGGCCGAACCCCTTCGGTACCGATTTCCTGGCTGGGGGCACGTCCGTCCGCTACTACTCCTCCGTGTTGTCCCTCGCGGTTGGTGCAATTCTCTCCTCCCCGCCAGCATGAAGTTGCAGCAACCCCTCGGACCGTTGTGACTAAACCGCTCTTGTTGGCCTATCTTTAGCTACAAGCGACGGTCGCCCACTAGTTGCTCTGTCGTGCAGCGCGCCTGCATACTCGTCGGTCAGGTGAGTCTGGGGTTGCTACCATTCGTTCCTCATCTTCGCCGGTCATGTATGTCCCTGACGGTCTCTATTTCTGGACTACCATTCCCCCGTTTCTATTTATTCTCCGCACAGAGCCGGCGTCATTCATGCTGCTCGTATTGCTTATCGCAAGGCTGATCGATCGATCGTGGGTATTTCCTCCTATGCACTCCAACCACGGCTATACATAGACACGCCAGTCTAGGGTCCTCCAACCACATCTCTACACCATCCCCTGGGCCACCTGCTCCTGCCGCTCCTGCCACACATTCTTGCCGGAACAAGAGCACACCATCTTGTCGTTATCCCACACCCCCGCGCTACGAGCGATCACTCCGACTAGAGTGTCAGGGTCCTCTCGTCGAAATGGACCCTCCTTGCTCGCCGACACCACCATACTGCGTCCAATCATCTCCCACACCGCTACCGGGCGATCCAAAAATACATTGCCCCGGCCCTTGTCATCCACCTCAACCGATCCAAAAATGCCGCGGGGCTCCTTGGTTGGCTCCGATCCCAGCACCTTAGTCTTTAAGGCCTCCCAGATGCCTCCCGTGGATGCCGCTCCCTGCGAGATATCGCCCGCTTCGCGCACCGTGGCGTGATACTTCCCTGGCGCGAGGCCGTTGATCGTCAGGTCGACCAAGGTCATGTTCGGGGACACCTGGACCATGCGCGCCAGACCACGGATCTTGTTGGAGACGGTATTCGAGTGGGTTTCGAGGATGCACACCGCAGAGCCTGTTTCCATCAGCTCGGGGTACTACCCTTTATAGGCAGGTGATAAACGTACTGTTGTTGGATGTCCCGCTTCCTCGTAGAATGGCATCCCGACCCGTAGCTTGGATAGCGGAGACGATGGAGCTGGGTGGCGCGGTACCCTCGATGAACACTAATTGGTCCTTAAGGTTTGCCTCGACCTTGTTGACGCCTGACGGGTCAGCATATGACGGCACAGAGGTAATCGTGCATACCCTCCAGCTTCTTCAGTTGAGAGGAGATATCCTTAACGCAGCCCTCGCAGGTCATCGGGACCGCGAAAGTAGTCTAGACCGTTAGTAGAGATTCCTCGGGGTTAGACCGTCGACCCGAAAAGAACCCACCTGAAAAGGTTCAATCATCTTGCCTGTATGGAATCTACTCCCACAACCCACAGTTGAGTAACGAAAGAATAGAATGATGATCGAAGCTCATTTAAGACCCCTCGATTCGATGCGGGACGAGGCGGGGACGCTTTGAAATCAACCCGATCGGGCTTAGTCACTCCGTCCGCGCCGATAGCGTCATCCAGCCAATCAATCACCGCCATCACCGCCGAATCCCTTCCGCGTCCGCAGCTCTACCTCTGCATCCATCTTCACAAGCAGCCATTGCTATTCGCCCGACTCGGATCCCACCCCCCTCACCCCTTCAATCGCAGAGCATGTCCTCCAAATCCAGATGGGCCACCGACGATGACCCCGAAACGGAAGCCATCCTCGCCCAGCGCAAGCGTGAAAAGGAAGAAAAGCGACGCGCCAAAGCCGAGAAGCAGCGCCAGCTCGACGAGAAACAAGCTCAAGCTTCAGCTTCAAACTCCCAACCACAAGATTCAGACACAACCGCCCCACCTAAGAAGCGTCGTCGACTCTCCAACGACCACAATCAAGATCAACCAGCACCCACCACCACCACCAACAATGAATCCAATATCTTATCCTTCCCAACCCAAGAATGGGGTCCCTGTCGCAACATCGCCAACTTCGAGCGCCTCAATCACATCGAAGAAGGCTCCTATGGCTACGTTAGCCGCGCCAAAGACATAACCACTGGCGAAGTGGTGGCACTCAAGAAACTCAAGATGGACAACTCCCCCGACGGATTCCCCGTCACCGGCCTCCGCGAGATCCAAACCCTCCTCGAAGCCCGACATCAGAATATAGTCTACCTACGAGAGGTAGTGATGGGTACAAAAATGGACGAGTACGTCATCCCTCCATCTCCTCCACCCCCTCCTCGTCCTCCCCCTCAAACTAGCTAAACAACCCCAGAGTGTACCTAGTAATGGACTTCCTCGAACACGACCTCAAAACCCTCCTCGACGACATGAGCGAGCCCTTCCTCCCCTCGGAGATAAAAACCGTCCTTCTCCAAGTCCTCTCCGGCCTTGACTTTCTTCATGACCAATGGATCATGCACCGCGATCTTAAAACCTCCAATCTTCTTCTCAACAACCGCGGAGAAGTCAAGATCGCCGACTTCGGCATGGCCCGGTACTACGGCGACCCGCCACCGAAGTTGACGCAACTGGTCGTGACGCTCTGGTATCGATCACCGGAGTTGCTACTAGGGGCGGAGAAGTACAGCACTGAAATCGATATGTGGAGTATAGGATGTATATTCGGGGAGCTGTTGACCAAGGAGCCCTTACTACAGGGGAAGAACGAGGTGGAACAGGTGTCAAAGGTATGTTACATTGTTGATGATAGGATTCGTTCAGGTGCTGATCAAATCAGATATTTGCGTTAACGGGCCCTCCGACGCAGCAGACCTGGCCCGAGTTCAGGTCGTTGCCCAATGCCAAGTCGCTGCGTTTGCCGCCTACGTCGTCGGCACCGGCGGGTAACCCGCCTCTCCTTCCGAGGGCAAAGTTCCCTTTCCTAACGAATGCGGGGCTGCACCTGTTGTCGTCGCTGCTGGCGCTGAATCCGAGTTCGCGGTTGTCGACGAAAGAGTGTCTCGCTCATCGCTACTTCCGAGAGGATCCACGCCCCAAACCCAAGGAGATGTTCCCGACATTTCCGTCCAAGGCGGGCATGGAGAAGCGGCGCCGCCGGGAGACCCCAGAGGCTCCAAAGCGGGGACAGGAGGCTCCCAAGCTGGACTTTGCAAGTGTGTTCGGTGGCCAAAGCAGCGGTGATACCGGAGAACAGGGCGCCGGGTTTACCTTACGTCTAGGCTAGTGTCGAACCCTGTTATCTTATAATGTGCATATAGAACCCTCGTGTGATTTAGGCCTTTGGAACGAGACCGCTCGATATCCAAAGTGCCCTAAGGTATGACTCACTAAGATACAATTCATCAAGCCACAGAGTTGGTGAAAGGAACGTCAAAGTTAGATAACATGCAAAGAGAAGGACGGCATAGTGGCCTCATAAGCTTGGATCGGCGAATTGATTACGGGAAGTAGTGCCTTTGGATAACAGGATACGTCATGAGGTACTCATCCGAGTCGCTGGTATTGCGATCCCTTCGGAACGACCGTGTGACGCGTCCCTGGACCGGCGTCCGCGGACCAATGATCTCGGGAATATCGTGTGCTCTAGTCGACGAGTTGCGGTCGAGCCCTGGCCCACTATACAGGCACCCATCACCGCTGAAGCTGCGCTCCGCCTTGGTTGCATTGTTACCCCTGTCCGGGCGGAGATCGTTCGATTTATCCACTAGAAAATACTCATCTCTCAGGGCTAGCAGCGATGCCAGATCATCCTGGGACGACTGGCTTTGCAATACCGAAACCATATCAGTATCTTGGTCATTGGGATGGTCGGCTCCGCCCGTAGTGAAGGGGATATTTTCTGTGGAGTCGTGGCAGCGGGCAGCGCGGTTGCCAGTCTCTTGTGGCTCTGGATCATTGCACAGGTCAACGGTGTGGCTGGGTCTGTTACCGCCATGGTCCAATTCGAGAGTGTCAGACAACGGTGTTCCTGCATTGAGCCGGATATTTCTGGAGTCAACCGCTTCTGGTGAGTGGGTTTCCGTATACACAAGACTGTCAGGAAGAGATGCGCCATCATCTCCCCTTTGCTCTTCATCCAGCTTCAGCCGCTCACACAGCTCCAGAGACTCCATGGCCAACTCAGCGTCGAGAATCAGTGGGCTTTCAGACGCGTAAGAATCCCTGCTTGCGCTCGTCATGACAGGCCTGCAGCTGCTGATTTCGATGATGGGCACCGGAAGAATATCGGGTTTGCGAGAGCTGGACGAGACACCACTGTCATTCTCGACTCTCTTAGAGGGCAACTGCGACTCAACGGCACCACCGATGGAAGGAACTGCTGCGGTGATGCACAGACCCTCCACATCACTCCCTGTTGATTGCGAAAAGTACGACTCGCTAAGGCTCCGAGGAGATGAGATTGATGCCATAGGCTGGGAATTACCACTAGCCGGACTCATCTCCTTCTCAGTGCCGTCACCTGAGATACCATCCTTGGGCGCCGTCTCATGACTTCCTGTTCCCGCAGTCCTGGTGCTAGGAGACCTTACGGAACGAGCCTCAGGGACCGTTGGGGTAAGGCACTCGGTTCTGCGGCTAGGCCCAACGGTCGAGCCTGAGGAGAATGTGCCATCTTCCCATGCGAACGGGGTAGGCAAACTCCGTAGATACCTGTCCATGTCACCATCCGGCTCAGGCGGGTAGTTGCAGCTGATGCGCTGGAGGTCGGTGCCGAATTCGACGTCTTCTTCCGTGCTGGCTTCTGACACTGTCGACGAGTAGAGCGTGCCTTGATGATCCGACGAGTCCTTGGCAGAGTCAGTCGACGACCAAAGGCTGGGTATGTCGTCGTTGTGGCTTGGATGGGCGGGGATAGATCGTCTGCGAAGTCCAGGCCTGAAGGACAAAAGACCTGAATGGACTTTTCGTATCGATCTCTTGGGCAGGCTTTGCATCCAACGAATAGACTTGGAGGAGTTTGACGGTTCAGGTAGATAGTAGTCATCCTGGTGCCATGGCGAGGATACAACGGAAGGGTTGTGTCGTGGGTTTCGCGGGTTGAAGACGGGATAATGGACGCTTTCTTCACAGGTTGGTGGAGGAGTAGAGAGTCTTCTTTCTCTTGGAAGATTGGTTAGTCAGTGAACGGAAGATACCAGGGCGCGTTTACCTGTTCCTCCGGCTCACGGATGAACGGATGGTCAGAGAGAAAGACAACGACTGGCGGCGTCGGGTCGGGCCACTCTCTTGATCTTGTGACTCCATAGCAGCTCGGATGGTTCAGTGCTTTATGACTACGTGAAGCCAACGCACGGCGTAGAGGGTGGGTGAAGGATACTTTGCAGACGAATGCTCTGGTCGGCAGGACCCCGTTGGTAAAGAAGCATCCACCGGCGACCCCCGGAGGAGGACAGCGTACCGGGTGCATTTGCAATGTTGGACAACGGCAAGCATCGACACTGAAGTGGCTCTTTCCCTGCCTGTATAACCTGCATTGCAGCTACCTTCTAACACTCAAATGGCCGGGTCTGGGAGCCAAACAATTCGGTGGGGATGCATATCCTGGAATTGCACGATACATTATTTTCTCTTCAGTCCAGCCATGCTTTTGTTGCTCTTGCACTACCGAACAGAGCTGAAGAGATGATTGTAAGAAAGACACTGGAAGGTCCCCGTGCTGTCGTCACCTCCAGGCTCCTCATTGACCGGTGGGTGCTGATCCGGGTGGTACATGATGGGAGCCGACTCGTCCAGGCAGCTGCAGCTGGAAGATGGGTGGCTACTAAGAATGAGACTTTATTGATTCCTGCGCGATTAATCAGTAGTACTAGTAGCAATATATTGAGTAGTAGTGATGAATCTTCCGGCCCACCATTGTATACTGTACTGCAGGTCTGAGGGTGCGGCATATATATCCTCGTCGCACTGGCATGACCGCATCAACCCGAATCTCTATACCGACTAGCCAGAGTCCAGATGCATGTCTGAGGCCCAGGAGGACGGAAACACACAGATATAATCAAGACCCAAGCCAGCAGTGAATGGGGCGGGGGGGCAGTCAATGGGCGACTGCTGGGCCGGGTTGGCTGGGACGATGACGGGAGCGGAGCCAACCGCGGAGCTTGAATTCCTTCCGCTCGGTCAGCTCCTCCTGCGCGCCTCCAGTTCAAGCTTCGCTCCGGTCCCTGCGCCTCGCGTCATCTGCATTGTTCTCTCAATCGTACTGAGCGCTCCAGGTTCTCTTTCTGCTTTACACCCAAGTCCAATACCCTAAACGCCATCGCGATGGCCGCCGGTCAGGGAGCCGTCTCGTTTGATGCGATCATCCAAGCCGGTATTGCCTCTATATCCCGAGATGATGGACGCCCCAGCATCTGGAACTAATACCCCTTGGTTTAGATCGCAAGAAAAGACGGAATGAGGAGCTCGCAAATCAGCTCCTCGGCAAGAACAGAACAACCAACGCCGCCACCAAGCCGGCAGGGAAGACGCAGAATGTGAAGCCGGGAAGCCTCGCAAGCCGGATAGGTGTGGCAAAGGTAAGAACAATAACCCCAAGTGGATGGTTTGGATGTCGCGTAGATAACTGATGTTATCCCGCACTTCAGCGCTCCGTGTCGGCTACCCTCCCTTCGAAAGCAAACACCCCGAACCCAGCGCCCGCGCGGCAGGGTCCCCGGCCGGGCGCAAGACCCGCGAATCGACGCCGTCCTGACGAGAACCGCCTCCTCTCTGCCCTCAATCCCGAAAGTGGGCAGGCTAACGTTCGAAATGGGGCTGGGTTGACTATCAAGGGGGTCGGATCAGGGCCTTTTGTCGTCGTCGGGAGCAACTTCGCACCTGGAACTACCGCTGCCGATATCCAGTCGGCGCTTGAACCCGTCTCGGGCAAGATATTGCGCTGCTGGGTCACGTCGCAAAGCCCTGCTGTTACAGCAGAGATTACATTTGCGGAGAAGCAAGCCGCCGAGAGTGCCATTGCAAATTTCCATAATCAAAGGGTGAGTTGGATCTTCCAACCCCGTTCATGGTCAGAATCTAATGGAGAACAAGGCCGATGGCCGAATTCTGTCACTGCGTCTAAAACAGCCTGCATCCAACGCCAATCAAGATTTGTTCGAGCGTCCTACCAAACCCACCTTCCAGAACCCCCAGTCTTCTTTCAGTGATCTCCGGGAGCAAGCCGATCGCGATCGCCGCTTGCATCGCTCAGCTGACCCGTCTGTTCAAGATGGACGGTGGGGATTCAACAACCAGAACCAAAATTTCGACCAAGGGCCATCCAGGGGAAACTATCGCCGGCGGAACAACCGGGGTGGCCGTGGCGGCGCGAGGGGCGGTGGCAACGTAGTCCAGAATGCACAAGAAACAGGCCTATACAGCGATGAGATGATGGTCGACGCACCACAACCGAACCAGAGAAACCGGGGCAAGCGGTACTGATGGTCGATTACGGTCATGGTGCTTTACACGGCTTGAAATGGCCCTTTAGATGCATGCCTGCTGAGATCAGACAGAATGATGAGATTCATCTTTTCGGGCTTACAAGGTCGATTGGGAAATCGGTGGTTGGGTTTACATTTCTCGATAGAGAGACCTGTACGATATGAAGAAATACATCGCATCTGGACCTGGATATCTTTGGGCGTAGATAATCGGGGCCGATATGATAAGGACGCAATCACGTGTGCGGAAGTTTTGCGGAGAAGTTGAAGAATCATTCTGAATGCTGCGCTCATTGACCTCAACCCATCAGGAGAGGTTCCTACTTGAACCTCTTACCCTATTGACATAGGACCAATTGACTATCTGGGCACCAACCCTTTTCAATCGGTCCGCACACGATGAATCACGGGACGAGGCGCGCCGTGAGGCAGCTCCTCAAAACACGCCCCAGCCAGACTCTCTTATTGAAATCGCAACGATGGTCTTCAACTTCGCCTTCACCTTCAGCTTCAACATTTGAAACAAGACAATGGTCGACACCACTAGCCCAAACTCTCGCCAATGCGATCAAAGTACTGCCCTCCACCTACCCGCCCGAACTCCAGCTAACACTTCTCTGAAGGTAACGGGCCCCATCCCCATCGCAGCCTTCATGCGCCAAGTCCTCACAAACCCTGAAGGAGGTTACTACACGACGCGCCCTGAAGGCGACGGCGAAGTATTCGGCAAGAAGGGTGACTTCGTCACCTCGCCCGAAATCTCCCAGGTCTTCGGAGAACTGGTGGGCATTTGGACGATTGCGGAATGGATGGCGCAGGGACGGAAGCGCAGCGGAGTGCAGCTGATGGAGGTTGGACCGGGAAAGGGAACCTTGATGGATGATATGTTGCGCGTGAGTTGGATCATACCCTAGTGGTGGGGGAGTTGCTGACAATGGGTAGACATTTCGGAACTTCAAGTCCTTTACATCGAGCATCGAGGCGATATACTTGGTTGAAGCTAGTGCTACGCTGAGGGAGGTTCAGAAGAAGTTGCTGTGTGGAGATGCAGTCATGGAGGAGACGGACATTGGGCACAGGAGTACGAGCAAGTACTTGGATGTTCCGGTCATTTGGGTCGAGGATATTAGGTTGTTACCGCATGGTGAGAACACACCTTTCTGGTATGGTGAACCCTCGCTCATAGCTCTACAGAGGAGGACAAGACACCGTTCATATTCGCACACGAATTCTTCGATGCCCTTCCCATCCACGCCTTCGAATCCATCCCCCCCTCTCCAGAGAACCAGCTCGCAGAACAGAAGGAAATCATGACCCCCACGGGCCCAGCGAAACTCCACCAGCCCCTGAAACCAGCCAACACGCCACAATGGCGCGAACTCATGGTCACACTAAACCCGAAGGCCGTGGAAGAGAACCAGGAAGGCGAGCCCGAGTTCAAGCTTACTCTCGCCAAGGCATCCACTCCCTCCTCCTTGGTCATTCCGGAGATTTCTCCGCGCTACCGCGCCCTCAAATCCCAGCCCGGCTCCACCATCGAAGTCAGCCCGGAGAGTCGCATCTACGCGTCCGACTTTGCACGTCGTATCGGTGGTGCATCGCTACCTCCCCGGACGGTCACGAAGGGTGCAGCTGCTGCGCCGGCCCCTGCGAAGCGCGTGTCCTCCGGTGCGGCCCTGATTATGGACTATGGTACCCTCTCGACTATCCCGATCAACTCGCTGCGCGGGATCCGAGAACACAAGAACGTGCCGGCGCTTTCGTCTCCGGGACAGGTGGATGTCAGCGCTGACGTGGATTTCACGGGACTGGCGGAGGCAGCGATTGAGGCTAGTGAGTGCGTGGAGGTGCATGGGCCAGTCGAGCAGGGCGATTTCCTGCAGGCCATGGGCATTGAGGAGCGCATGCAGCAGCTACTGAAGAGGGTTGGGGATGAGGAGAAGCGGAAGACGCTAGAGACCGGGTGGAAGAGACTTGTGGAGAAGGGCGGCGGCGGTATGGGTAAGATCTACAAGGTGATGGCGATTGTGCCGGAGAACGATGGGAAGCGTCGTCCGATAGGTTTTGGGGGTGGAATTGTGGCAGATATATGATACCTGGATTAGCGATGTGTATAGTATAGACCTTGTAACAAAGAGCCATCATCATCACCATCATCTATAAACAATACTTTATTCCCATTTCCAATCCTGCGCCAACCCTTCTACTATAAATCATCTCTACCCTAAGCCATCATATCCATCCATCTATACCAAACCTATCTAATCCAAAACAGCCAAAAAAAAAGGGTATCAACAACACCAAACCATCCATCTCTACCAATGAAGCTAGGAAGTCTAATACTCCCTCCAAATATCCTCCACATACGCCTCCGTCAACCTCACGTCCTTCCCATACTTCTCCTGCCACTGAACGAACCCACCCTCTAGAACGAAAACCTCCTGCTTCTTGCTCTCCTCCTGGCCGAGGACACGCTCGCGCTCACGGGCATACCGCAGCGCTGCGGATGGGCCACGCTGCTGGCTCAACGCGCAGTGGAAAACAACCTTTTCTTTGTCTTGCAGGGTGCGGATGAGTTCGGGGAGACGATAGTCAAGAGAGGAGCTTGGGACCCAGGTTGAGGTGAGGATGTGGCCGCCTACGTGGTCTATACCATAATTGATTAGATATCGGAAAAGTAAGGTGGGAAATGAGGGGAGGGTACGTACCCGAGTCACGGACATCGATGACGGCGAGTTTGCTGGGGGAGGAGGTGGAGAGGAGGAGGGCTGAGAGGGCATCTCGGCTGATGCGGGGGAGGGTTGCGATGGTTATGGAGGACATTTTGCCTATCGCAGCGCGGATAATAGACGGAGTTAGGGGCAGGGGACGTGACGACTGCTTCGTATGTATATTCTGCAGCTATGCAGGAAAAGCACACCGGAAGTCCGCGCTTAGTGCTGTTACTCGTCGTGTAGATGAGATACATCAAGCGGAGTTCGACCCCCAAGCTACGAACAGTCCGGTAGTACGGAGTCACGTGCCCGCAATTTCCGATCCGCAACGGCGAGATTTCACCTCACCACCAGTTCTCCCGCGCCCTGCCAATCCACCGCGACGACTGCAAGCCAGGGTCACGGCCGTCCGCACTCCCAAACATATCTCAATTCCATTCTCCAACCCTTCACAATCAAGCCAATCGCCATGGAGAGACGCGCCCTTGCCCAATGCCTCCGTTGGAGGCCAACCACCACCCTCTACAAGACACAACTCCTCCCCGGACGAATTGGCCTCCGATTCTCATCCTCCAACAACAACAACAGCAATACCACTCCTCCTCCTTCAGCTCCCACCCAAACCGCCACCCCCTCTCGCACCCCCCAACAACCCCAAAATTCCGCCTCAGCCACCGACTTCGACCAAATCCTCAACACACTCAACTTGGACTCCACCAGCAGCACCACTTCCTCCGCTAACGAACGCTCTCCCGGCAACGGCGCCTTCCATAATGACGACCTCTCCATCTCCCGCAATGTCAGAGCCTCCGCAGAAACCAAGAACATGCGGTCCGCGGTGCGCCGGGCCGACCTGAAGCTGGGTCCTACATTGGGTCGGCAGGTGGCGATCGAGCCGGTGAAGGGGATGGATTTGCCGGCGGCGTTGAGGACGTTGACGGCGGTGCTGAATCAGAATCGGGTGCGGGCGACGCTCGTGGCGCAGAGGTTTCATGTCAGGAAGGGTCAGTTGAGGAAGGAAGCGAAGAGCAGGCGTTGGAGGAAGTTGTTTAGGTATTCGTTTGGCGCGACGGTTAAGAGGATTCAGAAGATTAGGGCGCAGGGGTGGTAGACATGGTATTTCCGTTGGTCTTTGGGGGTGTATATATGGGGTGGTTGGTCGTGAGAAAGATACTAGTGGTGATGTGATGGGAGGATAAAACGGTTGGTTTTCTTTACTATGTATGTATACTATCTGTTTTATGTTTGTGTCTGCAGTTTGCCAATGTTCATCAAGTAGAATTTACACCAATTGCAATATGTCCGGCCTGTTCTTTACTCGTGCCTCCATCTATCACTCGTTATTCATACATCAATAACTAATCCAATCCAATTCAATCAATCCCTCTTCCCACTCATATACCCTCCATACCCATATCCCCCAATCCCAGGTGCTGAACTACTACCACCACCTCCTGCACTCCCCCCAGCACCCGCATACCCTCCATATCCATTAACCCTGCCCCCATTTCCATTCCCAAACCCAACTACACCCCCCTTCCCCCTAACTGGCACCCCCAAAATCCCATCCCTTCCACCGCGTCCCCTCCCACTCCTCTCCCAATACAACGCCCCCAACGCACCCACACTAGCAGCCAATCCAAAAAACACCACCCTCGAAAACCACCCTCCCCCTCCCCCTCTCTTCCCTTCCTCCACCTCCCCCCTCAAAGCAGGCCACCCAATCCCCCTCCCCCCCTCAACCCACCTCACACTCAACGAAAACGTCAACGGCTCCCCCCTCACCACCTTTGTCCCATGTCCAGCAGTCCAAGGCTCCCTCGCCGCCTCCACAACCCCCTCCCCATCCCCATCCCCAGCCTTACCACCCTTCCCATTCCCAACCCCATCAAACTCCGGCACCGAATATGCCGTCCCCGCAACCACATACCCTCCATCCCCTTCCCCACTCTTCTTCTTCCTTTCCCCTTGGGAGCTATCCCCAATACTATGCACCAGGACATTCAAATCCGTCCACAGATGCAAATGACTCAGTTGCAACGTTCCCTGGACGGCAAACGTAATAGGGGTGTACGCGGGCCCATTATCATCATCTCCGATTTGCTGATTCGCTAGCGGAGCGGAAGGTACACGACACGTCATGGGGACGTCCGAATGGACATAGTATTCCAGTAAATGGTAGAGGTCATCGGGGAGGGCAGCGATAGTACAATTTAGGGTTTCGGGGATGCCGTAGTGGAGGGTTAGGGGAAGGGAGGTTTCGTTGCAGGTTGGGAAGGGGATGTATTGGAGTTTTCCTAAGTTGTCTGTTATCTGTTTCGCGCGGATGGGGTTAGTATGAGTGACGTAGGTAGGTGAATAGGTAGGTAGGTAGGTAGGTTTGGGGTTGGGGGGGGCAAAGTACATGTTCGCCGGAGTCACTGGTAGGATAGATATAGTGGTTAGGTTCAGAGTTCAATTGAGAATGTAGATGGGTAGGTAGATAGGTGTGTGAGGATCTCACATCGTCCGATTCAGACAGGTCACTGGCACCGATTGGCCATATGTGTAGCCGGTGCTGGATGTGGCGGGCTCGCTGGTCCCCGCGGCGGAGAGCCGTAGCAAGGAAAAGGTCAATAGTCCATAGTGATAGATCCGATTGAGGGGGTGCCCCTGAAGGACGGGCATTATTGGATAAATTCGATAGGGTCAATGATTGTTTGCACGCCGCCGCCGGGCGAATGGACTGAATTGGTGCCGCGAGTAGGGGGCGGGTTTTGATGGGGAGAGAGACAGCGTGGTCGGAGGAGCCGCGGCAAGGAGACCCTTCCCGCTGCTATGACCAAATGGGTGCAGGAGTCTATCTGGACCGCAGCTTGACTGAGGACTTGACTACGAAGTACTACGGAATGCTACCTCGGGGAAATGATGACGATGGTTAATGGTTACTGGAGTTGGTTTGTTCAATCTCCAAGATGGTATTTCATTGCTAATTATTAAGATGACTCTCGTGGCTCATCAAGATATACACTCCTTTTTCACTATTCAACTTAAACTTCCCAAAATCGCTTATGCCAAGTTGGCCTTCTTCTTGAAGGCAAGCAGCAGACCGCTGGTCGACGCATCGTGGTCCGCGCCAGCATCCGCCGTCTCCAGCTCCTTCTGGATCTTCTTGGCAAGAACCTTGCCCAGCTCCACACCCCACTGGTCGAAGGAGTTGATGTTCCAGATGGCGCCCTCAGTGAAGGTGAGGTGCTCGTAGTAGGTGATCAGAGCTCCCAGGGTCGAGGGGGTGATCTTCTGGGCCAGAATGGAAGTGGTAGGGCGGTTACCGAGGAAAGTCTTGTGAGACACCAGGTTGTCCGGAGCACCCTCAGCCTTGACCTGCTCAGGAGTCTTGCCAACCATCAGAGCCTCCGACTGGGCCAGGAAGTTGGAAGCCAGCATACGCTGGTGCTTGCCGCCCTCCACGGGGTTGTGCGACTCGGCAGCCATGATGAAGTCCGAGGGGATAAGCTTGGTACCCTGGTGCAGCAGCTGGAAGAAGCTGTGCTGGGCATTGGTGGCGGGCTCACCGAACAGGATGGGGCCGGTGGTGTACTTGACATACTCGCCGGTACGGGTGATGGCCTTGCCGTTGCTCTCCATGGAGAGCTGCTGCAGATAAGCAGGGAAGCGGTGCAGGTACTGATCAAAGGGCGCAACCAGGTGGGTCTGAGCACCGAAGAAATCACTGTACCAGACGCTCAGCAGACCGCCAAGAGCGGGGATGTTCTGCTCCAGAGGAGTCTCGCGGAAGTGCTTGTCCATGGCGTGGGCGCCGGCCAAGAACTGGTGGAAATTCTCGTAGCCGATGTAAAGAGCAACGGACAGACCAATGGCACTCCAGACGGAGTAACGGCCACCCACCCAGGACTCGAAACCGAACATGTTGTTCTTGTCGATACCGAACTTGGTGACCTCCTCCTCGTTGGTGGACAGAGCGACGAAGTGCTTGGCAACGTGGGCCTCCTCCTTGGCGGACTCCAGGAACCACTTCTTAGCAGTGTTGGCATTGGTGGTGGTCTCTGCGGTGGTGAAGGTCTTGGAAGCGATCAAGAAGAGTGTGGTCTCGGGGTTGGAGTTCTTGAGAGCCTCAGCAATGTGGGTGCCGTCAATGTTGGAGACGAAGTGCAGAGTCATGTCGGGAGAGCCGTAGGCCTTCAGGGCCTCAGTAACCATGACGGGACCACTGGTCAAGATGTCAGTATAGCATCTTCTCGGTGCTGTCGGGCAAACTTACAGGTCGGAACCACCGATACCGATGTTGATGACGGTGTCGATCTTCTTGCCTGTGTAACCCTTCCATTCACCACTGCGCACCTGCTCGGTGAACTCCTTCATGTGCTCAAGAACGGCGTTGACATCCTCAACGACACTCTTGCCGTTGACCTGCATGGGCTCGTTGGAGACATTGCGCAGGGCAGCGTGGTAGACGGCGCGGTCCTCGGTGAAGTTGATGTTCTCACCCTTGAACATAGCATCACGGAGCTCCTCAACGTTAGCTTCCTTGGCCAACTTGACCAGGAGAGCCAGGGTCTCTTCGGTGAGGAAGTTCTTGGAGAAATCGAAGAGGATCTCAGTGTTGTCAACAGTGTTGTTGAAGGTGCGGCTGAACTTCTCAAAGCGCTGGGGGTCCTTCTGGAAGCACTCCTTCAGGACAATGTTACGTCCCACGGAGTTGTGGTGCTCCTGGAGCTCCTTCCAGGCGGAGAGTTCGGTGGCCTGCGAGAAACTGGGCATGGTGGAGGTTCTATGGAGCTCTGACCGAAGACGGGAAGCGTTAGCGCGGGGCAAAGCTGATGAGGGATTGAGGGGAAACCGAGCTGGGTTGGGGCGGGAGAGGGGAGGCTTACCTTTTATGTCAGATGTGAAGGGAGGGAGAGACGAAGCCAAAGCACGGAGGGAGTGAAGGATGAATCGGAGAGAAGGGGAGAATGGGAGGAAGAGAGCGGGAGGCGCGGAGCAAAGGTGGGAGAGCTGGGAGGGCGGGCGGACAGGTATGTCGTCAACCGGCGTGTTGGGGTCCGTAGGAGGGGCTGCCGTGGGGCTACCCTCTCAGACCAGGAAATCCCAGAACCACCTGCGTGACGCAGATTCTCCCGGTGTGCCCCGTTGATTTGTCCAGCCCAAAAACCTCTGCCGGTCAGCTGAACACCGTTTGGCTAAAGCTGTGTTTCATTCATCGTGTTTGTCATCACTTTATTCTAGACTGCTGCAGACGGGCTCCGGTATGAGCCCTGGCCTTCCTGCCCAGGAGAACCCATTAACCGATCGTCATCGTCACACCGGACAATCGGCCGGATCCAAGCCGTTATCAGGGCCTTGACCTTGGCCATGGGCCCAATGTCCTCCGTAGGTCAGGAGGAATGTTCCTGACAGTTCCTCGGAAAAAGGCCGCCGGTGATTTACACCCCCACGTCTTTCCTTCCAGATCTTCCATCGAAGGCTCGGGAGTTTCGGTCGAGATCGTTCCAAATCTTCCGTCTCCTACTTGGCCGTTTAGATGGCTCCCTTTTTCCTCTCTCGTTCTTGTAACCCCTACGTCAAGATCTAGATATTGACATCTGCCTGCAATCTTAGGGGTCACTCTAGCCATCCTTTACCAGCAATTGGCTTTGCGAAAGAACCGATCACTCGTTGGCAATTCAACGACCAGCGGGTTTTTGAATTGGCCGAATCGGCTAATAAAAGGGGCAATACAATGACAGTTCGGGTCTGAGGAACACTGGCACATTGGACCCTGATATGGGGGAGGATGTTAGATAGTATGAATCCTCCCAGTAGGATGACCGCTTAGGAAGATAGTGGAACAACTCCGAAGCCAGGAATATTCTAGGGCTTCCCACAAGCAGTGGAGGCGTTCAATGCTGTATAGAGAATAGAATTCAGAGATGCACCTATCAATTATTCGTGGTAATGAACTGGTCAGGTGTGAAAAGCAAAAGGACTATCGCACAACATCGTACGATGGCGGGCCTTTTGGCAGCTTCACCCAGGTTGTCGGCATCTCCATCGACAAATTCCCCGCTCTACCCACAACTTCTGTCGCGTCTTGAAAGCCGCTAGTGACTGCTAAGTCAAGGCTATGCATATATTGGGCCATTGGGTGCCTCTGTTTATTAGTAGCAATCGTGGTCCACCTGAAGTGGTTGTAGAAACAACTTGAAACAATAATATATAGATTGCCTATAAATAGTAGCACCAGTGGATATACCTGCCAGGTTTCTTAATTCTGTTGGCCAAGGAGAAAACAGAAAGAAGTAGGTCGACAACTTAACTAACCTAGATGATCTCTGCGCATTCAAGTTAAGTAAATCGGCAATCAGGCAACTATGCTGGCCACCCTTCTAGCCTCCTCTTCTTTCTTACAATCCACCAGTTTCCGACACTGTCTAGCTGCACAAGTACTCGGTTAGTACAGAGTAGATCTCTGCAGAGGATACAACAATCTCTCCTTTGGGATTGAATAGAGTTAGTAGGCCGGCACTATAAAGCACGTCATTCTCCCTAGGCAATCGTCCTCCTTTTCTACCTTGTCTAGACACCAGTAGGTGCAAAACTTAACTGCTCCCTAACATGAGATCCGTGGCCAACAGAAACCCGACGATACTGCTAAGCCTGTACAACCATGCAGATCATGGTCACCACGCTGTCCCAGCAAGCGATACCTCGACGTGGTGCTAGTCGTCTGGATTTCTGAAGATAGGTGGAAGCATGATGTTCCACATAGATTATGTAGTTAGCTCACAGCGTCATGAGCGAGACTTAACGCATAGTACTCATGCGATGGTCTGCCCAGGAGGATGAATGATGGCCATAGTCAATGGATGGGAGAAACCTACCAGTTGGCCAATCCATGCGAGCCTGAGCGGAAGATTGCCAAGAGGGCCTGCACGGGCCACCTGGTTCTTCTCGAGCAGCAATTCCGCCGCAGCTCGCGATCTTCTTCACCTGCTCAAACGTCGCTGCCTTGGTGATTGTTCGAGAGCTTTCTTCTTTCACAGGGTACAACTCTACTCTACTCTAATTACATCTCTAATCGGCTTTTTGTTTCTCACTAATCCGACCCTCGAAAAATTCTAGCACCTCGGAACCTTGACCGATCGAACTGAAGCTGCGATTCCGTCGCAATGTACAATCCTTACCAGCGTATGTCTTTTATTCCTTCTAGTAGTATTTATGTGCTACTATCTAAGCTCAAGGAATATGTACTGACATCTGTAGCCCCTGGCCTCTATGGCAGGCCCCCAGAGTACGGAGCGTATCCCGGAGCGCCTCCAGGCATGGGTGAGTCCACCACCTCCCCAACTGCTCCTGCCGTCTCAGGCTTACTGACTCCATAGCTCCTCCCCCTGGCATGGTAGCACCTGGAACTACCCCACCCCCGGGGATGCAACCGGCAAACGCCCAACAGCCTGGTCGACCTGCAGGTTTCCCTCCCAATTTCCAACCTCCTCCGAACATGCCCAACATCAACTTCTCCGCTCCCGTTATTCGACTTGGCACCTCTGGACCGTCGAAATCTGCTACTCCGGACACAAACAAGGAGCGTGGCGAGGCTGTGGGGAGGCGGCCAGGTCTGGGTTCGACAAGCCTGGAGTCCCAGCGTCAAAACGTGCGAGATGCGATGATGCAGCTGCAACCTCCTACGCGAGAGGAAATTGTGCGAACCCTTTTTGTTGGTGGAATCACAGAGGGTGTTGGTGGCGATGAGGGCGTGGAGAGGATCCTCCGTTCGGCAGGCAGTCTTAGGCGTTGGATCCGCGCTACGGATGCAGACGATAAACCATGCAAGTTCGGTTTTGCCGAGTACGAAGACCCCGAAAGTCTAGGTACTGCTGTTGAAGTGCTAAAGGACGTGCAAGTGCCTGTGAAAAGACAGACGCCGTCCGAGGGGGATGAAAAGGAAGAGCGTGAGGTGGAAAAAAGCACTCTACTGGTACGTTGAGGCCTGGCAATGCAAGAGGAACATGCTAATATAAGGCACAGGTTGTTGTTGACGACAGCTCGTTAAACTACCTGGAGCAGTACGAGGCCAACAGAGGTGATCAAGACCCTGCTGAGCGCCAGTCACGGCTAGATGCTGCACGCAGTACTCTTGCTAGTGTCCTTTTGGACTTGTGTCATCCAACCTCTCCCACTCAAAAAGAAGATGTCTCGGCAATTGATCGCGAAGGGGATACCGCAATGAAGGATACAGAGGGCCAGAACGATGGTACAGGAGCGGAGGTCGTCACCATTCCCATCACCGTTGAGGATGAACTTTCCGATATTCCCCCTGAAATGAGAGAAACAGTCGCGAAAGAGATCGCTGCCTTCCGTGAACGCAGCAACCGCCGGGACATCGAACGTCTGAAGAGGGAGGAAGAAATCGAATCTATGGAGAGAGCACGCAATGCAGGTTCACGTATCAACCGACTGGCATCTCCTCCTCCTTCCGCCCCTAGCGGACCTGCTGCTGGCGCCAATGGGGTTCCTCTCGGCCCTCGGGACCGTAACATGTCTACCGCACCGTCTGGCCCCAAGGGCTTTGGAGTGCAGGTCCCCAAAGACTATCAGAAGGGTGTATCTTTCGTCAACGGAGGCTCTATCAACGGCGCCACTACTGTCTACATAAATCGCGAGGAAGAGGAGTCAGATGCCAGCGACGAGGAGCTGGAGCGTCGGCGCCAGGAGAAAAAGGAGGCGGAGCTGGAAAAGCAATTCCTCGATCAAGAACGACGCTGGTTGAACCGCGAACGAAGCCGAACTGCCGCTCTGGAGCGTGAGAAGAAGAGAGATAAGGAAGAAGAGGCCAAGGTCCAGGAAGTACGCGATGAAATGGATAAGCGGTACGGAGAGTGGAACGACGACAATGAGGCCAATCGCAAGGTGGACGACTACTATGCTGATCGCGGTGCATGGCTACGTAGTCGCGCAGCCTACCGAGCCCGCGAGATCAGCATGGATGAGGCGGATCGTGCGGCGGAAGAGCGCGAACGGGCCCGGTCTGTCCAGCAACGGGAGCAGGCTCGTGGTATGGCAGACGATTTCCTTGCACGACAGGCAGAGGAGCTGGAGACCAGGAACCAGGCCCCCAGAGAACCGCAGCGCTTCAAATTGTCACTTGGAGCTGCTGCGCAAAAGGCCCAAGCTGCCACGACACGTCGGACTGTTGCCGAGGTGGAAGGGCTGCTGGAAGACGAAGAAGAGCCTCAAGCCACGGCCAGACGGCCCCTTATCCCGATCAAATTCGACAGCGCCGCCGAAGCCGCAGGTCTCTCCGACGAGGAGCGAGCGCAAGCTGCCCGACAATTGGCTGCCGAGATCCCAACAGACAAGGATGGACTATGGGGCTGGGAGGTCAAATGGGAGTTTGTGGATGAAACCGTGGTCACCGACCAGCTCAAGCCGTTTGTCGAGAAGAAGATCGTGGAGTATTTGGGTGTTCAGGAGCAGATGCTGGTGGATGTGGTGGAAGAACATGTTCGCAAGCATGGCCATCCCCAGGAGCTTGTGGAACAGCTAGAGGAGGTAGGCTTAGCCTGTCCCATTCTGTTTGTTATCCCCTATACTTCTGGACATGATGCTAATTCTGATTTACAGGCACTGGATGAAGAGGCCGAGGTACTGGTCCGCAAGCTGTGGCGGATGATCATTTTCTTCTCGGAGAGCGAGAAGAGAGGCCTCTCGGGGTAAATATTGCATACGTACTATCAGGGCTCGAGGTATGGGAAAGTTTATAGTAACCTTAAAGCAATACGGACACTGTCTCCGAGCCCGTGCTTCTGGAGACTGTGTATCCACGCAAGCGGTCGTGACTGAATTTGATATCCGTCCCTAGGGGCAAACTGCATTTTTTGTGACTGGCCGGTTCTTCTACCTACGAACCTTTTATCCGACGTAGCGCCATCTCAGGCCTAGCCCGTGGTCTCCTAAAATCAGCCCAATTAATCTAAATCCCGCAAGTTATTAAACGGCCCCAGAACCCTGGGGAGGCGTACGAGAGACGGGTTTATTCTGGCCGGCCAGCGGCGGCCTGTGAGTGGCGGAGAAACCCAGCCCACGGCCTGGAGCAATTCCTCCGCCAATGAGGGGCAGTTCCCCACACTGCGTGGAGGGGGAGGGGTGCCCGCGCGCCTTGTATAAGTATGCCCGGCCCGGCTGCCATCCTCTCACGCTTCACTATCCTTGTCGGTTTCTTTCAGTTGTCTCTCGTGAGGTTGCGGGTGTCTACAGTAACATCCAATTGCTTCTTTTTGCTCGTTCATATCCTTGTGTTGACGTGCGGAGCTCATACCTCAACCGCCGCCTGCCCCGCATTGCAGTAAATTGCAATCATCCCCCGGAAAGGCTTCCTTTCCAATTCCTTCCAGAACCAATTGATCCAGATCAGCCGACACCATGGTCAAGATCCTGAGCTTTACCACGCGGGACGTGAGGTTTCCTGTACGTCACACGCAACATCCTCCGAGTCACCCATCTACTGTACAAGCTAATCCAGATGACAGACCTCCCTCGATAAGACCGGCTCAGATGCCATGAATGCAGCAGGTGACTACTCCGCCGCCTACTGCATCATCCACACCGATTCTGAGCACGCCGGACATGGCATGGTACGCATACACTTCATATCCTACTCCCATACCTACCTACTTCGGAACTAACCTAAATAATCTTAGACCTTCACCATCGGCCGCGGAAACGAGATCGTCGCCGCAGCCATCTCCCTCCTCGCGCCTCTCGTGGTTGGAAAAGATCTTGACGAACTTACCGCCGACTGGGGCAAGACCTGGCGCTACCTTGTCTCCGACAGTCAACTCCGCTGGATTGGTCCCGAAAAGGGTGTCATCCACCTGGCCCTCGGAGCCGTCGTCAACGCTCTTTGGGACCTTTGGGCTAAGACCCTTGGCAAGCCTGTCTGGCGCATCGTGGCGGACATGACTCCCGAGGAGTTCGTCCGTTGCATTGACTTCCGTTACATCACGGACGCCATCACACCCGAAGAAGCAATCTCCCTCCTTAAGGAGGTTGAGTCGGGCAAGCAGGACCGTGTCAAGGAGGCAGAACAAAGCCAGGCCGTCCCGGCTTACACTACCAGTGCCGGCTGGCTCGGATACGGTGAGGATAAGCTGAGGACTCTTCTGAAGGAGAGCGTGGAGCAGGGATATAAGCACTTCAAGCTGAAGGTTGGCGGAAATGTCGAGGAAGACAGGAGGAGACTGGCCATTGCCCGTGAAGCTATCGGATACGATAGGGGCAACATCCTCATGGTTGATGCAAACCAGGTACGTCAACCTTACCCTATCTACTTCCTACCCTATAACCAATGCTAATGATTTTACGAATAGGTCTGGTCCGTCCCCGAAGCCATCACCTGGATGCAACAACTTGCCGAATTCAAGCCCTGGTTCATCGAGGAGCCCACCTCCCCCGATGACATCCTTGGCCACGCTGCCATCAAGAAGGCACTCCAAGATACCCCCTACGGCCCCATCGGCGTCGCCACTGGTGAAATGTGCCAGAACCGTGTTGTCTTCAAGCAGCTTCTGCAGGCAGGAGCTCTGACCGTCCTTCAAGCCGATGCGTGCCGTGTCGGTGGTGTCAACGAGGTTCTTGCTATCCTGCTTCTTGCTCGTAAGTTCGGTGTGCCGATTGTGCCTCACTCCGGTGGTGTTGGATTGCCCGAGTACACTCAGCACCTGAGCACGATTGATTACGTGGTGGTGAGTGGGAAGAAGAGTGTGCTGGAGTATGTGGATCACCTCCACGAGCACTTCGTGCACCCGTCAAGTGTCAAGGATGGATATTATGTTACTCCCTTGGAGCCGGGTTACAGTGTCGAGATGAAGCCGGAGAGCATGGATGAGTTCTCGTTCCCGGGTGAGGAGGGCAAGAGTTGGTGGAGGACAGAGGCGGCCAAGCCGATTCTGGAGGGACCCCGGATATAAGGGGTTGAGGGATGGTCTGTATATATGTGATACGAGTTCTTATGTAGAATGATTTAGAATTTCATGAGCTGCTTTGATGGCAGTGCATCTAGTTTACAAAAAGTGTTATGAAGTTGCTTTTTTTGTCTTGCTTCTGCGGTGTTTTCAATGTCTCATATAGTAGGTATGCTCTACACTCGTGGCAGTTTAATAATACAATTTTTGGTGGACCTAACCGCAATCTAGTCATTGGAGATTAAGGATGGCCCTGAAGTTTCCAGTTATTAGCCCTTGAACACATGCAGCTGCAAGCCACTGGTACAACATGCCAGTGAAATATGTTCAGGGCATGTGGTCTTCAAATCAATGCGCAGCTCAGCCTGAAATATCCTGTTTTCTTTCAATGGCTGGTAGCCCGCGACTGCATAATACAGCTAAAGAATCGGTAAACAGCACCCATTTACCGCCACTGTATGCCGAAGATCTTAAGCGCCTGTCCGACTCCGGGTTTTTCGCGCGCTTGTTCTAGGACAACACGGGAATGTCCTACAAACGTCAGTCCAATTACTCCGCAAATAGAAGGTATGCGACTAACCCGGCACTTCCAAGGCGAGGAGCTGATATTCCCATTCATTCTGGTCCAATGGTTTCATCATGTGTACGAAAGCGGTACCGGAGTTAAGCGGGCCCTCGACCTATCGACAATTAGTAATGCAACAATATCCCAAACGGAAAACCAGCGTACATGGAAATTCATCTTCAAGTGTTCGCGACCCAACCGGTCCTGATAGATAGAAGTCCTACATCCCAATTAGCATCAGTCCAATCCCCGATACAAAAGGGCACCATACGCGATAGGGCGACTCCGCGCCCATCTGCTCCAGGTATTATCACCATAGAACTTGATTTCCCTCCGGTCTCCAAGGAGATCCGTACAGCGCGTGTCGTCCTTGATACGCTCGACAGCCTTCTCAAACTGCCAGGTCTTGCTGTTCGGAGAGAAAACCTCCGTATACAGCAGATAAAAAACTCCACCCTGCCTATTGTCAGTGCAACCTTCCTCCAGCAAGCTCAACCAAGGTCCTTCTCACCGTCAAAACGGCACCCGCGACAATAACAACAAAGTTGAGCGATTGCTGTGTCGCCCGCGCAACCTTCTCCCTCCCACTCAGCTCTCCCCACTCATAGCGCCCATCATCCGACAAGATCGTGACGTTTCTCCGTTTCGGTGCCCCCGATCCTCCGGTTTGGGTAGCATAACAGCGTGCTAGTTCGGTCGTGCGGGGAAGGCTCGGACGTAGGAGGGCCGCAGATACCCGGGGCAGGGCAGGATTAGGTCGTAGGTGTGGAAGCATTGCGGCGGTTGACCATCACCCAGGTCCGCATCGGATTAGGAACGTTGCAGGGCGGCGAGGAGCATGGAAAGGCCGATATAGCTGTCGGATGCTTTCATAAAAATGTCGAGGGAGAGCCGTGGTCCATGACCGTGTGGGGATCGGGTGGGTCACGTGGGCATCCACTTCCGGTGTTTCAGCCGCCGCAGTGAAAGTTTCGGTACGGATGGGGGCGGCTGTATTTGCAGTACGAGCTGGGGGATCTGAAGCACCAGGACAGTGACGGTGTTCCTGGATGTCAGTCAATGATGGTGCCAGCCAACACTTAGGGGAGCTTCCATTGACGTATCATGATCCGTAGCAGGGTCAACTCGGAATGGCGATCGATATTGGTCCGTTGTTTCGCCACTAGCGCTGTCTGGGAGGTGCCACTCAAAAATAAGGCCCGAAGTTAAAAATACCCGATGGGGGTTGCAATTGAGGCAGGGTCACCACGGCGCTCCCAAACCGACCACGTTCGCTCTCCCGCTCGCATTTTGGATCCCTCTCTCTGTCTCCCTCCCGATTCCGCCTGCAGGACCGTCCCTCTCCCTCTCGTCGGGTCCTTTATCCTATCCCTCCCATCACCATGAGTGCCTCCAAGGCGGAGTCTCAGAAAATCTTTGAGAAGTTAAAACTCAAGCCCGCAAACAAGGCGCGCCGTGCCCCTCCCCGCCAGCCTGCCTCTCTGCCCGGCCAGCCATTCTGACTTCTGCGTCACAGATCTGCTTCGATTGCGGCTCTAAGAACCCAACATGGTCATCCGTGCCTTTTGGTATCTACCTGTGTCTGGACTGTTCGGCTCACCACCGTAACCTGGGTGTCCACATCTCCTTTGTCCGCTCTACCAATCTCGACCGTACGCAGCATCGCATCTCCTGAGGTTACAGCTCGTCGGTGCTAATGTGATACATGCAGAATGGCAATGGGAACAGCTCCGGACTATGAAGGTCGGTGGCAATGAGTCCGCTACCAAGTACTTCCAATCGCACGGTGGATCTGCCGCTCTGGCTAGCAAGGACCCGAAAGTCAAGTACACCTGCAACGCCGCCGTGAAGTATAAGGAGGAACTGAAGAGACGGGCTGCACAGGATGCGCAACAGTCAGTGGTTCCTAATTTCCCACTCTAGTCCTCGGTCTAATCACTCGTCCCACACACAGATACCCCGAGGAGGTTGTGATTACAGACATTCCCGCTGGCACTCCGTCCAACGGCTCCAGCACCCCGGCCGGTGAGGATGACGACTTCTTCTCCTCATGGGACAAGCCATCCATTAAGCGCCCAAGCAACCCTCCATCCCGTACCGGTACCCCTCCGGTTGTCAGTCGCACCAGCTCTCCGTTCCTGAACTCCGGCGCAAACGGCTCGCGTTCCAAATCTCCGTTGTCCGCCTCCGACAAGGATAGCTCTTCCCCTGCTCCTACCGCCATCCGGTCCAGCGCTGCCGTTCGGAAGACTGCGTCGACCACCACTGCGAAGAAGGGCAGCGTGTTGGGTGCCAAGAAGGCCCCCAAGCTGGGAGCCAAGAAGATTGTCGCTGCGGAATCCATCGATTTCGAAGAGGCGGAAAGAAAGGCCAGGGAAGAAGCTGAGCGCATTGAGAAGCTGGGCTACGATCCTGAAGCTGAGAAGGCGGAGGCTGATGCCAAGGCCAAGGCTACTAGCACCGCTGCCACCGCGATCGCTTCACCCACTCCTATTAGCCCTAGCAAGAACACCCAAGAACGCAGCTCGGGTGATGTGGAGCGTCTTGGAATGGGAATTGGAAGGCTAGGGTTTGGTCAAACTGTTGGCGCTGCGAAGCCCGCTGCCCCGAAGAAGTTGGGCTTCGGTGCTGTCCCTTCCAGATCTGCGGCTGATGGTATGTTTGCTTGCATCATTTAGTCTTAGTTTTAGATTCACAGCTAACTGTCTACAGACGAAGAGTTGAAGCAGGCTAAGTCCCGATTTGGTAGCCAGAAGGGCATCTCCTCCGACGAGTTTTTCGGACGGGAACGATTCGACCCCGCGGCGCAGGCCGAGGCCAAGGACCGTCTTCGTCAATTTGACGGCGCCACCGCTATCTCTAGCAACTCCTACTTCGGCCGTCCTGAGGATGAGCTTCCCGTTGCGGACGATACCTACGGAGATCTTGAGAATGCCGCCAAGGACTTTGTGCGTCGGTTCGGTATCACTGCGGGCGATGACCTGGAGAACCTGACGCAGCTTGTCGGGGAGGGTGCAACTAAGCTGCAAGGTGAGTCGATTCCCCATCAGTGTGCACTGTATTCTTACTCACAGTTCAATCTAGGCGCTATACGCAGCTACCTGAACAGCTAAGCATGTGCGCTTCGAACACCACACCGATAACGCTTTCAATTCTTACCTCCGGCTTATCCTGACCCTTGTTAGCCAGCTTTATACTCGATCTCCTTCACATGTGGCGTTTCTGTCTCCATCTTCTATTCCCCTGATTAGTACCCTCATAAACAGATGTCTTTCGACGACGTGGTTGGCGCCGTGCCCCCGTATGATTAGAACTGCTGGACACCAAAAGATCCGTTTACTGGGATGAACGGTCCAGGTCGGTTCTCTCGCTCTCATCAATGCCGTTCTTCTGCGTTAGTTAAAATCATTAATTGCCTTTCATTGAACATCTTGACAGCCTTGGATTCTTGTATATTTGTTGAACATGAGTAGGTTAAAAGTGCTAGAGTCAAGTGGGATGGTGAATAAGACATTGAACTGCTTCTACATGCAAACCATAGATTGTTCAAACACTCTGCACCCTCGAGCTGAACCTGAAGTAGGCCCTACTGGAAGCCATGTCCTGTCCTCCTGGCAGCGACGCTGAAATTGTGCAGCCTGTTACGCCCCCGCAGCGGGATACAATCTCCCTCCCGTAAAGCACATATAACGCGGAAGACCACCCACCTTCTCCAATGGTGTTATAATTGGGTATTTCACTCCTGCTACGAGAAACTCATAGAAACGTTCTACAAATGCCCTACACCTGCTCAGCAGAAGATATGGCCTCAGTCGACGGTCACCACGGAGCCGTTCGATGAAGGGACTGAACTTCCTTTGTTTTACACGCCGGAACAGGTGGGAGAATTTGAGATGTCGGCTTTGACGACCGATAGGAAATTTGTCGAACAGTATTTGTTGCCGAAAATCTGGGACTTTCTTGTGCCTTTTGATCAGTTGGATGGCGATCCATCTAGGTTCTTTGCCGCGGGTCTGTGGATACCACTGGAGAAGTGGTTCACTTGAATTTGAATTTCTATGGTTGGTTTGCTGTTTGCTGTAGTTTGGTTGGCTCTTGGGGGCTATATACTGCTAGCCTGCTGGATGAGATGTCTGGCAATGTGGAGTTTCTTGGATTTATGGCTGGGGGTGACATGCCGTTTGGATTTGATGGACTCTTCGATCACCCGTTTGCTAGATTGCTTTACTTGGGTCTTGAATAGATTAACTAAGTAGGAACCTTATCATTCGTTGCTCATTCTGGGCTTGTCTCTCCGTACATACAATAGCTCAATAGCCCTACGGCCAATTTACATAGGATGTCCCAACTTTATCTCTATTCTTATATGGAGGTTGAATTTTCCTCTAGGATCGCCGGGGTTGAACCCTTCCCAGCACCATGCATGGTTAGGAAATCCATTCCAACCAAGGTCCTACTCTCCTACACCTAATCATATTCCTAGCACATTTATTTTATAGTTGAATATACAACATCCAGGAAACTTTTCACCCATACCTATCCACCCATCGATGTCTATCACGAGATTCCCCGATAGATCGCATCCGAAACTCTCGCCACCTGCCACATCTCCTTCACGTCATGGACACGCACGATATCCGCCCCGCCAGCAACACTAGCCGCCACTGTAGCTGCAGTGCCCCAGGTGCGTTCACTGGCTTTCTGCACGCCCGTCAACCGTCCCACGAAGCGCTTCCGACTCGGACCCATTAACCACGGGAAATACTCTAAGCCCTCGATCCCCGTCCGGAACTGCTGTAGGTCCCGTAGGATAGTGAGATCATGGGGCTCGTTCTTGGCAAATCCGAGACCCGGGTCGAGGATGATGCGCCAGCGACGAATCCCAGCCGCTTCAGCGGCAGCGACGCGCTGAAGGAGTTCGGTGCCCACGTCTTGGACGACCCCGTTCGGGTAGTCGGTGAGTTTGGTCATAGTGGAAGGGGTGCCGCGCATGTGCATCAGGATTACAGATTTGCCGGTGCGGGCCATGGTAGGGAGCATTTCGGGGTCGAGGAGGCCTGAGGATACGTCGTTGATGATGTCGGCGCCGGCGGCGCAGGCTTCTTCGGCTACTCGGGCCCGGTAGGTGTCGATGCTGATTGCGATGTGGGCTGCTTCTGGGATTGTGGTTCGGATGTGGCGGATTGCGGGGATCACACGGGCGAGTTCTTCGGCTTCGCCGACGGGGGAGGAGCCCGGACGGGTGCTTTCGCCGCCGATGTCGATGATTGTGGCGCCGGCTTGGATGAAGTTGCGGACCGTGGTGGTTAGAGTGGCGAGGTCTTGGGGGGAGTGGGCGCCGCCGTCAGAGAAGGAGTCTGGGGTGAGGTTGAGGATGGCCATTATGTGGGTTGGACGGTTGGGGTTGGTCGAGTGGATGGCGGGGAAGTGGTTGGATATCGGGGTTGTGGAGAATGGGATTGGCTCCGGGGGTGGTAGGGTCTGGAGGTGTGAGAGATAGCTTTTGGCGTGGCCGAGGAAGGGAGGGCGTTCATGGGGGATGAGTCTGAGTAGATTGTTCGTTAGTTGGGGCTGGATTAGGGTCTTGTGGGGAAATTAGGCTTACTGGCATAAGGGTCGGAGGACGAAGTCGCGCTCGAGCATCAACTGGTGCGGTATGTAGAGGCGCTCGTGAGAGAAGATTTGCTGATCATAGAGAAGAATGTCTAGGTCGATCGAGCGCGGTCCTTTGTCGATCAGTTTTCTCCTTCCTAGACCGATCTCAACGGCTTGTAGGGTATCCAGCAGGTCCATGGGACTGAGACTAGTTTCTACCTATGAACGAGTTAGAACAAGTGGATTTTGAGGGGTACTGGTAGACATACCTCGCACACTCCATTGATAAATGGATCCTGATCGAGGACGTACATCGGTGCTGTCTCGAAAAGGGAGCTCGTCCTCGTGATCCTGATGCTAGCTCGCTCCAGCTCCCGACACGCGGCCTCGATCATCTCAATACGGTCCCCCACGTTGCTCCCAAACGCGATGAATGCGCGATGGGTGGAGGGATGGGTTTGACTCATGCTGCTGTTGAATAGCTGTGCTCGGCTAGTCGAGAGCTTGCGGGTGAGAGAGGGGGACTTCAGAGTTTCATGGCTGAAGCTCTTTGCGCTGACGCCTGCCAATGTGTCCTGGGTTTGTCGACTTGCATGCAGTGGTCCTGAGGGTAAATTAGTCTCAGCCTTGGTGCGGTATCAGGTGAAGGCCGGTGATTTTGAGCCAATCGCAATGTAGCATAATTGTTTCCCGAAGATGGGATGTATTGAAATAGCAGAAATAGCAACCCTATATGCGCATCTAGAAGGGGTCCGTACCAGATATAGACAGGCTTCTATGGAGTTCGTTAGACAGTGATGCACTCTATTCGTCTTATCAGGAAAACCTGCCTTTTTATCAAACTGCCATATGATCTTTTAGTAAGAGGCCTACCTCTTGATGTCTGAGAAGACACCAGGCTCGTGGTGGGAAACCGGCATGGATGGAAACCCCGAGTGGCCGATGTCAAAGGGGAAACATTGCGATGCCAGGTCACAGCTGGCCTGGGTCTCATATTTACTAGGTCCGCCACGGATCTCAGGAGCAAAGTGCAGAGGCGAGATCTACAGCGGAGCCGACATGAAAATACGTCATGCGACGGGCCGCGTGAGGCCCGAGGCGCGCGGTCAGCTGACCCTCGACATCTGGCGGCCTTAGGCATCCAGCGGCTAGGCCCCCCGCAGCGGGTATCATCAGGTGGTTCGGCAGGAATGTCGGGGTGTGGATCAGCCTTCAATAGCCTGATCAGTGTGATCCGTGACACGCCCTGGGCCGAGGCTTCTGGGGACCGCTTGTCCTCGGCTCCCCCCCCAAGCCTGCACCTTTGCTCGCCTTTCTTTATAACTGCTTCCTTGGTGTCCTGGTCCTCCACCTCCGTTGGCTACTTGCAAACTGACACATCTCCTTTGATTCCCCGGCTCCTGTCTACCCGATCTCCTTTTGCAGCTCCTTGAATCCCGGCAAACATGGCCTCTCCTCGTAAGCTCTCTCGCCACCGCCTCTTTCCAACGTCATGGATCATACCAACTTCTTCAGGGCGCCTGATGCTGATTTCGCTCCCTTTTCATAGAGAAAATTCGTACGACGCTTACTGATCTGCTCAAGATCAACCATCCCGTCCTGCTGGCAGGAATGAACGTGGCCGCCGGTCCCAAGTTGGCCGCCGCGGTCACTAACGCCGGTGGTCTGGGTGTTATTGGAGGTGTCGGCTATACCCCCGACATGCTCCGTGAGCAGATTGCAGAGCTCAAGAGCTTCTTGACCGACAAGAACGCCCCCTTTGGTGTTGACCTGCTGCTTCCTCAGGTTGGAGGAAGTGCCCGCAAGACCAAGTGAGACTCGCACGTGATTGTATGACGAACAACAACCCCTGGTGCTAATCTGCGTTCTGTTCTTTAGCTACGACTACACCAAGGGCAAGCTGGACGCGCTCGTCGACATCATCATCGAAAGCGGTGCTAAGCTCTTCGTCTCCGCCGTCGGTATCCCTCCCAAACATGTCGTCGACAAGCTCCATGCCGCAGGCATCCTCTATATGAACATGATCGGTCACCCCAAGCACGTCCAGAAGTCCCTCGACGCCGGCGCGGATATCATCTGTGCTCAAGGTGGTGAGGGTGGTGGTCACACTGGCAATGTCCCCACGACGATTCTCATCCCTACGGTGGCCAAGTTGTGTCAGGGCAAGAAGAGTCCTCTGACCGGTCTTCCCGTGCAAGTTGTCGCTGCAGGTGGCTTGTACAACGGTAACTCGGTGGCCGCTGCTCTGATGCTTGGTGCTTCCGCCGTGTGGATCGGTACCCGCTTCATCTTGGCTGATGAGGCCGGTGCTCCTAAGGCTCACCAAGAGGCTGTCCGTACTGCTAGCTTCGACGACACTATTCGCACCATCATATTCACGGTAAGTTTTATCTCAACTCTGCTTGTTGACGAATACCTAACTCGTCTAGGGACGTCCCCTCCGCGTCCGCAACAACGAATACATCAAGAACTGGGAAGAGAACCGCCAGGACGAGATCAAGCAGCTCACTTCCAAGGGTATTATCCCGGCCGAGCACGACATGGAGAACCTGCCCGATGATGTTGATGACGAGACTCTTGAGAACGCTCGTCCCTACCTGATGGGCAAGGTTGCCGCCGTTGTCAACGAGAAGAAGCCCGCAAAGGCCATTGTTGACGAGCTTGTAACTGATGCCGCTGCTCTGTTGCAACAGGGCAGCAAGATGTTAGCCAAGTTGTAAATATTCCACTCAGATACCATTCACATATTCATGCCAGTTAAGATACTAACCAAGGTTGTTCCTTGATGTTATTTGTTCTTGATTTCTTTTTTTCTTTTTTTTTTTTTTTTTTTTTTCGCGATTACCCTTCTTCTGCTAGAACTAATGGCGCTATTTGGTAATGTCTTCTTGTTCATGTCATTCCGTTAGGATTAGTAGCTCTACCTTTGCCTCTACTATAAGCATAGTAACATGAATTGGTACACAGTTCCACAGAGAACCAAGCAGTCTTAATTACCTTACCTTTTATGCCTTCTGGCTCGAACTTTCGCTAAACTTCCAAAATTGTCCATGATTCATGTCTGGGCAGCCAACGACCACACTCCAGTTCTGAGACTCAAACCTCGGCTGGTACCTAGCAGGAGTACAATCCCACCTAAGAGCAGCTAACCTGGTCGCATTACACCTTCACTTCTCCTAAAATTAAAAATTTAGAATAATTACACAACACCAGTCCAGAATGCCCTCAAAAGCCCCCTCAAAAGCCACTGTCCTACCCAAAATGTCTCACACAGTCAATACCAAGACCTGCATCTAACCCTTCCCCCGGCCTAAAGAAAGAAGGGAAACACAAGAGTCGTAAGTTCCAACCATAGGTAATCCCGGATGTACAAGACACGTCTCCAACATCAGGAAGGTTAAACGTGTGTGATGTCGCGAGGCAATTTTCGTGTTCTATTGAGTTTGTCCCGAGAGGGTGTGATTGTGATACGTACGGGTAGTTTCTGAAGTAGAATACGGCACGGTATAAGCTGTGTTTGGTGGTATAGGGGGACTTGGAAGAAGAAAAGGATGAAAAAAGGTGTAGGGCTTTTCAAAGTGTGGTCTGGGGATGAGATCGCATCAAAGTCCGTGTTTGAGCCATTTTTGTCAGGAATATGGCGGGAAAGAGAGTGGAGATGTTTGTAGTTAAGCCTGTTCGGCTACATCTGAGGGTTTTTTGTGTCCACTAAGGGCTGACTTCAACAAATAGCAGGGAATCGATTTTCCTAGGACATAGGGTATTTATGGGATTCCTGGCTTCACATCATGGGAAGAATCATGGTATCATGGTTCGTCGTATAGTTTAATCCTGGGTTTCCGGATGAGTCGCATTGGGTATATCACTTCTCTTGGGGGCTTTTTTGGATGGTATTATACAGAGAAGAGAGGAGACTGCTTCTCGAGGCAGGCATGTTGTGTATGAAACCACATGATGCAATTGGGACGACGGCATAGCATCTCGTAAAGAAGTAACGATGTTGGTAAAGATGTCGAACAAGTCGAAGTCGTGAGTCGTCATGAATATCAAAGAAGATCCACCGAGTTCAACTGTTTCTCGAATCCCCACGCCATGTTAAACGAATTGACAGTTTCATTCTCTAAAGGGTTTGGATATTAGCCATTTATCGTGTGTATCGACCATCGGAAGTCAAAAATGCGGCTCGCATTACCTACCTCTGGTTATGTGATACGCAACGCTCAGTTTCGTTGCGGATGTAGGATGATCATCCTCATTTTTCCCATTTGCACCGGAAGTTTCAGGAGATCATGCTGACTTTGAATGCGTGGCTGAAGTGCCTGAATATAATTGATGTTGGTTATGGTAGTAGAACACCCGGATGAAGGATGCGACAAAATCCTCTGCGTCCATATTTGGTACTGCTTCGATGATGGGCTCCTTTGCTAACTGTTTCGTGATGACCATGACGTTCTTCTAGCCCCTAGTCTCTGATAGATCCACTAGGAAACCAATAGCAATGTCTTGCTAAGAGCGATCAGGGACTGGTAATAGCTTCAAAAGGCCTTGCTTACGGTCTCGCCAGAATTTGGTTGGCTCGGCAATAGACCTGGTTTTGATATCGAGAACCCATAGTGCCCGCGGCGCAAATTTGCTCCCCCAGTGGGGTATCCCCAGAAACATGAGACCTTTGACGGCGTGTTTAAACTCGTTAGGATGGGCTTGTCACATCCTTCCAGCAATCCACCGCCTTATCAACACCTATCATCAGCAACCCCACCTGCCACTCTTCCCATGCGGGGTCCTCAGTGTACGATGCCCTCAACACCTACTATGATGAGCTTTCTGCCATAGCATTCCCTTGAGCATGTTTGACAGTTAGGGCGGAATGATTGTCCTGAGATCTGTGATTCTTCAACCGACACATCATTAGTAAGGATAAAAAGAAGTGGGATTAAACTATGGGAGATGGCAGACATGCCTTGGTCAACACCGGGGCATCTCATGGTTATTGGGACTTTGGATGTCGTAATTTTGGGATACCTAATAACGGGTTCATCATCGGATGAAGTAAGTAGTATGAAATATGAAAGGCATTGATATAGTGCCACTGTTGATGATTGTTTCTATCGTAGCAGACGGTGTGTTGTGTGGTGGTTTTCTGCTACTAGGACCGTCGTGTGATGAGATTGAGCGGCATATATGCTAGTTTTAGAAGATAGCGAAGTCAGAGACCATTCACTGGAAAGGTATCATCACTGTCCATGCTCTCATTTCCTGAAACATTGGGTGATATGTGGCTCGTCTACGTGGTTTGGGTGTTTCGTTTGCAACGTCTGTTCGACGCTGTCAGGTGAGACATGCCCTTTTGAAGCCAGGTGGAGGGGGGAGAGGCTGTACGCTTTTAATTATCACGACTAACCCTGTATGCAAAATCCCAGAGTCAACCACCATTGCATCACGGAGTGTCAACAGGATCCTTACCTCCCATAAAAGACGATAAACGTGGTTGGTCCATCTGGCTATGATATGTTAAATGATGCTTGGCATCAATTGAAAAGCTTATGCTATGGTATACTAACGCATATATCCCTCTCTCCTGGTCAAGGGCAAACATCAGGTCCCTCGCATACTCGGACAATGCTCCCCTATTGCATTGCCCCCACCTGGTAATGACGGATTTATAATCGAAAATTAGAATCTGTCCACCATCAGCATCTTTCGGCAGTAAATGTTCTGGCCACAATTAGAGGTCGCCAACCTACTTGGACATTTTGGTCCATGCGTCGAGTGGGTGCCCTCGCAGTCCATGAACAAGATGCTCTTGCATGGCGAGGTTGAGTAGACAGGTATCGAGGACTGAAATGGTGCTCGAATAAGATTGAGGTAAGATTGAGCGGATCGATGATGATGTTTCGATGGAGAATATACGGCTATACTCAATAAGACCTCAAAGATGGTCTTGAGTATCCTCTAGTCGAATGCGGGTTTTCTCGCAGGAGTTCCACAATATACGAAGACCACTAAAACAGTTGGCCATGGCCTCATCTTTATTTTGATGTGAGATGACCAAACGAATGAGGATAAGTCTGTATGCTCGAATGTAGGTTGAATATGGGTACCTAGATATCGTTGGATATATAGAGATCATATATGGCGATAGTGTCTGTTTATCAGACTGGGTGTGTGATACGGCACGGTGTAAAGGTATGTGAAGAGGATTTGGTATCCGATTAGTGCATAGAGCACAAGGGAGGACCAGAAAGCCACTGTATATAGAGAGTGAGTGTATGCCAAAAAAAAGTAGTACTTGTAGAGCGTTAGCGATGTTAGTAGTAGATCTGTTGGATTGCATACACCATCTTTGTTGAACTAATGGCTGGACAACTCCATCACTTGTAGAAGCCCAAGGTATCTTGCCAAGTCCCACTCCATTGTCGGTCATCAGACGAGGATGCTGACAAGATGTCGATAGCCAACCCTCTAGCCAGTCTCGTTGCATAGTCTTGCAACAAGCGTAAGTTAGAATAGCTCCCACTCTGTAGGAACTGTGCCTCTCTCCCTTTTGACGATCCTTCCGTAGAACCTGAGCTCGTCCCCAGACATATTATGGTATCATAAGTCGGCTGCGAAGGGAAATGATGATTGGCGGCCAGTGATATTGGGCTTGGGTTCAAGTGGTAGGGTATGAGTGAATCAAGTGGCTCTCCGATGCTGCAAAGCAAAGTTGGACCGCGTATACAATCCTTGGGATTGGCATTAAAGCTGTTTATTCGCAACGTGTGGGAGGGCTTCTATATAGGTCGCAACATTTAGATAAAAGACACCGAGCGGGACGAAAAGCACCATGCGTTATCCGATTGATGGTGTGCTTTGGCATGAAGGCTGCGATCAAACTTGTCAAGAACAGGCGACAGCTTTGACACGTAATCATGTACCTCACTGTGATTGTTGTGCAAAGTGTTGGGGACTGTATGCAGGTCACATGATCCCATGATTCAGATACAATCGAGAAGAAGAAGAAAGAACAAGCAAGCAGAGGAGGAAGAGGCTTTATGTAGCCCGCCCTTGTGCTCATCTCCCCAAGAATGGTAACCTTCATGTAAAATCATACGATGCAGTCTGTGCGACTACCAGGGTTCAGGTGGTGAGCGTTGGGTTGATTTGGTGGAACTCGGCGATAACAAACGACCTGTGTTTATTAAAACCCTTCTCTTTTGGCCATCTAACCTTTGATTAGTCACAGTGGACAGCCATCCTCACCCCTTGAGATCAGAGGTTGGCTGCCGATGAGATCATCAGTTAGGTACTACTAGAGTGGACCCCGCCTCTTGACTCCAGCCCCATTACTTGCCTGCAAATCCCAGGCCACTCTACAATGCACATCCTAGTCGTCGCTCACAAGTACCTTCTCCTACTTCTGCCTCACCGTCGCTTATCCTACTGATTACTAACATGAACTAGTGATGTGAATCGGCTCCTCTTTCACAAGATCTGCGAGAGGCTCGGCTGCACTGTCGCAACCGCTGAGAACGGCCATCATGCACTAGACTACCTATCTGGTCCCTCTCAGCGACCGGATCTGATTTTCATGGATGTATGCTTCCCCGGCCCCTATTGAGCATCAGGTACAAGAAGTGAAACTAACGGTGCAGGTCTTGATGCCTATTATGAGCGGATCCGAAGTTGCCCACATCCTCCGTAACCGACCACCTTTCACCACCGATGCGAAGCTTCGAAACACGCCTATTATCGGGCTTTACGCGGATGGCATCGGCCCAGTCAGCGACGCTCAGAGACTGGGATTCAACGACTTTATTCCAAAGCCGTTCAAATTTGATTATTTGAGGAGTCAGCTGAGGTACTGGACAAGAAAGGAGATCATTCCTCCAGGTTCTGGGCTTGGTGGACGGCCAGACTTATTAAGGGGCATGAGGAGGGGACATTGGGGGCCGCGGTCCCGGATGTAGCGTGTCCCAAACAGTTCATTGTTGGGGAAGAGAATTCAGGTTGTTCATGGCATAGTACCTATGGAAATAGACTTATCGATGCGTCAAGAGTCAATGTTTAGAACGACTATCGTACAGTGGATCCGCCAGCAATTACGCTAAAACTACCCCATAGTATGCCGTCATGCGGGGAGAGCGGGTCTAACTTTACTCTTACTACTATCCACTACGGAATACCGGCACTGCTCTTTCATTCGACTTCTACTGTCAAGCGTGACCTTGTCAGTGCTTGGTTAGCAAACCCATGCCCAGGTACGATGCCTCAAGCAAGGTACCAGGCGGGTCAACCCAAGGAACACTCCACCCCCGAACCAAACCCGGGGTTTCCGAATGACAGCCGTCTTCCAGGATCCACCACGGAATCGAAAGGCAACCAGTTTTTCTGATCAGCGGCCCTCATGCTCCCACTCGATGTCAAAGCCAAGGTCGCAAGGAGGTGCTCATTATCTATAGCCGAGCGACCGGCTTCCAGCTTGGTTAAGCCTTTCGCAACACTGGGACTGGGACTGGGACTGGGGCACTCTTCCCTGCTCAACCCAGTAAAATCACCGTCTCCCAAGTTCGCGAGTTCATCTTACAGGTGTGTACATGCGTGCTCATGGTTGATTAGAAATATGTCCCCCTTTTTAACCCGCCCCTGCTAATTTTCAGGTTTTCGAACCTCACGTCATTGTGAGCAGTTCTCTGAGAATATTTTGGGAAGATGCCTCATTCTTGTTCATTGGTCGGCCATAGCAACCGAGACTATCATGATACCATTCGAGATGGCTGCGTGTTGAAACTAGGATTCATAGCAATATGAACTGGAACGTCATATAAAGGGCTCCACCCTACTCCTAAATGGCAAACCATCGATCAATCGCTTTCTTCCGTATATCTCTCTTGACGAAACTTCCAAACATCTAAAATGAGTGGTGTCGGGCTGATGGAAAACACCCCATGGACTGGGAAGCCTTCACTCTTTAAGTTTGCCGATAAAGGTGGCTACACATTGGGTGCTGAACCTCCTCTTGCATCCAACCGCCTGACATACAACACCAACGACGCGTCCACTTTGGACCGATTCAAAGTCCGTGAACTTTGTGAGGGTTGGCCACTCCACCGTGATGCCTGCGAGTGGACTGATCTCCGGGAAATCTTCGACCCTGATGCGTTTATCAACATCAGTTGGCAGCAGAACTATCGGGACAAGGCCATTGAGACCTGGGCTGAGGGCTGGGCCAAGGGTGATTTCATCTGTCATCGTGTGCTCGGTCACGCAGTGGATATCAAAGGTGACCGTGCTATCGATAAGATGAAGGTCACGATCTCCTGGCGTTTTGCGGATGAGAACGGACTCGAATGGGACAGTGATTGGTATTTACATTTCTTGCTTCATTCACGACCCTACTGACGCATCGGGTTCACTAGTGACTGTCGCTTTGTATTTTTCCTGGAGAAGAAACCCCACGGATGGAAAATATTTTGCAATCATCCAATCTATGAAAAGGATAAGATGGTGCCCGTGGACGCGACCCGGCTTCCAACAATCGACCATGAATCTTTAGCCAAGGAGCCTAAGGGCTACCGGTTCCTGGCCTACGGTATGCGCCGGTTAGGTTACCCGATCAAGCAGAACCTGCCTCAGTTATTTGGCAAAGAGCGGGATGCCCTATATCAGGAAATGATTGAGTGGCTAGATGGTAAAGATATTGATTTTTCTAAGGACAATTTTTGAAAGCTACCATTCGTAACATAGTACGGCGTCATTGGAACTATATCTATGATTTGTCTTTCAACGCGTGTGGGCATGCATCGCTTCAGTCCCGTGAAAATTGTACCAAAATCTCCTCTCCTTTGACTTTTGAATTGAACCATTCCTTGATTTCGATTCGATCTCCAACCGCTGTCGCTCCACGGAGAACATCTGAGTCGGCCACTTTGAAGATGGCCATGGTGACTTCGTACATCGCCAACGACTGGGCAATGCATGCTCTAGTACCTTTTCCGAACGCGAAGAAAGCTGTGAGCATTGCATCGTCTGCATTATCCCAGCGCTCAGGAAGGAATCGCTGCGGTTCTGGGAACACATTGCTATCCTGATGCAGTTGAAAGGCCGCAACACCGACACTGGTCCCGGCCGGGAAGTAGAAGTCCCGAAACTGCCAGCCTCCAGCCGGAACCATACGAGGTAAACGAATGGGATTCGCCCATGAGAGACGGAGGCCTTCCCGAACGACACCACGCAGATAGGCACAGGTGGTTGGGTCCTCGCCATTTTCAATATTTGTCAAAACGGCTTGTCTGAGACGAGAGTAACTGCAAGCTGACACTTAGTAAGTCTTTGACATAAGCTCTTATTATCGCGACTCACGTTTCTGGCTGTCTGGCCAAGTACCATATAATCGTTGCAGTGTTCATTCCGGTGGAGTCGGTCCCTGCAAAGCAGACATCCTTTACTTCAATTTGCGATTGCATGGTGGATGTCTTTTCCAAGAGACGGCTCTGATAACTTCCACTCTTTGGCCTTGCGGTTTGGATCAGCTGTCGCGTGTACTGATCCATCAGTCCGTGTGATTTCTCCACGGTCGTGTTGGTTGACCAGCGCTCAACCATCGCCATGAGGAAATCCCCGACCTTCCCAGGCACAAGGTTGAAGAAGGCCCCTACCCCGACGTAGGAGTCCACAAATGGGGAGGCCGACATCGACTCTGTCTTCTCCGTGATGGCTCCATATCTCTCGTGGAAGAGATATGAACTCACGGCGTCAATCGCCATGGCACGTGTCGCATTAAGCACGTTCACCGGCCTGCCGGTGCGTGCCTCAGCCTGCAGTCTGCCCACGAAGTCGTCAAAAACTTCGCCCAGGGCTTTCTGAGAACCCCGGATTGAAGCGGTAGAAAACAGGGGTGCTACAGCCTTGGCCCGCGTCGCTCGCTCAGGCAGAGTCAACGTCGAGAATATCGTCGTATGTCCATCAATGTCGAATTTGGAATATACCGGTGTCTTGGGGAAGCCTCCACGAGCAATGTAGATTGGTTCCAGCGCATCTTTGTCGGCAATGTCAACATCATTGGGGGCGACTCGTAACACTGGCCCGTATCTTCGGTGCAAGTCATATACGACAGTGCATTCGTCACCAATATAGGTATGGTATGCCAGCCAAAGCGAAGTGCAGGCGGCGATCTTAGGTCCAGGTACTGATGATAGAGGATGAAGGTAGATGCGATAGAAGCATCTCCAGAGAGCGGCACTAATGGCCGCGACGGCCGCCAATAGCAGCGGCTGGGCCGACGCCCCTTGTAAGATACCAATGCCAATCATGACGAGCGCAAACAATGCAAGCCTTAGGCCAAATGGGAGCCGACATGTTTGACAGATTATATAGCTGTCTCTCGATACCCCGCTCGTTAACCCAGTTCGGAGTCACAGATGAGTCATTTCCCGATCGTGCTATGAGGCACTTAGTCAGAAAAGAACCACCGAATGAAGGCATTTCGGACGGTCCGAAAAAGCAACGAGGCCATCCCTTTGATAGGTCAAACGCCCCTTGCTGAAGATGCGCGTTCTGCCAATCGCTCTGCTCCAGGACGATATGCGGTCGATCCGCTGATAAGCACTGGCTTGGCGGCTTGACCTGCAGAGCCAGCCAGCGGGCACGATGCGTTCTCCGCAACAACTAAGGGCTTATCATGCTGCACTCACTGGAATATATAGCAAGCAGACCGTCGGTCCCGATCGGCCTTTGTCCTCTCTATCCATAGATATCGCCGTCGACACTATGTCTGAAGCATCCAAAGATGTCTTCGGCCAAGGCACCGAGGAAGACCTCACGCTTGAGCACTTGGGCTATCAGCAAGGTATCGTGTAGAATCCCGGGTTTGGAATTGCATCATCTAACTGAATGTGATCGGTGCAGAATTCAAGCGGTCGTTCGGCCTCCTCGACATGATAGGCTTCAGCTTCAGTATCGTTACTTGGTTGTGCACACCATCCCCGTCGCGAGGTCGAGCGGTTGACTGACGTCTACGGGATCAGTTGGAGCGCACTTAGCGGCGTGTTCATCGTTGGAGTGGATGCTGGTGGCCCACCGGTGATGCTCTTTGGATGGATTGGCGTGTGTGTGCTTACCTTTGCGGTTGCCGTGTCCATGGCGGAATGGTGCTCACGATGGCCCGTAGCTGGGGGGCAGTATTCGTGGGTCTTTCTGCTAGCACCACCAAAGATCGCTCGGCAGATGTCGTACATTACCGGGTGGTTCATGTTAATGGGTAAGTAATAGTATAACTCTGGAGTAATGATCTCAGTGCTTAGTTGGAATAGGTATCCTCGCTATGGGTTCTGCAAACAATTCGTTCGCAGCGAATTTCATTCTCGGACAAGCAAATCTGGTATATCCCGAGTATGTGATCGAGCGTTGGCATACCGTCCTAGTTACGTATGCAGTCGCAATATGGACTCTCATGATCAACATCTTCATGCCACACCTGCTCAACCGCCTATCCCGGGCGATCCTATTGTGGAACGTTTGCTCGTTCATCATCATAGTAGTAGTTCTACTAGCAACGAAGAAGGACAAGCAAGACGCCGCTTTTGTATTCCAGGACTTCCAAAACACAACAGGTTTTGGGTCCGCCATGGCAACAATGGTTGGAATCCTTCAGAGCTTCTTTGGCATGTGTTGTTACGATACCCCAAGCCACATGACGGAAGAGATGACACACGCCTCGCGAGACGCGCCCAAGGCCATGATCATGTCTGTTGGCATGGGAGCTGTGACGGGGTTTGTTTTTCTGTTGACACTCTGCTTCTGCATTGGCGACATCACTGCCACTGCAAACTCCTCCACGGGGGTCCCCGTGATTCAGATCTTCTACGACTCGACCCAAAGCAAAGTAGGCGCTTGTTTCATGGCTAGCATGATGACTGTGATCATGATAGTTTCGGGGGTGAGCCTTGTTGCGGAAGGGTCTCGGGCACTATTTGCATTTGCGCGTGATCGAGGGATGCCGTTTTCCGGGGTTTTGTCCCACGTCGAAAAGAGAAAGAGAATCCCGATCTATGCGATCTTGTTCACTGTTGTGGTCCAGATGGCGTTCAACTCCATCTATTTTGGTACGGTCACTGGGTTTAACACGGTCGTGTCTATCGCGACCACGGGATTTTGTGAGTATTTTCTATCCAAACTGCAGTAAGGACAATACTGACTGCGCCGGAATAGATGTATCGTATGGCCTAGTCCTTCTTGCTCGACTCCTGGGGTACGTCTTTGGCCATGACGTTGCCCCAGTCGATAGTCCTTACTCCCTCCCATTGCCGATATCGCTCAGTCTGCATGGTCTTGGCTTTCTATTCCTGTTCTTTGCGTTTATCACCTTCAATTTTCCATCTGATGCCCCGGTCACCCCAGACTCGATGAATTACACGAGCGCAGCAATTGGCTTGGTCGCGTTGCTGAGCATCTTCACGTGGTTTACCACCGCCCGGAAGCAGTTTAAGGGACCGGCTGACGTGCAGGGCTTGGTTTTAGATGGCGTAGAACATCCGGGAGTAGCACGAGAAGCGAGTGCCGGGGTTTCTGAGAAAGTAGATCTGAGCAGTTGAACGTGCGTAGTTGATCTTGTTCTCGTTTGCCATTTAAATCTCCATATTCCCTAGCGGGCAGAGGTCTAACCATTTTTTGTGATTGGACAGCAACCTACAACCCTGACAAGCATTATGCAGTAAGCCTTCCCTTTGTGCAATAAGCTTATATCCACCGTGAGGGTCTCGCCAGTGTCTGAATTCGAGTACCTCATGCCAGTAAAGGCCACTGACAAAACATTTTACATGTAGCACACCCATTCCATCATCTGCTAACACAAACTAATAACCTGATACCCGTAGAGCATGGCCGATCACGGAACCATCCCGAGATATATATATCCACATCACAGACTACACACTCACCTACCCATGACAAACAAAGCCAATGCCCTAGTACTGGCACATGCACGATTAACCACCACGCACAGCCCAAACCCACCACTGCTTCAGTTCATTCCAACTGCGTGAAATCCTGAAACCAACTACGTCATCTCCATATCGAGAATCCCCCTAATATAGATAGTCGTTCTAAGTTCCGTTTCCATCTCAGGAACCCACTTCTCTAATGCCTAGCGCATAAGGCAAAGACGACTCCGTACCTAGGACCAGGCACCCGTCATTATTACCAGTATTATCCGAACTCTGACTCTTGGCTAGTTAGCTAGCTAGCTGGCTGGGTAAGTGATATTCCTGACTAGAATATCCCTCAACCTTCCCAACCAATCAATCAGCAGCAGCAGCAGCAGCAGCAGCAGCAGAATCCCAATAATCCCAAGATGTGTACTATACCATTTACACTACCCACCACCCACAACACAATCCAATTCAATCCAATTTTCAACCCCCAAAATCCCAATTCCAATATGATGTACGAAAATATCCGAACCTGTGACTCAACGTCTTCCCCTCCTCCCCCCAGCAAAATCCAGTCCAGATCAATCCAATCCAGTCAAAGTCCAAGTCGGCTCGGCAAACCTCTTGCCCCGCTTACTAACTCCAAACCCAGCCTTCCAATAACCCGCCAAGAACAACTAACACATTTACTTAAGAGTCCTACCATAGTAAAGAATAAAATAGAATGTGAGGCTGCTGCCATCTAGAATGGTTTTAGTTGATTTTGCTCGGTCGGGTCGGTTTCCCGAGCCGACCGAGCAAAATCGGGACTGGTGAGACCTTGGTCCTACGTTGGGATTGGTGGGTCGAAACGAAGGTGGGAAAAGGAAAAAAATTTCTTTTTTCTGGGCGGGCGGACGGGTACTAAGTACGGAGTACTAGGTAGGTAATGGTTTACGGTTGGAGGTTGGAGGTTTTTGACGCGTGGGAGAGGGGGAGAAAGTTCAACCCGGTTCAAGTGGGATTTCATTACGGAGGGAGGATCAATTGTAGAGTAGTTTATTTATTTGTGCATGTGTCATCTATCTAGATGTTAATTGATGTAGGTTGTAAGGAAGGATTAGCAGTTATCTATCTAATGGGTCCATTTTCAACCTGAAAGGACATTGTCTCAGTTTGAGGGGTTAAATTCTCCCGGGTTGGTGGCGCGCGCGCGTGTGTGTGTGTGTGTGGCCGGTACTACTTTTATTGAGACTTTGGTACGGTTTTATGTCTGGCAGTTCTGCTTCCCGGGGAGCATACGACAGAACACGCCGACGGGAAACGTCGCCTAGCTTCCAGTTTACTTTGGCTTTCCGGACTCTGTTGGAGGCGCGGATTCCGAAGGTTTCCTCTTCGCTGGTGGGTCGGGCGGATTTGAAGTGTGGATTGTGGACCGGAGAGTGAGATCCACAGGCGGCGTTGTTGGACTTAGGGCAAGTGGTAGCGTGAGGACGCTTTTCGTAGGCTAATGTTGGAGCTGTGTAGGTGGTTGGGGGATAGTGGTGGTATAAAAGTTGAAGGAGAAGAAAGAAAGGAGGGCGGGACGATTGTTGTTAGGCAGCAGAAAAAGGGTAAATGTTTTAATGTACCTAGGTCACATGCACGAGCGGACTTAGCTGGCAATAGTTGATTGAGTGAGATCGAACGGCGTAAGCCGGGCGGACGTTTGGTAGATTAACTATGGTGGAAGGGCCCTTGATAACGGGTCGCAGGAGGTCGTATCACTGTCTCAGGGACCAAGCTGGCTGAGATACTAGGTTCTAGAATGCAGGTTTAGCATTCGATGGCGTAGATGCTAGATAGAAGAGAGGTAGACTCCGTACCTGAGACCTGGAGACGCGCAGGCTGATGGGCCAGAACAGGTAGACACTCCGGGGTGAACTGGCTGCAATCTAAGAGTTCCCGCGCTAAGGGGTTCGTATCATGCAACTATTGCATCTCAGAGATATGGGCAATGAGGCCTTATCTGGCTGGAATAGCGTCCAATCAGGACGCATGCATCCCCAATCAACAATGGCCATCCTCACATGCAAGCTTTCCTTGTCGAGTGTCGACTTCTAGGCAGAGATGCTTAGCTGAAGCTTCGCGGCCCGGCAGGCACATGGCAAAACTTTGTGATAGCGATCAGAGGCGGCGATCACCGCTCCCTGTCAGCCCAAAGTACGAAACTTCGTAGGTTTCCGAAGGCGCGGGGTACAACGGAAGTCTGGGGAAAGATAGCAGTTAGTATGACGGTGTTAATGGTATTGACAATGCTGCGTTCGGAGACACGGGTGGTGTCCAGGTCGAAGGCAAAAGCCCCTGCAGGTACGTCGACTGGCAGTCATAACATAATCATTGCGTGGTCCAAAGCAGAATAACTGGTTTCATGATCACGGGGTGCCCGTAGGCGTACCATCAGGAATGTGCAATGATACAATGGTGGCGAGACAGGAGTAAGCAGGGCAACGATTAACCTTCCTGGGCCCCTTCGGCGTTGACCGATCGCTGAGTGATATCAGCACCCACGAGACCCTCAATTAATTGTCTGGGGTGAAGATTATCAGCACTATGAGATAGGTGGCTATCGGACATGACGGGGAGTATCTCGATACTATCAGCCCCGGAGGTCAGCTTGGGGCCAGGCACTGCAGTAGGCCGTACAAACCGAAATACCTAACGAACCGAGGTGTTATCATTATCAAATCTCTCAGGGTTATAGGCACGACGCTGTGCCTATCACCAGTCAAAGTCTTATCAGCGTGGGTTCCATCGCCACCCGGCCCACTCGATCCTGGCAGAGTGAGTGGACCAATCACAAGACCCTCGCTGTTAATTTCTGCGATCTATGTGGTGCTTAACCATGTGCCCAGCGTCCCGCCTGGCCAATAAGAGTGGGCGGCGTTGGAGCAGACGGGCGGTTATTGGTGCAGGCATAAGCTTGTGCGCACTAGGGCTCGACTAAGCGCAGCAGGCCGGAGTGGAGCCCTCAGTTTTCTTTTTTTTTTTTTCTCGAAACAAGAAAGGGCCGGAGGTTCCATCAGGGCTGGTGCTCCGGCGGAACACGCGACAGGAGCCCATGGGAAGCTGTTACGCGGTCGTGGCGGCGTTTCTCCGTCGGCGCAGAAGCGATCAATCATCGTGCTTGATGCTCGTTCGGATCTCGTGGGGTGGGCCTCGTCGCGGTGGGTGTGGAAGAAATTATCCTGGCCCCGAACACATATTAGGAGCTCTCCTCCCACGCTCTCTTGCAGAGAAAGAAAGAAAGAAAAAAGAAAGATGTGGTTCCCGTCTCCTCCTCTTTCTTCCTTTCCCCTTCCCCCTTGAACTATACTTGGTACCTGAGCTTTTAGCTCTCGTATTCAAGAGTTCCCACAAGACTTTTTTTCAAAGTCGCCTTGATTTACTGGCCCCGGGATTTCCCCTCCCCCCACGTCAGCACCCTCCAACCAACTCGCGCCGTTGAGATATACGCGTGGTTTATCAACCCCTCTCTCCCCATCCTTCACCATGTTCGGAGGAGCCGATACCGATCTCGAAAAAGCCCCCCAGGTGGGCAAGACGCCCATGGACGACACCAGCGATGGCGCTGTTCCCGGGGAGAGTTTCATGTACGGCAATTCGCTGTACGCAAAGCTGCAACGGTTGGCGGGGAAGCTCAATATTGAGCAGCGAGGTGTCGAACGTGTGCCGGACAACGAACGGACCGACACGTCGTACTTCAATATCAGCAGCATGGTGTGTTTTTAACTCTCGTTGCATTGCGTCTGGTGCTCCAAGACCGCCCTCCCAAACTGACCCATCGCAGTGGCTGGCGGCCAACATGGTGGTTAGTTCTTTCGCTATCGGTGTGCTTGGTTACGGCACTTTCGCTCTCGGCTTTGTCGATGCTATCCTCGTCTGCCTCTTTTTCAACCTTCTGGGTGTCTTGACTGTGTGCTGGTTCTCGTGCTTTGGTCCTGCCTTTGGTCTGCGCCAAATGGTCTTGACCCGGTTCTGGTTTGGTTGGTATCCTACGAAGTTCAGTAAGTACCCTTATGACGTTCCGACTTGTGTCAAGGGACTTGATGCTCATACTTTCGTGTTAGTTGCCATCCTGAACGTTCTGTCCTGTCTGGGTTGGTCTGCTGCCAACTCTATCGTCGGCGCTCAGCTCCTCAATGCTGTGAACAGCGACGTTCCAGGATTTGCAGGAATTCTGATCATCGCCGTTTGCACCCTCTTCGTCACCTTTGCCGGATACAAGGTGGTCCACTTGTACGAATTCTACAGCTGGATCCCCACCTTCATCGTCTTCATGATCGTTCTGGGAATGTTCGCCCACTCCGGAGATTTCAGGAACATTCCCATGGGTGTTGGAAAGTCTGAGGTCGGCTCTGTCCTGGCTTACGGCGCGACTGTTTATGGTTTCGCTACTGGCTGGACCAGTTACGCTGCCGACTACACGGTCTACCAGCCCTCCGACCGCAGCCGCCTCAAGATCTTCTTCGCGGCCTGGTCTGGATTGATCGTCCCTCTTCTGTTCACCCAGTTCCTGGGCATCGCCGTAATGACTGCGACTTCCATCAATGGCGGCGACAACAAGTACGCGATTGGCTACAACCAGTCAGGAAACGGAGGTCTGCTGGGTGCGGTTCTTGATCCGCTCGGTGGTTTCGGCAAGTTCTGCCTGGTCATTCTGTCTCTTTCCATCATCGCCAACAACTGCCCCAACATCTACTCCGTCTCCTTGACCCTCCAGGTTCTGAGCCGCTACTCTCAGCGCGTTCCTCGTTTCGTCTGGGTGTTCCTGGCCTCCTGCGTGTCTGTGGCCGTGGCTATTCCCGGCTACTCCCACTTCGAGGAGGTGCTGGAGAACCTGATGGACTTCATCGCCTACTGGCTGGCCATCTATTCTGGTGTCGCTATCGCCGACCACATCGTCATCCGCCGAGGCTTCTCTGGATACCGTCCGGAAACCTATGATAAGCCCGATAAGCTTCCTTACGGTATTGCCGCTTGTGTCGCCTTTGCCTTCGGTGTCGCTGGTATGGTTGTGGGTATGAGTGAGACGTGGTACACCGGACCCATCGCTAAAAGTGCTGGCGGTGGTGATGTTGGTTTCGAATTGGGCCTTGCTTTCTCCGCGGTTGTGTATGCCGTTCTACGACCCATCGAACTGAAAATGCTGGGTCGGTAAATGTGATGTTTTTCTTTTGAATGTTATAACAAGGGTATGAATACGGATACAGATCTTTGGGTTGGGCTTGTTATGTCTCTTTTTGGGAACCGACTATGGGTGTCGGTTCCGTGGTACGATGATGTTAGCTGGACTTATGTATATAGATGTAATCATTGATCTTAATATACCATTCCGTGCAGATGCGCCGGAGATGAGATGTGATTGATATTGTCGAGCGTAATCTGAACGTTTTCTCGTTGTAATCCTTCCCCGCATAATTCTCTCCTGATCCGCGCTTTTGGGCACAATTACCAAAAGTGTACCTTCCCCTGGTGTCACATGAGAAACTCAGCACCCATTTTCAGGCTTCAACCTTCACCATCCTTTCTCTCTACAAATCATCATTCGCACGAATGAGGATTACACCCTTCTCTATCAGAATTTCATCATGTTTGCCATCCCCGCAACGAAACAAAGCCGGGTAAATAACCACAAGAAGCTTCCCTATGGGTGCTGCTGGAGACAGACATTCAAATTTCCCAGTTGAAACCTTGTTATGAGTTCGGGCATCTAAGACTGTGAGAATTCCCAGGTGACTCTTACGCACAACCCTTCGTGTAAAGTATCTTTCATTCTCATACCATTCCCACCTGTATCGATTCAGGGAGCAGCTCAATTGGGTTGCTAGTCGCGCAGCCGGGGTCAAGATCTCCTTCATCAGCCGGTTCTGTTTATTTTCCCAGTTGACAGTCCTTTCGAATTTGAACCGCGCAAAGAAGTTCCGCAGATCTGATACCATCTGGATGCACTGATCATCGACGCTCGACTTATAACTTTCAAGAGACACATAGGCCCTCACTGTGTCTGATCTCCAACCATTGATGGCCCCCATATCTGCCTATGTTAACGGTCACAGCTACAGTCAAGTAAATGTAACAGACCTTTTCTAGGAGTTAAAAGCGACATCTTGTCTCGAAGTTCGGTCAGAAGGGCGTTGTCCCTTGATGGTCCAGGAGTCAGAACATCAAACAGCCTTTTCCAGATGTATCCGAAGGAAACTTCTGTCAGAAGCTCTGACTGTACGCCAACAGGTCCCTCCGGAAAGGATTTAGACATTCCATATCCAACGGAACGATGAATAATATCTCCCATGGCGCTTTGGAAGCTATCCAAAAATCCGTCACTAACATCGGGAAATTCCTCGACCCAGGTGGAAAGGCTTTCACGGAGTCGGACAAACTCATCGTGAACACTGGCATCACTCAAGTCATCCGTTGGCAAGTGCCTAAGGGCAATTCGCTGATGATTCCAGAGCTCTTTTTTCAACTCGTTATTGTGCTGCTTCAATTCATGATTCTCCCCTTTTGTCGCGTCCAGTTCACCATGTAATCTAGAAAATCCCACTTCGACAATTTCCCTCATATAATCATGAAAGCTATCAAAGTGGTTCAAGCACTCTCCCCAAGGTTGTTCATTCTGACTATGCTTTCTTCCACGATATGGGATATCGTCGACTTGTCTGTCCTGAGCTGGAGATTCGATTTCCTGTCCAGCATTAATCAGTACACTTTGGCTGGAACTTGCTTCGTCTCGGTGCCCCTAGAAATACTTTCACTTACCATCTCTCCTCTATCCATCTTCTGTCTTGGTTGCAGGCCGGGGAAGATAGAAGGTCAGGTTGACCAGTCAATGAAGAAAATTGAGCCTATTCCATGAGAGAGAGAGCCAGAATTCAGAAGAAAAGGAGTGAGAAAGTGAAAGGAACTGGCCACCGTCAGCGCCATCATTCACAGCCATATGTGGAGCGGCTCATTTTCACTTCATTTGCCTTGGTCAAACGGTGCAGTCGGGCCGGTATAACACTAGAACCGTGCACAGGTATCACTCCTCACTTCTCTCCACCTGCCATCCTTTTTATTCCCTTTACAGAAACTGCTCCTCCCACGTACTTGTGGTGTAATCACTGGGTGACCTGTCACCGAACCACGAATATATCCTAAGCCCTTGGCCAATACACGACCAATACGAAATGGCGAGTCCCTCCATAGAAGGGCCCGTCTCAGAAGAATTCATTGCGAACGAGTCTATCGTCGTCGCAGTGGATTTTGGTACTACTTTCTCTGGTGTAGCTTGGGCTCAAGCGGACAATGTAAGTCAAACGCAAACTCACGGTGGTTCCAATGTGCTTAATCTCGTCTTCAGCCAGACGCTCACTACATTATCAACCAATGGCCACATGACGGCTCTGGCTCATGCCATGGACCGAGCAGCGACAAGGCTCCAACTGAAATCGCATACGATTATAAGAAATCGGTACCCGAATGTCGTTGGGGTTTCCAAATTCCCGACTGCATGCCGCGTCTCCAATGGATTAAACTTGGACTCGCTCCGAATGATAAGCTTGGAATTGGTTCGCGGCTGTCTTCGACTTATAGTGACCGCCGCCGTGCTCCTGTCCCACACCACACGTCGGACGAGGAGGTCGTGACTGATTATCTTCGAGCCCTTCGTGAACATATTCTGAAAATGCTGGAGAACAAAATTGGCAGTACCTTTGATAGCAAATCTTTGGAGTATGTCATTACCGTGCCAGCAATTTGGTCGGAAAAGGCGAAGATGGCCACACTATCCTGTGCAAAGAATGCAGGCTTTGGCGAAACATCCGAAATTCGTATCGTTTCTGAGCCTGAAGCTGCTGCCATACACACTCTACGTGCAAATAACCCCCATAGCTTGAAAGTCGGTGATACTATTGTAGTCTGTGACGCAGGCGGTGGAACGGTCGATCTGATAACCTTCTCCATTCTTCAACTCGTGCCCAATCTGCGTCTTAAGGAAGAAGTCCCAGGAAATGGTGCGCTGTGCGGAGGCAGCTTTCTCAATAGACGTTTTGAAGAGTTCCTGACTGAACGTCTCTCAAATGTTCCAGGCTGGGGTCAGGATACATTAGATGAGGCAATGCAGCGATTTGAGACCGTGGCAAAGCGAAACTTCAGTGGAAATGCAGACGATGATATTATGTTTGCTGTTCCTGGAATTGGGGACAACGAGCTACTTGGAGTCCGTCGGGGTCGTCTTAGAGTGAGTGGACGCGAAATGAAGGAGTTGTTCCAACCTATCCTAGAAGGTGTTCAGGATCTCGTGCAAAGGCAGGTTCAAGCTTCTGCTAAACAGGTGAATGCAATATTCTTGGTCGGCGGATTTGGGCAAAGCGAGTATCTTCGCCAATATCTTGAAGATGCTTTTTCCCCTCAAATTGGAGTCTTTGCACCAGTTGATGCTTGGACTGCTGTTGTCAGGGGCGCTTTGGCAAAGGCTCTGGGCGAGGTCTCTGATACAGCTTTCAAGGCTTCTGTTGAATCTCGCAAAGCTAGGGAAAACTATGGAGTGAAGCGCGCAACTCGGTTTGTCAATGGCGTGCACGATGCTCGAAAGAAGTGAGTGGCTATTGTGTTCCATTTTCTGATTTTCTATTTCGCTATTATCGCCCTAGAGACTAATGGCTTTAGGTATTGGCATAATTTCTATGGGAAACACTATATTGACGTTATGAAGTGGTTCGTCTGCAAGGTAAGATGAAGAACTGTTTGATTGCAGTGATGAATCTTGACGTTATGCCCAGGGTGATGCGGTTAAAGAAGAAGAGGCCATCAAGACTCAGTGGCAATGCCAGAAACTCGTCAAGGATGGCCCATTCGACGCAATCCGGGTCACCGTCTATAAGCTAGATACCCCCGTGGGTAAAAAGCCACCGCTTTACTTCAATCGCTGTGAGTTCTCTCTCGTAGAGGCTGAACGTGGCTGATTTCGGGTTAATAATCTGGTCTTGGTGTTCTTAGACGTGAAGCCACATGCCATATTGAACCCACGGCTCGATCGAATCCAGCAGGATCGCATCCCAACCCGCCATGGTGCTGATGGCAGACGCTACTATCAAATTGATTATGAGATTCATGCATCCTATTATTCCGCACACTGTGAATACAAGCTCTGGTATGAGGGTCGCAATCACGGGAGTGTTAAGGCCGACTACAAGTGAGTCTGTTAAGCCTTGAGCATAATCTCTTTGGATTCCTCAAATTTTACATACGGGCTATCGAATTAGGTCACAGTGCTTTCTCCTGGATGGACGATTGAGATAGGAAAGCGGGGTGGGGAAGGAGACGTTGGGAGGGAATTGGTTCAGCTTCGTTGGATGTTGTCTTCTTGCTCTTTTTCATATGCACCTGGCAACTGCAAATATCGTTGAGCCAAGGCTCCGATTAATAGGCCATCTTATTGTATATCTAAGATCAAAATCACACAAAAATAAGAAAAAAGCTGGATAACATGAAGTAGTTGTTCATGAACATCTCGAACCACTAAACCAAGGATAGTCCATTTCACGTGACATGGCCAGACACCACCAGCCACGTTATGCGCCACAGGTCTTTTGCCGCGCCGAACAAATCCACAACGGATCTTGCTCTTTCGTTGAAATCCAAAGAAATTGCACCAACAACGGCGGACATCACCCCCTCATCACACACACAATGTCGAAGCTAGGAAAGTAAGCGACCACCCCCTCCAAAAGACCAGAAACCACCGGGCGACCAAAACGAGAAAAGCAAAAAGAAAGAAAAAAAAATCTAACCAGGAATTTTTCCCACTTGTTTCCAGCCGCGCCGACTGGGCCGACGACGAGGAGTTCGACGACCCCTCCGCTCTCCCCGCACAGCAAATCACGACCAACAAAGATGGCACGAAGACGATCGTCTCCTACCGATTCAACGACGAAGGCAAGAAGGTGAAGGTGACCCGCAAGATCAAGACGACCGTGGTACGCGAACATGTCAACCCCCAGGTCGCGGAACGGAGGACCTGGGCCAAGTTCGGTCTGGAGAAGGGCAACGCGCCTGGCCCTTCCTTCGATACGACCTCCGTCGGCGAGAACATTGTTTTCCGGCCCAGCGTCAACTGGAAGATTCAGGCCGCTGAGGCGGAGAAGAACGGTGGCGAGAAGGGAAGCATGAAGGATCAGCTTAAGGATAAGAAGGTTAAGTGTCGTATTTGTTCGGGTGAGCATTTCACGGCTCGTTGTCCCTTCAAGGATACTATGGCGCCGGTGGAGGAACCCACTGGTGGTATCGAGGGTGGTGCTGGCGGCGAGGAACCTGCTGCTGGTGGCCTCGGTAGTGGAACCTCGAGCTACGTCCCGCCTCATCTACGGAAGGGTGCTGCGGGTGGTGGCGAGAGAATGGCTGGCAAGTACGAGAAGGACGATCTGGCGACTTTGAGAGTTACAAACGTGAGTGGTGGTCCTTGTTTTTTTCCCGGTTCCCTTTCTGGTTCGAGTTGTTTTTCTGCTGGTGGCTTGTTGGGAGGGAGGGATGGAGGGATGGAGGGGGAGAGAGAGAGGGAGAGAGGGAAACAGGGCAGCAGGGAATGCTGGCTCCCCTCCGTCCGTTTCTTCTTTTCTCTTCCCTTCCTTTCCTTGTCTGCTCTGCTTTACTCTTTGCTTGGTTAATGTTCCTATTGGTGTTGTTGGGGGGGATGGGAGGGAAGGCGAGGGGGGTGCGCATGGATGTGGATGAGAAGCAACAGCAGCAACAGCAGCATTCTTTTTCATTGAATCTTTTTCTCCCCCCATGCACTTCTTACATGGCTGGCTTGACTGACCACGAAACAATACTACAGGTGTCCGAGTTGGCAGAGGAAGCAGAACTGCGGGATCTGTTCGAACGCTTCGGTCGTGTCACCCGAGTTTTCCTGGCCAGAGACAGAGAGACCCAGAGAGCCAAGGGATTCGCTTTCATCAGCTTTGCGGACCGGAGCGATGCTGCACGTGCCTGCGAGAAGATGGATGGCTGTAAGTTGTTTTTCTTTTTCACCCCCTTTGTTTTCTTTGCTTTGCTTTTTATCATTATCATGATTATTATTGCTATTGCCTGGTTATCTACATTGGGCGTCAGCAATATCGGGATCGCAACTAATATTTCTCATCATCAGTCGGTTACCGTCACCTTATCCTGCGCGTCGAATTCGCCAAGCGGGCGACTTAGATTCCTCATCCTCCAATTCTTCTCTCTCTTCCCTCTCTTCCTTTCTTGGTTCCGTTTCACGACACTTTGGGTCTTTTCGTCAGGCGGGTTTCCTTCATGGCTGAAGATCTTTCATCTACTACTTTTCTTTGTACTGTATGATCCGATCGATAATGATGATTACTGAAAAGGCACCCAATGTGTCATTGTGCTTTTGTCGATTCTATACAAAGAAAAGCAGCGGGTTCGAGTTTGCTTCCTACTTTTCCCTTTCTCTTTTTATTAACTGTATCTCTCTGCCATGCCCTCCCCGGGCTCGCATGCGTTTTCTTGCTTTGTTTTTTCTCGGAATAATTGTGGGTCGAGGTATTCTTAGATGAAGGGGGTGGAAAGTCTTTGAATGCCCACCAGGGTAAGATGAGGCAAAGCACCAGTAGACTTCTGACCCTGCCTGGGAAAGCGCAATGCCATAGCTTCAGAAACCGTCAGGACGCAGAGTACATGATCCCTTAGTTGATGGGCACTGTTCTGTAGCGCACGGTTGGCTTTCCTCATCGAAGCGCCTATCGCTTGATTGATTTCGGTATAAGCCCAGGTAGGATGAGTCAATACACATCTCCGACGTCTTGCCTTCTTTCGGACCTAGATTTGGGCCAGATCGCTACAAGTCCGCATCCACTGTAGTAGCAAGCCACAAGTGGCTCCCGTGGAGTCGCTTTTTAGGTTTTGTAGAGGTAAGATGCATGATGAATGAATCACAGGAATCTACAAACCATATAGCCAAGGTTGTGGGCATGACAGATCAGGACTCAGACGGCCTGGGGCGAGCTGGCTCTCTAGAAACGCTGAGGGCTAGGTATTGATCATAGCAGTTCGAAAGCAGTCCGTCTCATCATCTCGTAAAAGGCTGCGCTGGATGGCTTATTCACAGAAATTCCGTCATAGGCATCAGTGGCAAGGCTGGGGCGTTCTGCATGCGTATCCGTCTAGGAAAGGGTTCCATATACCCAGTGGAAAACAACACTTTGGAAGGGTGAGCATGACCAGGCATGACACCGAGATCCAGCCACCATGACCCCCGCACAGAGAACACCTTTCCCGACAGACGAATGGATGGATGGTGTTGTATCGAGGCGTGGCGCCAGGTCAGAGATTTTGATGGTCAACCAAATCAGCTTCGTGTTATCCTCGCCAAAGGCCCGGGAACTTTTGCTGCTCGGAAGGATTGTGAATGGCGTTCACTGTCAGGATGGCTGGTTACATTGCATGAAAACGGTATTGAATGGGGGTTTTCAACAATGGTTTTGTGTATCGTTGGGCGGCCGACTCCAGTAGGTCCTGAAACTAGCCTTTCTTGGCCCAGCAACAGACTCACTGGCTTCACTCTGTGTGACTCGAAGGACGTCCCGGACTGGCAGATGAATCCCGTTGCCCGCTCTGAGTCCTCACGGGATTGAGCATGTCAGCCCGTTGACTGGAGGGTCATCAACGTCACCATTGCCACTATTGCTCAATCAGGTATGACGGCCGCCCAGTTTCATCTCCTTCTGTTCGGTGCACCGGATTCCTTGGTTGGCCCATCATCAGGCTTCATGCAGGCATATGCCTCACAGCCACCGGCGACATTCTCGGTTCTTTTTCATTACCAGCCTTGTTCGTGCCGCTGTCTGTACGCTGCATCATAGGGGGCAATCTCCGGGCTGGTTACACGTCAGTTATTGACCTAAGAATAGAGGCTATACAGCTTACCCGTCAAGCCATGCCGCCATGGACTGGTATACGGATCCAACAGATAGGGTGAGGATATCTATCGAACCCTAGCATGTCTTGCAGCGGTTTTGAGACTGGCCTCGAGTAAAAACTAACGATGGTTATCAGGATAGATGGTCCGATAGAATGACTAATGTTCTGTCAAGTTGCACAGGCCAGAAGGGACTGAGAAAGACGCCGAACCAAACGCACGGCCACAAAAAATAGAGGTGTCCTAGTTTTGCATGCTTTGTCCAGTGTGATAAAGTGAGTCAAATTTGCGAAAAGAACGCAAACTGGCGGGAAGCTGAAATGGAAATGGAGAGACCCGGTCGATGGCAAGCTGGAAAGCCACATACGTATACGTACTGCTGAGTATGATTGATAGAGGGAAGAGGCTGATACTCACCAAGCAAAACATGCCTTACAATAGACTACATCTGCCCCTGCCTTGACCATGAATCAGAGTCGTAGGCAAGAGACATCGTGTAAGTGACCGATCAGAGTCTATGCATGACCAGGGGATACTTTCGGGCCCGAGACTACAGCGAGGTTACCGCAAGCTATCGGCTATGACACGCGTTGCAGTGACACTTATGCGCCCATCATAGCCCATGAGGAATATGCTCGACCGCATTTGGTTGGGAACGTCACAAACGGTCGTGTCTATCAGAGAAACCCTATGTCAAGACATTATCAGCAGGAGGGGAGGAGCTCGTCAAGACGAAAGAACCGCCTTGATTGCAAAGTGAAGATTGCAATCCATCAGACAGCTAGAGTTGGGGCGCTAGAATGCTGCCAAGGGTTCTTCCAAACATGGGAACATTAAGAGGCCCCGGAAATTAAAGCCGAATGTTCTGGACTCAAGTTGAGCTCAACTGCTTGATTGACAAGACAACGAATACGCGGGCTATCTCCGTGGTCTAAACCGTAATACCGGCCAGCTGCAGCTTAAAGCATGTCATGACAGCCCCTATGCTCCATTATGGCTTCCCAAGGTAATTATTCTGGTGTCGTACAGGAGTCCCGTCAAGAGAGGGTAGCAGCCACCAGCACGGGTAGAAGAGGTCAGCAGGTGAGAAGAATCGGGCGCGTATTGCTCCTGGAACGCTGAAGGCGCGAGTCAATCGGAAGTACTCTAGCTGCACCAGCTGTTAGCACTGACAGCCCTAGGAGTCTAGGACAGGTCCAACACATTCCCATACTGGCTAGAGGCCTTGGTCTTGGATGGGACCTTGTTCAAACTCTAACCCGGACGGCTTTCCGGGCGGACGGGCCCCTCTCAAAGTCTCAACCAAGGAAGAGCCGGGGCCAGATGGGACAAAGAAAAAGAAATTAGAAAACTCACTCACCAGCAACGACTGTAGGGAGAGACTTCCGAAATATCTAGCCAGTAGCTCGGCTGCCCACGAGCCAGCGTAACAATGTCTCCATAGGATGAGGCCCTGTGATTCGCCAGTCGGGGGCCCTCGGATATTAGTAGGAGTTGAATCTGGAACCAGATGAATGGCCGCGAGGCCAGCCAGCAATAGGCTTTCTTTTTTTCCTATTGTGTAGATAGGCGGCCATCCATCCATGGCACCTGGACATGCCAATTATAGATGGAGGATGTCTGCACCCATGACCGAGCACCGTTGCAGCGGCCCCAACGGCAAGACCAGATGCAAAAACAATGCCAGAGGACGAAGACAAGGACAGGGACGATGACGACCGGATGGTCCAAGGCTCAATTGTTGAAATTAAGAAGGTACATGCAGGTATGCCGCTATACCCCTTGGGGCCAGCCCCTCGGGGCACGTGCCATCGGCCACTTCGGGGTTAGCGTCATTATGCGCTCCGATTCGTGTCGGCGGAACAAGGCAAAGCGCAAAAAAAAATAAAAATAAATAAAAAATAAAAAATAATCAAAATAATCAAAATAAAAAAAGAAAATTAAAAAACATCATGTTGATGTTGACTCCGTACTTACCACGTACATAGGAGATTTCCATCTCCAAGGCCATCGGTTCCTCGAAAATGATACACCTCCATCCCTATCATCACCACCGATCAATTCCATGATGATCCATCAGCACAATCCCCTTTCGGGAGAGCTTTGAACTCATCCTCAGTATCTACGCCCTACTATGGATCCAACTTCCCGACAGGCTCCAATCAACGGGCTTATTGGTTCACCCTGGCCTGGGATGCAACCTCCGTCTTCCCCCCCCCTGGTTCAAGGTTACGATGGGATTCGCGCCGCATCCCGCGGACACATCCTGCACGACATCGCCCCCCCTCCCCCCTCCTTCATTAGGGACCCCGTACCCTATACAGGCCTCCAACAACTGGCTCTCAGTTAAACCCAACACAGGCTCTCTGCCAATGATACATCCTTGGCTACTTTTTTCAGCACGGTGCATATCACATCTCAACCAACTAGCTTCCTGCAAGTCTGGATGATCATCCAGCCACATAATAATCTCCACCGGAAAAGGGAAAAGAGTCAGAAAATTTTCAGTACTTAAAAGAGGGAGAAAAAAAGGAAAAGAAAAGAAGAAAAAGGAAATAGAACAAAAGAAAAGAAAAGAAAAGAAAAGACCAGAGAATGGAAAGGTACACCCCCACCGGCTGGGATCATCAGAAAGGCACTATCTCCCCTTAAGATCCAGTGGGCTTCGCTCTGCTTTACCAATCAGTGCGCCTGCTCGATTCTGGGAAAAAAAAAAAAAAAAAAAAAATGCTGTGTACTTCGTACAGCAACTAAGTGTGCTCCCTCCACCCCAAGGGTGGTGTCATGACTGGGGAAGGGGCCATTGTTGCCGGAGCAGACAGTTCGGTCAAAAGCTCCAACCGAATAGTGTGTGGCAGGCCATGACTACACGCTGCTCTTTGTATCGGCTGCATTTCTGACTCAAATGGCTCCCAAATGGCTCAACCATGTCGGTGAGCAAACCACCACCACCACCACCACCACCGCAGGGGAAGAAAAAAACAACCGTTGGATCAAATCTGTCGATCGCCTGATCTCTCATTCATGCAAGAGCTACCGCTGCTCGTGCCTCGAGCACCCGAGATTCTCTTGAGAGCAGGCCAGATAGGCGTCACGTCTAGAACATGGATTCTTTTGGGGGGCCCACAGCCCCTACCGGGCACTGTACAATTGTACGGAGTACATCAACCGTTCTTCCATGGTCTCGAAAGCTATTGGCTGTCTGCATCTGCCCAAGCTCAGTAGTTATCAACCGTCCCCATCATGCGACTGGGGTCTGCACGATTCCCGGGGTGATGATCGTCACTACTAATCTGTTCTAGCACCATCTTAATTTGTTTTGCTGCACTTTGCCGTTCGCCGGGTGTTCACACTAGGACAGCTGACTTTACCGGTGATGTTCTGTATGGAGTATAGAACAGTTCACCAATCAAGCAGCCAGCTGAACCATGCTCAAGTTGGAGTTCATTCCGCTCTAAGTTTGTGCAGCCTTGAATCTGCCTAGACTTGGACCATGGGGATGTAACATGGATTTCAGCGAATGCCGTGTTTTTCCAACGGTTTCGACAGGGTCCAACTTTTTTTATTTTTATTTCATTTTTCTTTTCACCCTGCGCGCCTTTTTTTGGATGATACACCCATTATCCTCCAGGGAGACATCTGTTCCTTTTTCACCCAAGCAATGAAATAAAAGCGAAGCATTTTCTTGGAAAGGAGATAAAAGGGCGCCAAGCTAACGAAAAGGGAAAAGAAAGAAGGAAAAAAAAAAAAAAAAAAAAAAAGAGCGCCTTTTCTATTCGAGCAAGCGTCATCAAGGCACGCATTGTAGTCCTTTTCTTTTCTTTTTCCTCTATTCAGTGATGGCTTGGAAACAGCCAATGTCTTTGACCCCGGTACCGACTAAACTCAACAGCAAACTCGTGGCGAGAGTGGTATTCATTTTCAAGCTTAAATTGGTAACCTGAAGCTCCCAGGGCTTGTGCGCAACGAGCTTCTGCAGACATTTCCGCCGCATCTTACCAGGGTCACTCATTGGGTGCCATAAAGGGGCCAGGCTAGGTAGACAGCGGAGAAAGTGGGTGTCGTGTTGGTGTGGGCAGGAGAAAATAACATGACATGAATGAAGCGTTTTCCATCCAACACCTGGAAACAAATATCAAGCGACCAGATCCCTCGACTGCCGGCCCAGCACTCTTCCCCCGTCAACTAGTTCTTGGGCAGAGCATCGAACAGGCCTAAGCGACTTAGCTCTCCATCTTCTTTGTCAAGGCTCCCAATTAATCCACCGAGAAGCCGAACTGGAGCGCTGAACCCAACAGTTATCTCCTTGACGTGGACCAGCGGAACATTGGGATAGCTGATACTATACATACATATAGGGTTGCAGCTCAAAGTCGAAAGCTGCAGTGGTAGATGCAGGATACCACTCCTCCATCCAGGACTTGACTTGCCCAACATCTGCCAATCGATACCAGTGAGTCTATCTTGTTTCTTATGGAGTCGCTATTCGGCCCTCTCATCCCCGGCTATGGCAGATGTCTTCCTCTGTCTCGGTTCTCCTGTTCGCTCCCATTTCCCTTGGCCGTGATTTGGCCGTTGCTCTTGCTCCCGCGCACTTTTCTTTCTTCCTCTTGTTCCTCGTCGGAATCTTCCACCATGATTCCGTTGTCCCCTATACCTTAACCGCCACATAATCCCCCTTGTACCGAGTCCATCGTCTTTCGTTCATACACCTCCCGTCACCGGTTACTGCACCGTGGTGGTCAGTAACCCTACGACTTCACAACCTCTCCCCCACGCTGTCCCTACATGAAGATAGTTCTTGCTCGTCATGGTTGGTATGGCGATCGTGGAGCGCCGAGAAGAATATTTCAAGGAGCTTGCCATGCTTCCTCTTTCTTTCTTTTTTCATGACATTTCCTCTTCTGTTTGGCTTCCTTTCTTCCATAGACAAGTCCCTTCCACCCGCCCCCACTATCTCTTTCTTCATGTATGCCCTTTCCATTGAGCCGAGATCCTGATTATATCGATGCTAGAATAGCAGCAAATTCCGCCCCTGGTGCGCCCCTGAACATTCGTCATCCTCTAGGGAATCGAGCAGGTCCATGATCGCCCATGGCTTTACTTCAAATGTTTAGCCGGGTCACTGACGGACGGTGTTATAGAACCGCATCGCTATACCAGGGATCTGGTTATCCACAATACCTCCGAATAAAAGCGACAGCGTACGTCGAGCCGCGCGGTTGCCAGTCTAATACCTCCTAACAATTGTCGCTAGCTTCGTCTTTCAACTCTAGCATACCCCTGTTGGGCGCCGCTCAACTCTAGCGTTCGCCGGGCGTCCTGTTAGCGCTTCAGCTTGGGCTGATTTCCAGGGTCCCAGGCGCAAATCAGTCTTTGGTGTCAAGCTTGCTAAGCCCAAATACCCTCTTTTATCGACTTTGGGTTTTCTTTTTATTTTGTTTATTCTGCCTTCACAGCTTCTTGCTATTTTCCTGTCGTGGACTCGCCAATGAATCATTGTAAGTATGTTTCTTCCAGGTGAATCTTCAATGCTGGTGGTTCCTTTTTTTTTTCTTTTTTTTTTTTATGGCTGTTGTTGTTGTTGCCATTTTCAAGATGTGGTCTCAGCAGCGGCGTGTACTCGTGACCAAGTTGCGATTGCCTCTGACAGGCGATCTACATCCGGGGTGACGTTTATTTCCCCTTCGTTTTCGCATCTCAAGCTCTTATTCTCGGTAACACAATTTCAGACGCCCCGATCCCCTTGTATTAGTATGACATCAAGGACTACTGTTTTCCTTGGCCGACAGGGATGGGACCCTATTTCATACCGGGCTGACCAGATAATTTTGTACCTTTTTCTTTTTTATTTCATCATTAATATTCTTATTTTCTAGTCTTGCTGTTCAATTTTCTCCGATTCCTTTCGTGGCGGATCTGTCTGATGCTGTCTGGTCGTGGCAATGCGTTCTAATCATGGCCTCTTCATTAGCAACGCTTCTGCAGAGCAGCTTTCCACTCGACGGATCGATAAACACCGACGGGGACTACACGGGGGCGTCACGACAGTATTCAGGCTCGACAGGCTTCCATATGGACGAGGAAGAAAATAGCCGGAGGGGCGGCGCCGTTGGCCATCCTCTGGCGCAGCCGGTCTCAATACCAGCTACCAACGGCCTGCGATACAACACACAGCAGCCTGCGATGCAGGATGTACCGTAAGTTGTCTTTCAATTCGGACTGCCCTTGTGCTCCACTGGGTCCGCTTGCAGCCACTAGTCAACAGCACTCCCTTCTAGTCCGAACAGCCTGAATAGTTGGCCGGCAGCCCTCGATTATTATTTCCCCTGCCCTCATTATTATTCGGCCGCGCCTGCTTTTGTTTCGCCCGTGATTTTATTTATTTGTTTCGTTTGATTTTATTTTATCGTTTGGGATTTCCGGTTTTTTATTTTTTTGCAACTCTCTTTCCAGCGCGTCTATTTCTCGTCCCAGTCTCTCTCTCTCTTCTTT
>KV907498.1:1010169-1129165 GCA_001990825.1 Aspergillus carbonarius ITEM 5010
AAAAAAAAGTCTAACACCACCACCATCACCACTATTACCAAAAAAAATAGTCCTTTGGAAAATCACCCCTCTCATCTCCAGCTGGCTCACCAACGCCACCAAAAACCCACTATGGACACACTCCCTCCTCACCTCCTCCTCAACAGTCGTCGAACTAGGAAGTGGTATCTCAGCTTTAATTGCCCTTTCCCTCTCCCCTAAGATCCATCACTACATTGCCACAGACCAGGAATACGTGCAACGTTTATTTCGCCAGAACCTGGATGAAAATGCCACTGCATCATCTACGTCCACGAATGCAAAGTCCAAGGCCCAAAGGTCAGGCAAAGGGGGTAAATCCTCGTCGAGAAAGATTAAATCGTCGTTTGTTCAGGATGGCAATGGGGTAGGGAACGTAACTTTTACGTCTCTGGACTGGGAACTTGATGTTGCGGGGTCGTTGAAGGAGAGTTTGGGGTTGGTTTCACCGCGTAGTATTGCTGATTGTGGAGGGGGTGGTAGGGAAGGAGAGGGAGAGGGGGAGGTGGAGGAGGATAGAGGCTTCGATATGGTGGTCTCGTGTGACTGTATCTATAATGAGGCGTTGGTTGCGCCGTTTGTGCGGACGTGTGCGGATTTGTGTCGGTTGAGGCCGATATATACGGATAATTCGGATGGGAGTATGGGGAAGGGGAGGAAGCCGACGGTGTGTGTGATTGCGCAGCAGCAGCGGTCACCGGAGGTGTTTGAGGCGTGGTTGCAGGAGACGATGAGAGTGTTTCGGGTGTGGAGGGTTAGTGATGAGGTGTTGGGGGAGAAGTTGAAGTCGGGGTCGGGGTATTTGGTACATGTGTTGCTTCTGAAATAAGTGGAGTACGATGCTGGGGTGGGTCGAGAAACTACTATCCTGGGATAAATAGAGAAAGTATCTAGATGAGAAGTGATATGTTCCATTTGACTATGGACATGGACATGGACTGAGCGGACCATTGTCGGCTGAAGATCAGCATACTATATGTAAACACCCCAAGGCAGTATGGACATTCTTGTGGGACGCAGGAACATAAGAACAAGAGAAGCAGCAACAGTGCACCATGGATTGGAGAGTCTCCCCCGGGACTGCGGAGATTATAACGGGTATATAATGAGCTAGTCGTAGGCATCAAATATAGTGCTCGGGATTGAGATAGAAAAGAACTTCAAGGATCAACCATTCGAGGAAGAGTAAGACATTACAGTATTAGAAAACGTGCAAAAGGCCACCCACGAATACAAAAGAGGGTATTGACGCAAGAGCTGCATATGAACAGAGACTCGGAATCTGAAAGCATGCTCGTACTATGCAAGGCGAAATGCAGGTTTTGCGTGGTCGCAGGCAATGCGAGCAACAAGCAGTATTATGTAATTGAATATATTACTTGACCTCAGTTGGGTTTTTTAGGTTCAGTGTTCTCTTTCTCGTTTTCATGTGGCCGAGGGAACTCGGCCTCGTCTTTGATCGAGGGCTTTTGATCCGGCGAGGCCTGGATGGGTGCCTCAACCGGCCGAGGGGGAATGGAGGCTAATCGCTCCCGGGGCTCCTCCTCCGGGTCGCGATCGATGATAGATGAGATGGATTGTTTCGTCGACCCGTTCGTTCTGGGGACGGGTATTTGCTCCGGGGCAGGAGCCATGGGGACCGGCGGCGCTGGCAGTGTCCTCTCGGGCGCCTCCGTCTTCACGCGGACTTCGCGGCTCTCCTCCTCATCAGATGCAGAGGAATAATCCATCTCCTGCTGATATCCTTCGGTGTCCGCAGGGCCAGACTCCAACCGACTTTCTTCGGTGGACGCCCGATTCACCGTTGCCACTGGCGGCAGAGGCGCGTTAGGGTCAAACACGATGCCACATACCTCTAGCGCCCGGGATTGACTCCCCAGACTGCGGTCCTTATGCTTCTTGGTCAGATGGCACATGAAGCCATGCAAGGTCACGAAGTCGGCCTTTCCACAGCCTGCGACCGGACAGGTGAGATATACCAGGCTCCCGTCCGACGGCCGCTTCCAGAGCGCCCGTCCCGAAGGATCATGCGCGGCCGGTCGTCCATGACGTTCCCCCCACGCCTCAACGTTCTTGATGGTGTATTTCTGCTTGCGCCGGATCGACGTGGCACCGGTAGGATCGTGGTGGATGTGCTGAGGGGGAGGATGGGGCGGCGGCGCTTGTGTCGGCGGCGGGGGGATTTGGCGAGGCTCTGGAGGGCTCTGTTGCTTGAAAAATGCAAGGGTGGTCGCTGCATTGGTTTCGGATAACCGGCGAGGCGGCGTTGGTCGAAGCGGCGGCGAGTCCAGGCTTGCATTATATCCCAGTCCCATGGATTCCCGCTTTATTCTCTTCCGTTGCCTACGCAGTTCCTGATCCGTAGGCAAAGCATCCATGTCAGAGTTGAAAACCGCGGAGATTTATGTCACGAGTCTAATAACCATACCTCTTCTTCGGCTTCTGCATTTTCAGTCATCCTACGAAACTCCTCGTCCTCTCGCTTCCGGATGGCGAGAAGGTGACTACGGGCCGCCATGCGAGCCGCTTCTTCATGTTCCAGTTGTCTGAGGCGCGTCTCGATATGATCTATTTGGAAAGATTGTGCCGGCGGGCCTGGAGCTGGCGGACCCGGTTCCTGCAGTGGAGGGGGGTGGAAGGGACGAAATTGATGATGGCCGGGCATCATATGTTCCGGCGGGATTGCTTGCGTCGGATTCATTGCGATTGGATGGAATCGGGGCAGGCTCATGGTGTTGACATGGTGTCCGGGGACACCTCCGTTGAGGCCATTCTCGTGCACGGGTGCTACAGGAGGTGCTGCAACGGTCATGGTAGAAGACTGAGGAGGTCCAGTCAGAGAATTAGTTGATCGAGTTTACTGCGTTTGAGTTCTGGCATGCACATGGAAAGGTTTGTTGGTGATTGCAGATTGCAGATTGATATGATGGGGGAGAGCAGCAGAGGAGGAAAACAGCAGGGAATTAAATGTAATGAAAGCCTGAATAAGGTGAGAAGAGGGGGAATGAAGGAGTCGGAATCAGACAGGGTGAGAAAAGGGAGATGAGGGAGGGAGCAGAGAGACAAAGAGAAGAAGAGTATGAGTGAAATGATAGTCAGAGAAGAAAGACCAGAAGGCGTGACAGATGTCGAGTTGGGGTACCAGAGAGAATAGAATGAGAGAGAACCAAAACTTACTTACAGAGTACACTTGCAGCAGATAATCAGGATAATGTCAAGAGCAGCCAAGGAACTTCTCCAACCAAGCAGAGATGAAAAAAGAGCCCGCTAGTGTGATGCAGCTTGCCCGTTTTTTTTTTCCCCCTCCAGGAAATTTCCCGCGGTTTCCTCGAAGGTCGATTTAGTTGGTTGTCACCCACTACTACTAGAGTTGAGGGACAAATGCAAGTGGTAACGGCTAAGCAAGGGATCCAATGGATTGGAGGAGGAAGCAGGCAAGACTGGTCTGTCAGTGGTGCCTGTGGAAGCGAGAGATAGCCGGGGAGCGATCCTAATGGAAGGTTTGAATGAAAGTTTAACGAAGGGGGGAAAAGAAAAGAAAAAAAAAATAATAATAATAATAATCCAGAAAAAAAAAATTACTGACAAAGCACGAGAAGAGACGAGCAGAGGGCGAGAGAAAGGGCAAGATGGAATAATAATGGACAAAGTAATTAAAACCAGATCAATTGGGACAGCTCTAGACACCACTAGGAAGACACACTAGCAGCTAATAAAACTAGTTCCAGTAGATACCTAGGTAGTAGGTAGGTAGGTAGGTAGTGGTCGAACCCCCAGCTTGGTTTTACGGTCAGTTGGAACTTGGAAACAAACAAGTCCATGGATAGAGTCTGGGACCTGCAACAGCACTAGTGAGCTCCAGTGTCAGATGTAGTAATAATTGACAATAATGCCCATAGTACGATGTAGTACAGAATGCACAACTGTCTGGAGCATTATTGCCCTTTCTGTAACTTGAATGAATATTTGCGGTTGGATGGGGATCAGATCAACCGCGGCTGGTCTGTTTGTCATTTATTGTTATTGTTATTGTTATTTTAATTATTTAGGGGGTGTGTGGTGAGTTCCACTTCCATGGTGTTTCCATTGCGGTTGAGAGAGAGATCGATGAGGGCATCGTAGCCTCCCTGAACTGACGCCGGGCATTGTAATTACTCTGAGCCAGATCCTTCAATCCCCGAAAATCCATCCCTCTGTGTTGTACACTAGCCTGCCCCTCCGAGTAGAAATCCACTACTGTCACACTAGTGACAAACACAAACCAACCCAGTAATCTATATTAAATTCTATTATTTATCGTGCCCCCCCCGGTCTAGGATCTGAGATGTGTACTTTAGTTGTCTGCCGGAGGGGAAGCGAAATCGACTCTTAGACCAGGGTTGATCTGTACCAGGACTAGAGAGGCAACCCAACACCATACTACACACCATATTGACTTTCGCATGAGCTCAACGATTGATAAAGGAATCCAGGAATTCTACCAATGCTGGAAAGCTTCACTCTCTGTCTTTCTTCTGCCATTAGTCGAGTGCATTCCTGGGTCCATTTCACAGATCTAGGCAAACAAACAGTCGTAATTTTTTTTTTTTTTTTTTTCACGTCCAGTTCCAAGCCCTCTGGAGAGCTGGTAGTACTAGGGTTTATTTTTAGTTACTCAAGGAAGTGGCCAATGAGGACCGGATGATCTACTACTTGTTTGTAACACAATGAAATGAGAAGGAAAGTAGAAGATCATGGAAGATCAGTGTCTTGTGCACAATCATTGCCAGAGTGGATTACAAGGGTAATAATAATAATAATACACCAGCGTGTCAATGGGTTTTGTGCCCCAAACCTACTAGTAGCAGTCATAGCCGATGAAGCTTCCAGCCAGCTGGACAGGGGGGTGCGAGAGAGCAATGAGAATGGTGGGAAAAGGTCCCCGCCGTGAATAGCACTTCCTGCTTAGTTGTCAGACTAGTGGTTGATTGATTAATACGGGAGAAAAATGAAGAGGGACCCAGAGGGCGAGGGCGAGGGCGACTGGGTCAGGAAAGGAAAAGAAAACGACGGGCTGGTTGGTTGGTGGGTTGGCCGGGATGGTCCCAAGGGGCAAAGTGAAGGAAAGTGGACTGGACAGTGGACAGTGGACAGATGGATGGATAGTAGGTACCCGCTCACCACCACTGGCAAACTGTGGTATTAAATGAGGGCAGTATCTATCTAGTACTCAGGTACTGATTATTACTCTCTTGGTTCCGTAGGAGTAATAATAAATCACCCCAAGTGGGGAAGACCCAAAAACTGACTGGATCATTCCTGGAACAGGTACATTAAACAAGGCGATCGACAAATGATCGAAGGGGAGATTTTTGCAGCCAGACGCAATTTACCCCGTCTAAATAAATAGACTCGTTCCAAGTGGTTCTCAAATTAGGCTGGACGTGAGGAGTGCCCTTTTGGTCCAAGTCAGGGCAAAAAATGGGGCGTCAAGCAGAGAGATCCAGACTTTGGGCTCGGTAACCACTCACAGTAATCACAGCACAAGCATCAGCCTCCATGAGCATCTCCGCCAGAGACCTCCGTGACACGGACTGGAATCATTAGTCACCATGGATTAAGGGCGGAAATCCCTGATCTGAGACTGTCAGATGGACGTACCAGCCATGTCAGACGTGATCGATGGGAAGAAAAGCAAAGCAAAGCACCCTAGAAGAATGAAAGATGCCTTGGCCAGAGCTCCTCTCTGCATGTGTGTACCGCGATGATTTGTTCCCTCCGCTGCAACGCTCCTGCAAGTCTCGAAGCGGGGATTGGTTGCAGCTGAGGTGCTGCCGATAAGCACAGAAGTACCGAGTCGTCCTCCTCCCCGGGTCTACGTACTCCTACCTCCATGGTGGGTGATAGTATCATCGCCGTCAGCATGATTCGACTCCCGTAGATGTGGTGTCATGATTGTCCTCGATCGCTCATCCTGATAGGGAGAGACAGGCCCTCTTAACAACCCCTACTATAGTCCCCTTACCCCATACTCGGTCATATCCTGTTCTGGCCGGCCTGTCGTAAAAGTCACCATTGAACTATATTAGATCAGATGGGTCGACGATGATGATAAGTCCAAAGTCCAAAGGCATTTTGGTCAATCCTGCATCACCCGCTCCACTTTGGAGGTTTGGAAACACTGGAGCTCCTGCTCCCCGGCGTGTGTCTTCGTTCCTTGAACCAATAACCCCATCGCTCACATTCCAAACAGAAAAAAAAAATTCTTCTCCCCTCCCGCCCTTTGGGAAATCTGTACTAGAAGCTTCGAGCCTGTGGAGGGAGAAGCGATCATCAGAACAAGGGAAGCATCGGAATCTTTACAGGACTCGTGGCAATTTCTCATTCCTCATTGTATCTACCTATCTAGTACATGTCTTTCTGCTACCCTTCTCTTTCTCAATAGAAGTCAATGCAAGGAATCCTACTACTATTGAGAAAACCACCTCCCCCCCCTCTCTCTCTCCTCTCTCTCTCTCTCTCTCTCACACACACACACACACACACACACACACACACACATCACATCCCCACCTCAAGAAAGAAAGAAAAGAAAAAAATGGATGACATTTCTTCGCAGATTATTGATTGCATTGATTATCTGGAATGAATCCCACCTACTCCTCCTCTCCCGTAATAATCATACTAATACTAATACTAACAACAATAACAAACAACGATGCCACTTCCCACCATCCCGTATCTTCTCCGGGATCAGTTTCTGATTAGAAAGAGGAGCGTGCCAACCTGCATCAACCATCAACCACAAATGTACTTTTTGAGTGGGATGGCGGGCTTTTAGTCCTGGGTGGTGTCTCACAGCTTTGACGTGATTCGCAGGCCGCTGTTGATTAATCATGGATTTTAATTAAAAAGACTCCTGCGATCTTCAGCCGGCTACCTATCGAGTAGTGAACAGCTGGCAAGGCCAACACGAAACTGTCAGTCCCTCAGTATCCATCGAGTCTAGGCTATCTACTTGGTAGCATCTACCTAGTCGGTCCCAGACCATGGATGACCTTGCTTGGGAAGGAGTCATCGCGGTAAACACCACCACTCTGAGCCTGTTGGCTTGGCGTCGAAGCTGTCGACTCCCACTAGTCCCAGGTCGGCAGCACTAACACATCACCCAGTTAGTATAGTAATATTGGAATTTGGAACAGAAGTAAGATTAACGAGGATGGATGACTGGACGGCCGGGCGAATGACTGAATGGGGAGGGGGGTTGGTGGACGCGCGCCCCGGTGGCCCACCCTGGATTCGGAGCAATTCCAGAATGCTGCTGGCCTCCCAGTCCCAGCTGCTTGACGCCGCCATGAGCAATCTGAAATCGACTCCGTTTCACGGTAAAACCAGGCAACGTAACTGCCCTACGTAGGTTCGACTACAGTATCAAGATCAAGCACAAGTTATTAAATCGAGAGGAGAATTTCCTGTTCTATTGTCACAATGTTCCAGCCCACCACACCCTTTTTTTGTGGTCCCCCAGCCGTAATGTCATTAAGTTACAGAATGTAAACTCCATGCATCCGTCCCAACGGATGGCCCTCCTGTCAAAGAAGTGCAAACGCTCACCCGGCCCAAGAGGTATGAAGAGGGGATTGGAGAAAGAGAAATGAGAATACATAGGAAAGGGAAATAAACAAAAACACCCGTACACCGAAACAGGGATAGATCAATCAGAGCTATCAGGTATGTATACATATCATGCGTGTTAAAACATCGGAGAAAAGAGGAAAGGCTCTAGGGAATAACGCAAAGGTGAAATACAAGAAACATCCATGGCTCGGTCGAGCCACGGGACGTTCAGTGGTAGTACATTTAGGCCTTGTTCTCGCCCTCGCCAGGCTGCTGCTGCTGCTGCTGCTCGGCCTGAGCCTTGTGCATCTTGTCGAAGAGGGTCAGGCTGGCGTTCTGGAGCTCATCGGTCTTCTGCTTGAACTCCTCAGCAGTGGCAGTGCCCTCGCCACCCTGGTTCTGGGCGACGAACTCGCGGAGAGAGGCAATCTTCTCGCGGATCTGGTCAGCCTCAGCCTTGTCAAGGCGGCTCTCGAATTCCTTAAGAGCCTTCTCAGTGTCGTTCACGACGCTGTCAGCACGGTTGGCAGCCTCGATAGCAGCCTTGCGCTCCTTGTCCTGAGCACCGTACTTCTCAGCATCCTCAACCATGGACTCGATCTCGGCGTCGGAGAGACCAGAGCCAGAAGCAATGGTGATAGACTGGTCCTTGCCAGTGGACTTGTCCTTGGCGGCGACGTGGACGATGGAGTCGGCGTCAATGTCGAAGGTAACCTCAACCTGAGGAACACCACGGTGGGCAGGGGGGATACCAACAAGCTGGAAGTTTCCGAGGAGCTTGTTGTCCTTGACAAGCTCACGCTCACCCTGGAAGACCTTGATCTCGACAGCAGTCTGGAAATCAGCAGCAGTGGAGAAGGTCTGGGACTTCTTGGTGGGGATGGTGGTGTTGCGGTTGATCAGACGAGTGAAGACACCACCAAGGGTCTCAATACCGAGGGACAGAGGGGTGACATCGAGCAGGAGAACGTCAGTGACCTCACCGGCGAGAACAGCACCCTGGATAGCGGCACCAATGGCGACAGCCTCATCGGGGTTGACGGACTTGGCGGGGTCACGGCCGAACATGGACTTGACGGACTCGGTGACCTTGGGCATACGGGTCATACCACCAACCAGGATGATGTCCTGGATGTCGCCGGACTGCAGGTTGGCATCCTTGAGAGCCTTGCGAACGGGCTCAATAGTGCGGCTGATGAGGGGGTCAACGAGAGACTCGAGGCTGGCACGGGTCATCTTGTGGTTGATGTGCTTGGCACCGCTGGCATCAGCAGTGATGAAAGGAAGGTTGATCTCGGTCTGGAGGGAAGAAGACAGCTCAATCTTGGCCTTCTCAGCAGCCTCACGGATACGCTGGATAGCCATGCGGTCGCCGGAGAGATCGAGACCGGACTCCTTCTTGAACTGTTGCACAATCTGGCGAACAAGGGCAATATCGAAGTCCTCACCACCAAGGTGGGTGTCACCGTTGGTAGACTTAACCTCAAAGACACCCTTCTGGATCTCCAGGACGGAGATATCGAAAGTACCACCACCAAGGTCATAGACGGCGACGACACGGTCAGCCTCCTTCTCCAGACCGTAGGCAAGGGCGGCAGCAGTGGGCTCGTTGACAACACGGAGAACGTTAAGACCAGCGATCTGACCGGCGTCCTTGGTGGCCTGACGCTGAGAGTCGTTGAAGTAGGCAGGAACAGTGACGACAGCGTTCTTGACGGGCTTGCTGAGGTAGTTCTCGGCAGTCTCCTTCATCTTGTTGAGGACGAAACCACCGATCTGGGAGGGAGAGTACTTCTGGCCACGAGCCTCTACCCAGGCATCGCCGTTGCTGTGCTGAACGATCTTGTAGGGAACCTCCTTAATGTCACGCTGGACCTCGGCGTCGGTGAACTTGCGACCGATGAGACGCTTGGTGGCGAAGAGAGTGTTCTCGGGGTTGACAACAGCCTGACGCTTGGCGGCAATACCGACCAAACGCTCACCATCCTGGGCGAAACCGACAACGGAAGGCGTCGTTCTGGCACCTTTTTACAGTCAAGTCAGCTCTCTCTTTCTTAAACTGCGATTAATGCAGGTCCGATGTCGGCGACACGGCCAAACTGCAGCCAGGAAAATTTCCTTAACATACCTTCAGTGTTCTCGATGATCTTGGGAGTCTTGCCCTCCATGACGGCAACAGCGGAGTTGGTGGTACCTATAAATCGCATTAGGCCTCGTATACTTTACGTCACGATCGCAGGGAGCGAAAACATACCCAAGTCAATACCGATGACCTGGCCCTTCACCTTCTCCTCTCCTCCCTCAGTGGAGTTCCATCTGCGGATAGAAGCACCGGGGACTCTGAAAGCAGGGGCGCGAGCGAAACGAGCGGTGCGCGGGAGCTAATTCAACGTATGAGATGTTAGTCACGGCACTTCGCGGTTGACCATCACAGGGATCAAAACCTACCGCGCGGGAGAGACGAGTGGGCAACATTGTGCAATGTGATTAGAAGAACAAAATAATACAACTATTAAAAAAGAAGATATAGGAAGACCCCGGTCGATTCAATCGAAGGGTCTGAGGGTGTGGGAGGGAGGGTATATGATGGGGCAGAAGGAGGAGGTGAGTTGAAGGAGACAAGAATTTTCAGCTCTTTCTGGGGGAGGAAGAAACTTGAAAAGGAAGGGAGACGACGGCAGGTAGGACTAGTAAAAATCGTCCCGGAGAGCTTCGGCCCGTCGTCGAACTTGGTAGAATCACGGCAACGCAGCTGGCCATCCAATGATAGCCGAGCTACCCTTTTGACCGCTCAAGCTGAGTAGCCGAGCCCATGCGCCGCCGGTCCTGCTTCCTTAGAAGCTACCAGTGCCCTCTGGGTTGGCGATGCCATTGCCACTGTGGCTTGGATGGGTTTTCTTCCATTTTCCTCAGCTCTGAAGCCTGTCAATTGCCTACGTTGGGGTGCATGGTCCCAGTCAGTATCCCTGTAAGGACAGCAGCGATGAGCTGGTGTTGACGGGGTACTTACTCCATGGCAACGCCCTTGGCCTGGCAGGCTTGTAGATTGTAACAGCTTTATTCTATCGGTCGATAACGTACTTCAAATCATCAGGATCATTATGTTCCTAGTTACCCTCTCTCCATCCTACTTTTAGCTACTACCTACTGAGTGGCTAGCTCTGCACCTTTTGCAATATCACAACGAACGAGAAATATATATCGCTCCATTACGCGGTAAAACTACTAGGAGTGATGATTGACCACCCTTTCCATCTACATCGCTCATTACTAGTTAGTATATTTGCCACACTATCACTATCTCGGATACCGACTACCAAACAGTAGTAAGTTATAAATATCTAGATAAACGTTGAGATGAGCGATGTTCTGGACTGACAGTCTAGTACATTCCATGGCATTTTAACGAAGTAAGATGCCTTAGCTGGTGATGTATCGTTTTTCTTTCAACCCCCCAGACCCCATTGACCATATTATCGTCAAGGATTCTAACCCTACCCTATCGGGAATCCTGTACTGTCCCGAGAATTTGTGCCTAGAAGGCTCCGTTAATCATGCCCAGGGCCCTAGTGAGCCGATTAGTGACTACCGTTGACCGACTAACTAGTAACTAGTTAGTTGTAAGTTTTGACTCATCGGCAAGCATAATGTTGACTGTAGCTTCAGTTTCTAGCTTTCGAGTTCCTCACCGTATCCGACGTCATGAAGAGACTACATTAGCTAGAAATTTGCGTAGCAATAACAGCCAACCTAGAGATATAACCATGGATGCCAATGGCGTTATAAGACTGCTTCCAGTTAGTCCGCGAACCTAGTCGGGAAGCCTCACGAGACCTGGTCTATCCGCCAGCCGTGATCGGGCGGTCGACGGAGACTAGGCCAGGGGGACGGGGGACCGCGTGCATTGAGAATAGAGGGGGGGAAAATAACGGAGATGGTATTATAGCGGTCGGAATTGTTCACCACAATCAAAATAACCAACTAATAATAAATAATTCACAAGCGGCAGGCTGGAAGCGGACTCGGATTGAATTGACTCGACCGCATTCGCCGCTGGAGGTTCCCCGGATTGGGTCCGACAAGTCTTACGTCATCCGTTCGCACCCGCCATGACCCTCCGAAATCGTCCCCAAGGCAAAGGCGGATCAGTGGTAAGGGAAAAGCGAAGGTGGGAGAGTCGAAGTATCGAGTCCTGGTGCGTCGTGGTGTTGCTGGGTTCCTCTGCCTGCCTACTTTACTCGAACGAGATTTAGTAGCTTTAACTTCTCTTCGGCTAGACCCTGTTTCCAGTACCTTGCGACACCGGTCTCCTTTTCACCAGTCTCCCCCAATACCACTTTTCTTTTTCGTCGTCGCTCGCCATCGACACTCTTCCTCTTCCCTCTGCGTTGTCCGTCGTTTCCGCAACATCGGGGCTTCGCTATAGCTGTACTTCCGACCATGTCACCTTGATGTCGACGCCTCTTCATCATGACTACGGATTCGCTTGCGTCAGTCCCCTACCTTCCCTATCTTTCAGGTGATGGTACAACCGGCCGATCGCTAATGTCATATCGGTCTTCAGGTATCATCCGACTGAGTCTTTGATCCTCCCGACCAAGCGCCGCTTCTTCCCATTCAAAATCCCTAACTTGTCCGTACATCGAGCTCGCAGCAAAGCAGCCGATCAATGCTAATTGTGACATAGCCACCAGCAACTTCGCAACTATATTAGCACCGCCGACCCGGACAGGATCTACGTTGTCGTGGAACGAGTCGTATACTCCATTCACGTTTCATCGCAGAAACGGGAGACTATTGCTGTTATCCCCTTCGAGCCAAAATGCCTTGCTGCTGGTTACGGCTGGATTGGAGTAGGAGGTGGAGAGAATGGTGAATGCGCCTTTATCAGGCTATCTTCCGATCGGAGTGCGCGCGTCCGTGCCGATACCCCGGCCTTCCAGCCCTCAGACGTGGACAGTGCTCTGCCAATCGAACTTGAACCCCCCGCAAGAATCTCACCTCCTTGGCTGCCTGGCGACGAACCTGGACCAGCTCGCTACGGTGGGAGAAGGCAGGCTCCAGAAGTGCAGTTGCACAAATTTGGGGGCACCATTGTCAATTCAGTGACCATCCACCGATTACCTGGGGATGGTAAAGAGTTAGCGGAGGAAGATATAGCGGTTCTCAGGTATCATCATAGCCAACTTGCGACCTACTGAATTGCTAATTGTTTCGACAGTAACAATGATAAGACCGTTACCGTGTACTCTCTGGCCCGGTCAAAAGTTCTCAGAGTGCTTGATCATCCAACATGCATGAATTATGCGATCGTGTCACCCGACTCTACTCTTCTTGCCGCGGTTGGTGACGAAACACGTGCATACTTTTATAAGGTTACCCGCAACCTCGATGCCGTGACTGTGACGGATGATGGTGACAAAGTTTGTGGGTGGAACTGGGAATCTCTTCGCTGTATAGAGATGGATATAGGTACACGCTTCGATGATGGATGCTGTTTTACTATCGCGTTTTCTCAATTTAGTCGGTTATGTGCGATCGGATCGCAATCTGGAGTTATCACCGTCTTTGATGTGAGGTCAATCCGTGACGTTACCCATCAGCCTGAAGACAACAATGCGATAATCTGCCGTTTCAACTCGTCAAGGCCTTGCTGCAATGGTGGCGCTGTGCGCTGTATGGCATTTGCGCCTGAGCCTTGGGACCTCCTGGTGTGGCTTGAAGACAAAGGGCGGGCTGGAATTGCCGATGTTCGTCAGGCTTTTATTCGCAGACAGATTCTTGAATTGGATATGAATGAGGCCGACATGCAGGAAGTCCGTACCGAGCCATTGTTGGATGACTTGATATTTGAACTCGATAGTCGGGTTTCTCCAGACACGCGCCATGAACTCGACGTGGCACAACGAGCAATTCTTGACTCGTTCGAGGGGTCACCTTATAACCAAGGCTCGACAGGTTCGGACAATGCACCGCTGAGTGAGAGCCTGATACAGGACCTCACAGAAAGAGAGAGGCTGATTGTTGAATTTTTGAACACAGCACGCTGGACGTCTAGGATGGAAGACGGACTTGCAGAACGGCGGGCTAGAGCTAATGCTCACCCACACCCTGCAGTTCGCCCACGGTTTCACAGTTCCACAGATGAGGCCAGTCGAGCCTCCCGATTTACTTCTCCACGTCATGGGGATGTAGGTCGTGACTCGCATCGGGAGGAGTCGCAAATGGAAGCTGGCGACCGTAGACAACATGCGAGGCGCCAAGGCTCTATTCTGCTGACGCCAGGAAATAATGAGGCGAGTAGTCGGACGCCAGAAACGGGACTGGCAAACATTGATCCACAGCCCAGCATTACACTCAGCTGGACCGCATCACCCTCGGAGATGTACCCCAATGCTTTGGAAAACGCCCCACATGTTGCAGATTCGAGCTCAAGTGATCCCAGTAGTTCTGGCAACGAACTTGGACCTGCGACCCGACCGCAAGGGACGACGAATCGCCCCTCTGCCAACTTCGACTATTCTAATACCACTGCGGACTTGTTGCCCCGACCGAGAAACCACCAGCGGTCTCGTTCCGGTCACAGACGTCCCGAGAGGCAGGACAGTACGCCCGATGCCCTCCACGATACACCACGGCTCTCGAGCACCGAACTGAGAGCCAGTGTGGCAGTGGAACGCCTTCGAAGGCAGCGACAAAATCTGACTGAACTACACAGCCGGCATAGTCAACGTGAGCAGCGGTATCGGCAGCAACCCTGGGGCTTGGAGCAGACTCGATCTCCTCGATGGATCCGGAATGTGTTGAACGAACTCCCCGATCGTAGCTTGGGGGTGGGTCGAGATCAGGACCCAGGTAGTACAGCTGGAATTGGCTGGGGTACTGATGGGAGAACATTGTAGGTGCCATGTCTCACCCGAAGGTAGCTTCAACTGACTGATTAGGTACATCGCAACCGTGGACGGAATTTTCGAATACCAGGTCGATGTGACGGACAGGAAGACCTTCCCCGTCATCAACTACCGTTAGCAAATAATTCACGGACTCTTTCTCGGTTATTTCCTGAGATAGTCGGAAGTATCTCATCACCCTCAATGGGTGACCGGCCCGTCCAATGTTTCCATGACTTTCATTTTTCTTTTCGATCCTTTTGAATTTATATCCATTTTGTCGGGGCTATGAGAGGGCGCAGGATTTGCAGGACGACTGATATTCAGCATACAAGATTGGACGATTGGATATAGAGTATCATCTGCGATGTTGCAGGGGGTGGGATTGGCCATGAAGAAGGACCCCTGGGGTCCCTGGTGCCCCCTGTCCAGCACGGGTATATGCGCGTTTGTTTCGGGAGCATTCCGATTGTAACATTTGGGGCAAATCACCATTTAGCATTTGCTTTTGGCGTTCCGGCGACTGCCTAGGATGAATCGCTCATGTACCTACCAGGGTCACTATCTTTTTACTACATTTTAAGGCACATGAACAAGAACCTCACGTTTGACTTCCCTACGCCGATAAAATCACGTTACTAGGCCAATTGTGATGCGAGACCCCCGTGGCACAAGTCACTGGCGAGGTGTAGACCGATTGAAGGATCCAATTGTTTGTAGTGATTTCTTCCGGTCTTCAGTGGGCGGAAGGCGTGCAGTCTCCACACGACGTCAGAGCTGGTTGGTCTGGCAGAGAGTGTCCGGCCAACTTCCCGCCGCCAAACGCCGCCTATGAATAATACCTGGTGCTTTCTTGCCATCTGCAAGCTCCTTGGGACCCGTGCATTGTCAAGCTACCTGTGAATGCTGGCTGTACCTCGCTAGGTTTTCATGTGTCTGGCTTGCTAATCTTGGTTCCCTGCTCTCGCACTCCCCTTCGCCTGCCGCCTCGGCTACCCTGCGGGGTCTTCTTTTCCAACCTCCGCTCAGACATTTGACCAGGTGTTGAAGTAAATCGCGTACGCAGCCAGAGCCCGCCTCGAATATTGGCTTCAAATGACGGGGAGTCTTACCTCGGCGTTGGCCGAGTTGAGTTTAAACTCGCAGAGCCTTAGCGGACCGGCCTTTGACACACGGCTTGCCGAAGAGGAGACTGGTGTCTACAGGAACTGCAAACCTCGACAAAGAGCTCGGCAGGATGCTGCTGATCTTAAAGAGGAGCTGGAACGAGACTTTCTAACCCCTTCCTCCCAGTTTAGCCCTGAATGGCTGAACCGTCTACAAAGGTTTGCATGACCCTATTTATTTTGCGCCCTCGGACCTCGTGCCTTATTTGGCACTTGCGAGTATTTTCTGCTTGCTGCTAGGACATGCGTTCGGAGTTCTGGTCATTGTACTAGTTCAAGCTTCCTGATGGTTCCTTGCTGACTGCTATGTTGTTCGATGCATTTACTTCTTAATATCATACTGACACAGAGCAGGAAGTGGGACGTCTCAACGGACTACACCGACCTATTTGAAGTCGCAGGTACTCAAACACGCACTATCGTCCGATTCGACCGTGATGGTCTTGAAGGGCGTGTTACTGGCTACCATGAAGTAACCGTGCCTGCCACCAGTGCAAATGCCAAAAACTCAACGTCTCTCCTCCGACGACCAGCCGGTCGTGCAGATTTTGTGAGGGGTGCGGCTGGTTTCTTTCCATTCGCTCCAGGTGGGCTGGATGGTGTCGAAGCGATTGCTGAGCTGGAATCTGAGGCCCAGACGACAGAGAAATCTAGGACTGGCAAGCAATCAGGTCTTGATCGGATCATCAACTTTGGTGCTGAAGGAGGTCTCTTGGAGATTGCCCCTGGGTTTTCTCGTGGTCTGAAGTTCGAAGAAGCAAAGACCAGCGAGGCTGCAGAGGGAGATAAGGAAGTTGAGCACGCCTTACAGCAGGAAGAGAGCGAACTCCATGTCGAGCAAGATGAGACAGCCTCAGATGCCGGAGGGGTCAAGATCGAGGACGAAGCTGAGCTCAGCGACGAGGAAGATATTGACTCTTTGCTGCCTGTAGAATTTCCAGCACTGGAACCCCACGCGCCGCTACTCGCAGGCGTCCAGCAAAGGAAAAGCGGTAGGGAATGGGCTCATGTCGTTGATGTCAACAAGGAAATTACGAACTTCCGTGACCTTGTCCCCGACATGGCTCGGGAATGGCCGTTTGAACTGGACACCTTTCAAAAAGAGGCTGTCTATCATCTTGAATGCGGTGACTCCGTGTTCGTCGCCGCCCATACGTCGGCTGGCAAAACTGTGGTCGCCGAATATGCCATATCTCTGGCCGCAAAACATATGACGAAAGCTATTTACACGTCACCCATCAAAGCTTTGAGTAATCAGAAGTTCAGAGACTTTAGAACCGAGTTTGATGATGTGGGTATTTTGACGGGCGATGTTCAGATCAACCCGGAAGCAAGCTGCCTTATCATGACTACTGAGATCTTACGAAGCATGCTTTACAGAGGAGCTGACCTGATCCGAGACGTGGAATTTGTGATCTTTGATGAGGTTCATTATGTTAACGACCTTGAAAGAGGCGTTGTGTGGGAGGAAGTCATTATCATGCTTCCCGAACATGTCACTCTGATCCTCCTCTCCGCCACCGTTCCCAACACCTATGAATTCGCTTCTTGGGTTGGCCGTACGAAGAAGAAGGACATCCACGTCATCTCCACTGCCAAGAGACCCGTTCCGCTCGAACATTATCTCTGGGCCGGTAAAGGGAAGTACAAGGTTGTCGATTCAAACAAACGGTTCCTCGAGAACGGCTGGAAAGAGGCCGACGAGATTATTTCCGGCAGAGATAAAGTCAAAGCTCAAAAGGCGGCCGAGGCTCAAGCCCAATCGCAAGCGAGCAGAGGAGCTCCTCAGGGCCGAGGGCGTGGACAAGCTGGTGGACGAGGCGCCCCTCGTGGCGGCAACTCGCAACGGGGAGGAGCTCCTCGTGGGCGAGGCCAGCCCGCAAATAGAGGCACTGGAAACATTGCCCGTACAGGAAGAGGGGGTGGGCGGACTACAGCTGCGCAGGATAAGACCGTCTGGGTACAACTTGTCCAGCATCTTCGCAAGGAGAATCTGCTACCCGGCTGTATCTTTGTTTTCTCCAAGAAGAGATGTGAACAGAATGCTGACTCATTGTCGAACCAAGATTTCTCCACTGCCTCAGAGAAGAGTCTGATTCATATGTTCATTGAGAAATCCCTTACAAGACTTAAGCCAGAGGACCGGTCCCTCCCACAGATCCTTCGTCTTCGCGAATTGTTGAGTAGAGGTATCGCAGTCCATCATGGCGGTCTTCTGCCGATCATGAAGGAAATCGTCGAGATTCTGTTTGCTAAATCGCTGGTCAAAGTCCTGTTTGCCACAGAGACATTTGCTATGGGACTCAACCTGCCTACCCGCACGGTAGTTTTCTCCGGATTTCGCAAACATGACGGCAAAGGGTTCCGAGACCTGCTACCTGGAGAATATACCCAAATGGCTGGGCGTGCTGGACGCAGAGGTCTTGACACTGTTGGCTACGTCATTATCGTTAATCCAGGCAGAGACGAAGCCCCCCCGGCTGGTGCTTTGAGGAGGATGATTCTTGGTGACCCGACCAAACTGCGGTCCCAATTTAGGCTTACATACAACATGATCCTGAACCTCCTGCGCGTGGAGGCTTTGAAGATTGAAGAGATGATCAAGCGAAGCTTTAGTGAGAATGCTACCCAGGCTCTGCTCCCTGAGCATGAAAAGCAGGTGCAGCTTTCAGAGGCCAGCTTGGCTAAAATCAAACGAGAGCCTTGTGACATATGTGATATTGATCTCGCGGCCTGCCATGCCGCGGCCATCGAGTATGAGAAGCTCACCAGTGAGCTCCACGTTGGATTGCTTTCGTCCCCTGTCGGAAAGCGCCTATTTGTGCCAAAGCGATTGATTGTTTACAGAAAGGTAAACAATCCCCTGTTACTATTAGTCTGACCTAGCTAACTGGTCCATAGGAGGGTTTCCGAACTGCAGGTGTCATATTCCGCGAGGGTATTGGAGGTGGCCAGGCGCCTAGCATACAAGTTCTCGAGATCGGAAGGATAGGAAACAGGCGCCATCCTAGCGATATTCTTCCCTTCCTCCCAAGATTCAAGCATCTTCTTCAATCTCTGCCAACTCGTGCTGCCGATATGGCGCTGAAGACTTACAAGGTGCCCCTTTTAGATTTGGAATGCGTCACTAATACGGTGGTCAAACTGGGGGGGCCCATATGGTATCTTAACATCAAGAAGGGTGAGTTTTAGAGGCTTCATGGAAGCACTTGTTGCTAACACCGCGGACAGAGGCGATTAAGTTTGCAGACAAGGAACTCTCGAAATACTGTACCTCATGGACAAGTCCGGTTTGGGATGAGATGGATTGGGCCCGAATCAAAGAGCTGCAAGTTAGGGACATACTCGAGAAGCGGCAGGCGCAGGCCTCTATTGCACAATCTTGCAAATGCCTGCAGTGCCCCAGCTTCTTGAAACACGTACGTCTCGATCCTTTGTATCCCAAAATTAGTCTACACTCCTACTTACACCCGACAGTTTGAAATGCAACACGATGAATGGCAGGTTAAGGAGAACATTTCTCAATTGAAACAGCTCATGTCCGACCAAAACCTTGCCCTGCTGCCGGATTATGAGCAGCGCATCCAGGTGCTGAAAGATCTGGGCTTCGTGGATGAGCAGTCTCGCGTGCAGCTGAAAGGAAAGGTGGCATGTGAGGTGAGTTATCGAAACATCCCCCGTTTTCTAATTGAGGTTCAAGTGCTAAGCGTTCGGACAGATTCACTCAGCTGATGAGCTTGTTTTGACCGAGCTGATACTCGAGAACGTTCTGGCTGAGTATGAACCTGAGGAAATTGTTGCATTGCTATCTGCATTTGTCTTCCAGGAGAAGACGGAAAACGTTCCCACCTTGACTCCTCGCCTGGAGAAGGGTAAGGAAGCCATTGTGAGGATATCCGACCGGGTAAACGACTTCCAAATCCAACACCAGGTGATCCAAACAAGTGAGGACAGCAACGATTTCGCCAGCCAGCCACGGTTTGGTCTAGCCGAGGTTGTCTACGAATGGGCGAAAGGAATGTCTTTCAACCGCATCACAGACCTCACAGATGTGATGGAAGGCACCATTGTACGGACGATCACTCGCTTAGACGAGACCTGTCGTGAAGTAAAAAATGCGGCCAAGTTGGTGGGCGACCCGACCTTGTATACGAAGATGCAACAAGCACAGGAGCTGATCAAGAGGGATGTGATTTTTGCCGCGTCGTTGTACATGTGAAGGGGGTTTATAGATGAAGGCAAGGCAACTGGCCAGTGCTGGATAGGTGGTTCTGGGGAGAGCGGAAGGGAAGATCCCACGTGGGGAATGTTTTTTTTCTTTTTTTCCTTTTTTTTTTTTTTATCGTTCCTGTATTCTCTGTGCCTGAGACGGATGAGGGAGCAAGTAACTAAACCGCCTACACTCGATTCTCTCAATAGACCCTCTTTTGTACTTTTTGTACTTGGTAGTACGGAGTAATTAGACCTGGAAAAATTCCGCCCAGATTGCCTCCATGGCCGAGGCCTCAGGCTGCAGAGAAGCAAAATTCTGCTACCGCGCGTGGCGGCGAGGCCTCTGATTAGCTGCCATAGGCGCGGGGCGGGCACGCTTATTTGAAAAACCACGAGAGAAAACCAAACCCAACAAACCCAAAGGGCACTTTTGCTGTCTGCACACTACTATCAATCCCCCCGCTACTTTATCTCCCTCTCGCCCCCCCCTCCTCCCCCTACATCGCCCGGCTCACCACTGCGTTACGGGGTCTTTACTTTCGAGCTTTAATCTTTTAATCCCGGGGGCCCCTTGCTGGTGCGAGATGGATGTTGCAGCTTTACGAGACCGCATACAGTCTACCCTTGATCCCAATGCGGACAATCGGCGGCAAGCTGAATTGGACCTGAAATATGTATGTCTGAAGATAGCATCTGACTATAGTCGGGGCGGTCCTTACTTATTCACTCTCTCCTAGGCCGAGACGCAACCCGGCTTTATAAATGCGCTGTTGGATATCTTGCAGGGGGAACAGAACAATGCCGTCCAACTGTCGGGTAGGTTTTTTTACCGTCGGGCGATCTCCCACCGCCCCTCCGTCGCCCTACTTTACGACGAGAGCCCATGATCTGACGTATAGGCGATTCTATCTAGCCGGTGTCTACCTGAAGAACCGCATCAACCGTGGTTGGTCCCCTGTCGAAGAAAGTCCGTTGCGCACACCGATTCCCGAGGAGGAGAAACCGGGGTTCCGTGAGAGGTTGATTCCGGCTCTGGCATCCACGCCACCGAACGTTCGGGCTCAACTCGTTCCTCTTCTCCAGAAGATCCTTCAGCATGACTTCCCCGAGCAGTGGCCGGGTTTCCTGGACATCACCCTTCGGTTGCTGGGTACCAACGATGCGAATTCCGTCTATGCTGGCCTGCAGTGCCTGCTGGCCATCTGCCGTGTATATCGGTTTAAGGCTGGAGAGAAGAGGGAGGAGTTTGACAAGATCGTTGAGCACTCGTTCCCTCAGCTTTTGAGCATCGGGTTGAAACTGGTCGACGAGGAGAGCTTGGAAGCGGCGGAAATGCTCCGGATCGTGGTCAAGTCCTACAAGCATGCTATCTACGTGGGTGAACCAAGAGCGGTGCATAATATTGGTAGCATAGTGAGACTAACGTAGAGGTGAAATAGTTCGAACTTTCGCCGCATCTTCAGACACACCAAGCGACGGTGGATTGGTGCACACTTTTCCTGCGCATCATCGCCAAGGATCCTCCCGCCAGCGCCATGATGGAGTCAAAGGAAGAGAGGGAGCTCAACCACTGGTGGAAGTGCAAGAAGTGGTCTTACGCGAACTTGAACCGTCTCTTTATCAGGTAAGTCGCCTGGTTGGAAAATGTGTCGGCGAGTCAATGATTTGACCTCCCTTCGCAGATACGGAAACCCTACGACGATGAGCAAGTCGAGCTCTCCCGACTACAGCCAATACGGCAAGGCTTTTATCACCAATTTCGCACCAGAGATCCTCAAGGGATATCTGCAGGAAATTGAGAAGTGGGTGTCTAAGGGCCAGTGGCTCAGCAACCCTGCGCTTGCTTATACCATGATTTTCTTGGAGGAATGTGTCAAGCCGAAGGCCATGTGGGAACATCTCAAGCCTCACATGGACAATTTGGTCGCTCATTTCATCTTCCCCATCCTGTGCCAATCCGATGAGGACATTGAATTGTTCCAGACCGACCCTTCCGAATATCTCCACCGCAAGCTCAACTACTACGAAGAAGTCTCGGCACCCGACGTCGCTGCCACCAACTTCTTGGTGGCCCTCACCAAGAACCGCAAGAAGCAGACCTTCTCTATCCTCACGTTCGTTAACGGTGTCGTCAGCAAGTATGAGTCTGCTCCCGATGACCAGAAGCTGCCTAGAGAGAAGGAAGGTGCCCTGCGCATGATCGGATCCCTGGCGTCTGTCATTCTCGGCAAGAAGAGCCCCATCGCGGACCAGGTGGAATATTTCTTCGTCCGCCATGTTTTCCCCGAATTCCGCAGCCCCCACGGTTTCCTTAGGGCTCGTGCCTGTGACACTTTGGAGAAGTTCGAGCAACTTGATTTCCAGGACCCCAACAACCTCATGATCATCTACAGGAATATCCTTGAGTCTATGACGGACCCCGAGCTGCCTGTCAGAGTTGAAGCTGCACTTGCCCTGCAGCCCCTCATTCGTCATGATATCATCAGGACTTCCATGCAGCAGAACATCCCGCAGATCATGCAGCAGCTCCTCAAGCTCGCCAATGAGGTCGATGTGGACGCTCTGGCCAATGTTATGGAGGATTTCGTCGAGGTCTTCTCCGCTGAACTCACTCCGTTCGCCGTGGCACTCAGCGAGCAGCTCCGTGATACATACATGCGTATCGTCGGTGAGCTCCTGGAGAGAAATGCGACGAAGGGTGACGAGGATGCGTACGGCGATTTCTTGGATGACAAGAGTATCACCGCTCTTGGTGTTTTGCAGACGATCGGAACTCTGATCCTGACTCTTGAGAGCACTCCTGATGTTCTCCTTCACCTCGAGACCATCCTCATGCCTGTCATCAGCATCACGCTTGAAAACAAACTGTATGATCTCTACAATGAGGTCTTTGAGATCATCGACAGCTGCACGTTCGCATCCAAGTCCATTTCTCCCACGATGTGGCAGGCCTTCGAGCTCATCCACAAGACTTTCAAGGCTGGCGCCGAGCTGTACTTGGAAGACATGCTGCCCGCTCTCGATAACTACGTGGCTTACGGCTCGCAAATGATGGTTCAGAACCCCGCCTACCTTGCGGCTGTTGTGAGCATGGTTGAGGACATTTTCAGCGATGAGAAGGTTGGCGGTGTCGATAGGATCTGCGGCTGCAAGCTTGCGGAAACGCTGATGCTGAACCTCCGCGGCGGCATCGATCAGTACATCCCCGTTTTCATTGAGCTGGCGATGCGCGTCATCGATGCGGGCGAGGCACGGACGAAGTCTTACCGCATTCACTTGATGGAAATGGTCATCAATGCCATTTACTACAACCCCGTTCTCAGTCTTCAGGTTCTGGAAGCGAAGGGCTGGACGAACAAGTTCTTCAGCACTTGGTTCTCCAACATTGACAACTTTAGACGGGTCCATGACAAGAAGCTCTCAATTGCTGCGATCAGCTCTCTGCTAACGTTGAATGCCGGTGACGTTCCGGTTAGCGTGCAGCAAGGCTGGCCCAGATTGCTCCAAGGAGTGACCAGGCTGTTCCAGACGCTGCCGGCTGCCATGAAGCGTACGTTCCCTGATTCTGGATACATAGAAGTCTGTACTAACCTCTTTAATAGATCGCGAGGACGCCACTAAGGAGTCTGACTTCACGTTTGATGAGGAGGAGGATGAGGGCGATGAGGACAACGACTGGGATGGCGAGATTGAGTGGACCGAGCAGGACGAGGCCGAGGCTGCCCTGGAGGCCGATGTTCCTGACGACAGTGCTGCCTACCTCGACTTCCTGAACAAGGAGGTAAGTCAACCAGTGTTTTATTTTCAAGTGATGTTTGTTAACCAGGTACCAGGCACAGAAGTTCGGATCCTTCACCGATGATGACGATGACGATCTTGATGAGGAAAGCTTGCTGGAGACCCCTCTGGACAAGGTCGAGCCGTATGGCATGTTCAAGCACGTTTTCATGAGTATGTTCATCTTTCGGATGTGCAAAGTATGCAACCAACTGACTTCACACTAGACCTCCAACAAGAACAACCCCAGCTCTACGACAGCCTGGCCAAGATTCTGAGCCCCGAGGAGCAGCAAGTGCTCCAGGCTGTGTTCCACGAGGCCGATGCGAAGGCAGTAGCCGCGGCCAATGCCGAGGCTGCTGGCGTCCAGACCAATGGGAATTAGAACCGCTACGATGAACCCCGAGGGCTGACGAGACGAGCCAGTCGGTCTCTCCGAGGCAACGAATATAAAACAAGAAAAGAAAAATGCCATCCCAGGTTGGATGTCTGTTTTGGCAGGCTTGTGCATCTTCATCACCTGTCGTGCCGACGGCCAGTGTTGTCGAGCGGCCTGCTGGATACGTTATAACGCCATCTATGCCTTTTCTTATCCTCTTTCCTTTGTCATCTAGAACAATTTCTTTTTCTGTTCCTTCAAGGTTATACTAACCCTCTGGTCATGTCCCCGGTTTTTCTCAAAAGTTCCTTTACCGCAGTCTTGAATTCAGTTGTGCTGCAAGACTCGAAGAGATCGATTCCCCCCAATTAATCCTGTCAATTGACTTATGGTTATAATGTCGGACACAGTGAAGGCCATATCTATGCATCCTGCCAACGTTGCAGTTGAGTATGAATGACCAATGCTCTTGGGCGCTTGCTGCCTTGAGAGCCCCATATAGAAACGTGTAAATACCTGAGATACTCTTGTGAATTATTCAGCCATGCTGACAGCCCCTTGTTTGGTATTTTGCCTGGTATGAGCTTTTGGTTGGGGCACTGTATGTTTGTATGAACTCCTCCAATTATAAACCTTAGTCCTGAGAGTTGAACCAGTGAGGCGTCTGAAAGAACACTGCTCAACGAGCCAGTACTAAGATAGTATATAATGCACACCAGAGAATGAGACCAACTGTATGCTGATCAGAACAACTCGACCCTGCTATACAATTCAGCCATACCTGATACAACTCTATTCCTCCTCCCCATTCCCTAGACACCCAGTGACTCGCTCTCGCCTATACGAATCACGTGATGATCTAGACCCAGACCCATTGTATGACATCATCGCATGCCATCATCGGCATCATCTTCAAAACGAAACACCTCAACCACACAATAATAACACCATTGACAAAGTAGATCAAATCCCCATAGCTAAACTAGCCCTCTATATCTACCTACTGCCTTCGTAAGCAGTACCTCGTAACTACCCAGTCCACGTAATCACTCCCCTCTCCACTATGTCCTACTTACCTACACAGTAGTCTGAAAGTATACTATTCATCACCCACCACACGTCATCATGATGTCCCAGAACCACATCATTCCCCCCCGACCGGTTTGGTTTATATCATACCTCTCCACTTTCCTACCATTCGGACTGATATTTAAGACGTCCTGTTTCTTTCTTCTCCTGGTTGATTTTGGATAGTTAAGAAACACACACACACACACACACACACACACACACACACACACACACACACACACACATATCTATCTGCCTACCTTGAAAAAGAAAAAGGATTGATATATCCCAATAAAGAACAGTAAGTTCTAATAAATCTACCAAACGAGAGATCTTGTCTAATTTAGAAAAAAAAAAAAAGCACCCACACAAAGAATCTTGCTACTTATCAACCAATATGTCTGCCCCTCACGCTGGTCGCCAATCCCCTCCCCCGGAACGCCAAACCGGTGCTCAGCAGCAAGATCCTCCCTCTGAGGGCAAGGCCCAGCCTCAGTACGCTCCGCCTGAGCACTCGGCGCAGGACCACACGTCGCAGACCGCGGGTCTGTCGAGTAACCCCAAGCATCCGTTGGAGGATATAGAGAGTGCGAAGTTTACGAAGGGGGGAATTGCCTAAGCTGTTTTTTACTTTTTTCTCTCTTGTGATTTTGATGAATCGCGGGTTGGGATGGAATGAAATGGATTTAATGAATTTGTATTTATGATAAGTTAATCAATCTATGGATTCTGCCCCATGAATATTTTGCTTTTCTTTTTTTCTCTTTCTTTTTTATGATTTACGGAAGGAGGGGTTTAAGAATGGTAAAAGTAATTTGGAATGTTGGAAGTTAGGTAAGTGAGATAGTAAGTGAGGTGAATGATGGTAGATGAAATCGTCAAATTGGTATGATCAAGTATCGCTTGTTCCAGACAGCTAACTAATAGGGTAGAAAGAAAGAAGGGTGTCACTGAAGCATTAAATGAACGGCAGAATCATTAGGCATGTAGATAACCTTCCCAGTTCCTTTTCCCCAGATCTCATGACCTCAATTAAGCCTGTTCCGCAGGAGCGGCAGTACCCGCCGGCTGGGATGCAGGCGCCGTGCTAGGGGCACCGGTAGCAGCAGGGGCCTCGCCACCCTCGGCAGGCTTGCCGCTCTTTAGGTCTGCAAGTCTGCGAGCCTCGGTGTGAATATCCCGCACCTGCTTATCCGTCTGGGAGTAGAAGTCCCGAAGCTTCCTGCCAGAGGGAGTGCCGAGAGCCTTCTCGAAGTAGTGGTTCAGACTACGCCAGCCAGTGGTCGCCTTGTCGCTGATCTTGTAGCTCTCGTCCAGCCCGCGAGCGCGGTCGGTGGCATGGTACTTCTGGTCGAAGGAGGTGAGAGCGTTGGTGAAACGCGAAGAGAAGCCGTGCTTCTGGTCCAGGGCAATGGCCTTCTGGATTGCGGTGTCGCTGAGGGTGTAGCCGTGGGCCAGGTACTCAGCCACGATGCGAGAACGGGGCTTATCCTCCTGCTCGAGGTCGTGGTTGTGCTCGTCCTTGGCTTGTCCGGCGCTGACGGCTTGCTCGCCCGCGATGTCGTCGAGAGTCTGGGCGGCCTTGACGTGCACGACGGAGGGACCCAGCTGGGTGTGGTCGAGGAGCAGAGCGGTCTTAGCGGCACTGAAACCTGATGTTAGCTAATTTGCAAGACGGAGCCTTGGTGCCAGTTGGGCCCAGGGCGGGAAGGTGCGGGGTAGCTTACGCCTCCTTTTCGAAAGTCACGGTGGCAGACTTCTGGGCTTCGGCCTCGCCAGAAACTGGGGTCACGGAGATGGTGGTGATCTTGCCGCTGTAGTGTGGTCAACTGCATAGCTCAAGCAAGGGGGCCGAATGGCTGCATCACATACCAGAAGCTAAAGAAGTCCTGGACCTCCTTGTCGGTGGTGGCGGGGGCAATGCCCTCAACGTGGACGGTGGACCGCTCAGACATGATGATGGAAAGTCGTTGGAGATGGTGTGGAAAGATCTAGAGGTGGATTGAGCGAATACTGAAACAATATGAATCTGGGAGAGAAAGAGAGAGGAAGAGAGAATGAAAGAGTTGTTATTTAATGTTTAGGGGGGGCCGAGCACGCCACAGATGACGTCGCGAGGGGCAGGCAGCCTCCGCACAGCCACAGTGGGGCGGCCGCGTCGCCAATTGAGGCAGACGGGCAGCATGTGAAACATTCCTAGTGGTACGGGGGACATACTATCATCGCTTAGGCAGTAGCATTCTAGTCAATCACCGGGCTCTTCGAACCGTCTAGACGAAGAAAAAGGAGACCGGAAAAGAAAACCGAGATGTGCGCCCGAACAACCCACGGTCTAATAGATCTGACCCAAAGCAAAGCAACGCAAAATAAGTGGCACCTGAAAGATCCTGCTTTCCGTAATTCATCCATATAATCAATCCCATTCTCAAAACAAATAGCCAAGGAAGATTCCAGATGTCTCAAGCTCGTTCGCTAGTGTCCGCGCTAGACGGCTCTTTCGGGACCTTGGTAGGAGTGGATGCGGTCTCGATTCCTTCCTGGTGAGTGGAAACCAACTCCGGACCCTGGAGTTTCGTGACGGCAGACTCGAGTTCACGTACACGTCGGCGCAGCATCTCATTCTCGCGCTTGAGCATTTCTACTTCCCCGCGTTGGAGTGAGATCTCATCATGGCGAGGAGTAGAACCGACAACGGGTGTCTTTTGAGAAAGTGAGCTGCGGTGGGGATAGCTGGCGGTGTGGTGAGGTAGCTGATCGGCCGATTGTGTCTGATGAAATGATCCTAGTGTCGGCAACGCTCCTTCCGAATGCCGAGGGGAGGTGAGAGATGATTCTCGGCTTCGTCCCGGTCGCGAGGGATCAGGACGTGCTGAAGGGAGGTATGTGTCTCGCGCGGGTGCAATGCCAGAAACGCTCCCTGCTCTCGATCCTTGGACAGCTGGGATGTAGGAGGAGCTCAGACTGGATGAGGAGCGGTGCCTTCGCGATGCTGTGGGGTGTGCAGAGTTGTTGATGTACGACGATGCATGGAGCGCATCCACAGAGTCATTGAGCGTGGTGGATGTGGACGATGCCGTCGATGCGACCGAGTTCGTCTGTTGGCGAAGGAGGGAAAGCTCTCGCGATAGGCGGTTTACCTATGGTAGAGGTTGGTAAATATGGACGAATGGATGAAAAGAGTGAAGAGTTGTACCATGGCTTCCTGTTCTTGCTCGAGCATCGAATGGATATCGGAGGGTGTGAGCGGCTTGGGATGACGCAGTGGACCTGGAGACTGTCAGAAGAGGTACTTTGTGGACTTTCTTTTTTGTCTCAATGGTCAGCTACCTACCTGATGCAGACATGATATTAATCTGATCGCCAACTGCCGGGATGGGATTTGCGTGAGCGCTCGGCGTGGGTGGAGCAATAGAAGGAGACATGACTTGTGAGGGGCGTCGAGATGATAGTGATGTGGTGGTCGGTTGCATCGCGGTGGCAGCCCGAGGTCGCGATCTGGAACAAGGAAGAGGGACGGGGTCTAGCTCGGCCGCCATATATAATGAACTGGAGGAGGAGAGGATCGAGAGTGCTTCAGGTCAGTGGTGGGAAGGGACGGAGAGTGGAATAAAACGGATCCGAAGCAGCAGCTGATTTGATAGGTACTATAGCCAGCGGAGTCCAGGCAGTGAAGGCTATCCGTCGGGAGGAGGATGTATGGTATATGGATGGATGGATGGATGGATGGATGGATGGATGCTGGGGAATGGCCGGAGCAAAGCAGCACTAGTAAAGCAACAACAAGAGGTGGCAGACCAGCACAGGCTGCAGGGCCCCCCTTGATTGGATTGCCTGGAATTTCAAAACATACCAACCACTAAGCCACCGTGGATGTGCGCGCGAATTCTTCAGCTGATGGAGCCGATGCGCATGGAACCTATCACCCATCATCCACACGCTGCCTGGCAGTTCCTGACTTTCACGGCCAGCTAGATGGGCGGCCTAGGACCCTGCCCCGGGTCCAGAGCTTAAACTTATCCATTACCAGCCTTCCGGATGGCCTGACCGGGGGTTATCCGGCTGGAAGACGAAGTTTGTATTTGGATCGGAGTTCCTGCCAATGGTAAAAGTATCTCAGTCATTGTCCAACGTCCACCGTTTCCCACTTCTCCCATGGCACAGCCGGTTGTGTGTCGAACCCATCTGACCGCATTATTACACTAAAGCTGTCGGCTGGATTTTCTTTTTCTCCTCTCTCGCGCTATCCTACCTGGCAAATTCGTTCGGGAATCCCTCGGATTGTTTCCTCGGATGCATGGCTCTCAATCTATACATAGAGCTAAAGCAGGAGGACCCCATCCTGAGGCCATAGTGAGGCCCACTTAAGGCACCGATTAAGTTGCTCTGTCAGATCCCCCCAGAGGCAGTCTCACCAATGATGACGTCGCATTTGCCATTTTTGTGCATTGCAGAACAATAATAGCATAATAGCAGTGCGTGTCTTCGCCTTCCACTAGACCCAGCCTGGGTTTGATGCGGCCTCGCAGAATCGGTTGTGGGAAAACGAACATTGCATGCTTATCGTACCACAAGGCGGTGTATGGGGTCCACCGGGTTTTAGTGTTTCGATATGGAGCCAATGTCTGCAAATAGGGATCGGAGGCTGTAAATAATAGAAAGATATACCTAGATATACCTATGCCTCAGCAAGGCGCAATTCTATTTTAACGCCGTCCAGTGAACCGGATGGCCTCAATCAAGGACATCCTCAAGCCATAGAGGTGGGACTTGCATCCTCCATGCAAGCCCGGCCAGTGCGCCAAAAGCGGCACCGCGTCGGGCCGAGTCTCAGTTTCCAGTCAACACGCAGAAAGGCGGAGGGAGCTCCAGCTCCGCGACTCCTCCGCAAAAGACTACAGGATAGCTCTCGACTAGCGCATACCACTGACACTACGCTTGCTTACAGTCTGGCCCCATGGCCCAACCCACCGAAGTTACTGATGCGACTCTCGCCCACATTCCCGATATTGCCAAACCTCTGGCGCCTTACATCAAGAGCCGCCAGGAGGCCCTCCGTATTCGACAAGCCTTGACCGTCTACCTGCGTTCGCACATTGAGTTCGCCGAGAAGGATCCCGAGCATCCAGGCTGCCACGGCCAGTCCCACCTCTCGCTTTCTGTGCCCCATGATGCGGTCGTCGACGTGAAGCGCGTTCCATCGGAATTGACGGGGTTGCGGAAAGAATACTTAGAAGCGCTGCGAGCGAATGTGACTGCGAGGAAGGAGTTTCAGTCGATGGTGGAGAAAACAACTTCTATAAAGCACAAAGGGGGCAAAGCCAGAGCCGAAGAATTATCGGCGGGCTCATCTTCGGAACTACAAGAGTATCTTAAACTCCTTCGTGACCGTCGTCAGCATGCAAAACTCCAGGTCTTCCAACATTACTTGCAGGAGCTCAAACAACGGGATACATTCAATTCAGAGGACTTGGAAGCCAACGGAGCCCGGTATCAGCAGCTTGCGCCGCCAGAGGAACTCGAGGATAACCAACATGGCCTCAAAGCAGGAGAGAGCATCGAAGAGCTGATGCACAAACTGGAAAGAGCCATCATTCGCGCCAAGGGTCAGCTGGAGAGAGAAAAGGGGCTATTGGAAGAACTAAAGACACGACGCGCATCTGAAGGACCCCGGGATGTATCACCCGCGGTCAAAGCCTTGGCATTACAGCGGACGCGGGACGTGTTGGTGCATTGGGTGGAGGAGAAACTTGTGAGTGTTGGAAACAGCGAAAACAGTGGAGCCACCCAGAACTTCCGTTCCGAAGACATCGAGGAGTCTGTGCGCCTCCTGGAGGAGAAGAAAGCACGGATCGCGCATCAGTATGCTGCGTATGCGGACGCTCGCAAACGCCTGCTAGATGCAGCCTCGAGGGCCTGCCAACCTATCGCCCTTCCATCCACAAACCCCCCCACACGACCTAGTAGCATGGTCCAGGGTAGAAGTGCGATGGAGGAAACACAATCTCTGGATGCACTGGAGACTCTTTCTTTTACAAGTGATGTACTTCAGCCGCTGTCCAAGAGTCAACGATCACTAGCCTTACAGAAGTTCTACTTATCCGGCATGCTTGCCAAGGAGAAAGCCACAACCCTTCGCGCCCTGAACCGGCTGCGTGATGAGAGTCATCTACTCCCAGAGTATCCGATACTTGCCCGTCAGCCGCGGTTCAAACACGCGACAGCAGCCCTAGCTTCGCGCCAGGGTACCAACACCGAACCTGCCAAGCCAGACGAAATTGTTGATTTAGCTGAGGCATGGGCCTTTGCTTCTTATGCAGCAGGAACAAGCGAGCAAGAATACGTGGAGCACAAGGTGGAAGAAGGAACTGAAGCGGCGCAGGATGCAAAGCATGTGCTGGAAGATGTCTACAATATGCTCAATCAGAGCCTCGAGGATACTCTACGAGACCGTGACGGTGAAACGGGCGAGAATGATATCTGGGCGTCGGAGGCGCGATTGACCCGGTCGCGTGCCAAAACACAGCGGATGCAACAGTCAGCCAAAGGGCCATGGTTTGGGCTTCATGGCAAAGTGGGTGTTGCAGAATGATATACCTACTTGGCGGCAAGGATGTACTGCTACTATATAGTAATCTACAAAGATGCGGTTGGAATTAACAATATAAACTAGGATTAATGTTGACACTACTGGATAGAGTTCTGTTGAAGAACCATGTGCCGTTGACTCCGGCTCTTATGATCACGGAGTATAATACGAGGAGTAGCCTAGGAAGTTTAGATAGGCAGGAGGTGGTTTCCGACCCATGGAGACCCTCCGAAAGCCGGTGTTCGTCTGGCGGGATGCTATTCGCGCGGTAGCGAGCAGCGCAGGCTGGGCGGAGACTAGAAAGGCATTGATCGACTTGGCGAACCACAAAAATTTCCTTGAAGGATTGACAAGAACGGAGGGCTAGTTGGTCTAGTCGAGCTTGGATGGTCTGTTCGTTGAATTGTTCATGAGTCAGACTGGCTTTAAAGGGGTGTCTAATAGCAATTGAATAATGATTATCCTATAGCAAACCCCGTCCTCCACTGTTGCGCAGCAAAAAGCTGGGACCGCGACCCCTGGGTGGTGACTGGGACGACTATCAAGCAGATTAGTGATCGGTATTGCTAACCGCAGGCTCCATTGCTGCCGCTACTTCTGCTAGCGACCACTTAGACTCGTCCCCGAACCAGTTAGACTGCAGCGCCCATCACTGGGGCTGCACTTACCCGTTGTCTCGGATTGGTCCCTTCGCCAGGCGGTGAGTGGCAAGTCCTCCTTCTTGGGGGAAATTCTGGAGTCCCAGCGAACCCGAAATGAAAAAAAGTAAAAAAAAGAAAAGCAGGGCTCCGCACACCGGAGCTCTTATCGGCCTCCAAGGTTGGGGCATTTTGTGCTTTTCGGAACTCCCATTCGACCCGGTCGGCAAGCCTCCTCCATTTTGGCTGGTTCTGGTCTCCAGGAAAAAAAGTGCCGCATTGACTCATCGCCGCTCCCGCACCTTTTCCTTTACTTCCTCGTTTCGTCCCCCTCTCCATCTCCTTTAGCCATTCTTCCTTTCACTCTTGCTCCTCTGAAAAGTCCGCCTGGACACTCATCTCCCTTTAAGTCCTCCCCTTTGGTCGTGGGCGTGTGGCATAAAGCGGAACTTTAGGAGCTTAATACTTGGCCATCAAGGGTAAAAAATTCCCACAGAGCCGGACCAAAAGCGGAGTCTCCAGATTTCCCTCTCCGGAACTGTGAAGCAGAGGGTACTCCTTCTCTCAATTGACTCATCCCCTCCCCTTCCACCTTTTTCTCCCGTCCTTTCCTACCAGCGCAGTGCGCAATGGTTCTCGCTACTCGCTGCGGGCAGGCTACGTCCGCCCTCTTGCGTCAGCGCTGTCTGGCTGAGTCTCGTCGTTCGGCCCTCGCTTTGCGCCCATTCTCCTCTCAGACCACCGCTCACTCGACGGCTTCGAGTCTCAGATTGAAGACCCCTTCTCCATGGCGACCGCAGCAGCTGCGCTCTTTCTCTAGCGCCCTCCGCCGCCTGGCTTCGGAGTCCTCGAACGCTCCCTCCGCCGAGAGCTACCTCGCCAGCGGAATTGTGAAGCCGGGTAGCAAATTGGTTGATGTCAAGAAGGTTCTGGTCATCGGTAGTGGTGGTCTGAGCATTGGACAGGCTGGAGAATTCGACTATTCCGGTAGGTTGGATAACCCGTGAAAGTCTCGAGTTATCGCACGATACCCTCCTGCGCCCCTTCTTGATGGTTAGCAGTCAATCAAGCGAAGCCTCTCGAAGTCAGGACGGAACCAGGACATAGGACCAGGCATAACGTAATTCGAGACGTTCAGATTGAATAGTGTAGCTAACACCAAGTTTTGCCCAATAGGTTCTCAGGCTCTGAAGGCCCTCAAGGAGGCCGGTGTGCAGTCTGTTCTGATCAACCCCAACATTGCGACCATTCAGACCGACCACAAACTTGCAGATGAAGTGTACTACCTCCCGGTTACCCCCGAGTATGTCACCTATGTCATCGAGAGGGAGAGACCCGATGGTATCTTCCTTTCCTTCGGTGGTCAGACCGCCCTGAACCTGGGTGTGCAGATGAACCGTATGGGTATCTTCGAGCGCTACGGCGTTCGGGTTCTTGGAACGAGCATCAAGACCTTGGAAACCAGTGAGGACCGTGACCTTTTCTCCAAGGCCCTGAACGAAATCAACATCCCCATCGCCGAATCCATCGCGGTCAGCACCGTCGATGAGGCCCTGCAAGCTGCGGAGACTGTCGGATACCCCATCATTGTCCGTTCCGCATACGCCCTGGGTGGTCTGGGTTCCGGTTTTGCTGCCAACCCCGAGGAGCTGAAGAACCTGTCATCTCGCTCTTTGACCCTTTCTCCCCAGATTCTGGTCGAGAAGTCTCTTCGCGGCTGGAAGGAAGTCGAATACGAGGTTGTCCGGGATGCTGACAACAACTGCATCACGGTTTGCAACATGGAGAACTTCGACCCTCTCGGTATTCACACTGGTGACAGTATTGTCGTTGCGCCCAGTCAGACCCTGTCTGACGAGGAGTACCACATGCTCCGTACTGCTGCCATTAAGATTGTCCGTCACCTGGGTGTCGTGGGTGAATGTAACGTCCAGTACGCTCTGCAGCCCGATGGCCTTGACTACCGTGTCATTGAGGTCAACGCTCGTCTCTCTCGTTCCTCTGCCCTGGCCTCCAAGGCGACTGGTTACCCTCTTGCTTACACTGCTGCGAAGATCGGTCTGGGCCACACCCTTCCCGAGCTTCCCAACGCTGTTACCAAGACTACCACTGCCAACTTTGAGCCCAGTCTGGACTACATCGTCACCAAGATCCCCCGGTGGGATCTGAGCAAGTTCCAGCATGTCAAGCGGGACATCGGCAGTGCCATGAAGTCCGTTGGTGAAGTCATGGCCATCGGTCGTACTTTCGAGGAGTCTTTCCAGAAGGCTATCCGCCAGGTTGACCCCCAGTTCCTTGGTTTCCAGGGTGACAAGTTCGAGAACCTCGACGACGTCCTGAGAAACCCCACCGACCGCCGCTGGTTGGCTGTTGGCCAGGCTATGCTCCACGAGAACTACTCGGTGGACAAGGTCCACGAACTGACCAAGATCGACAAGTGGTTCTTGTACAAGCTCCAGAACATCGTGGACTGCAACAACGAGCTCAAGGAGATCGGTAGTCTCTTTGGCCTGCAGAAGGAGATCTTGCTGAAGGCCAAGAAGCTCGGTTTCTCCGACAAGCAGATTGCTCTTCTCGTTGGCTCTACTGAGGACGACGTCCGCGCCCGCCGTAAGTCGTTCGGAATCAGGCCCTGGGTCAAGAAAATCGACACCCTCGCTGCGGAGTTCCCCGCTGACACCAACTACCTCTACACCACCTACAACGCTACCTCCCACGATGTCACCTTCGATGACCACGGAATCATCATTCTGGGAAGTGGTGTGTACCGCATTGGAAGCTCCGTCGAGTTCGACTGGTGTGCCGTCAACGCCACCCTCTCTCTGAGGAACATGGGCAAGAAGACTGTCATGATCAACTACAACCCTGAGACCTACTCTACTGACTTCGATACTGCTGACAAGCTCTACTTCGAAGAACTCAGCTACGAGCGTGTCATGGATATCTATGAGCTCGAGAGCGCCAGCGGTGTTGTTGTATCTGTTGGTGGTCAGCTTCCTCAGAACATTGCCCTCCGTCTCCAGGAGACCGGCGGTGCCCATGTGCTTGGAACGGACCCCAAGGACATTGACCGTGCCGAGGACAGACACAAGTTCTCTCAGATCCTGGACAGCATCGGTGTTGACCAGCCCGCCTGGAAGGAGCTTACCTCCGTGGCTGAGGCCGAGCGCTTCGCTGAGACCGTCGGATACCCCGTCCTGGTTCGTCCCAGTTACGTCCTGTCTGGTGCTGCCATGAACGTCATCTACAGCGTCGACGAGCTTAAGGAGAAGCTCCTCAACGCCAGTGCTGTCTCTCCCGACCACCCCGTCGTCATCACCAAGTTCATTGAGGGTGCCCAGGAGATCGACGTTGACGCTGTTGCCTCCAACGGAAAGCTTCTGTTGCACGCCGTCAGTGAGCACGTTGAGCCTGCTGGCGTGCACTCCGGTGATGCCACCCTTGTCCTTCCTCCTGCCAATCTGGAGGAGGCTGTCATGGGTCGCGTTAAGGAGATTGCTGAGAAGGTTGCCAAGGCCTGGAACATCACCGGTCCCTTCAACATGCAGATCATCAAGGCCGATGTCGAGGGCGCTCAGCCCGAGCTGAAGGTCATTGAGTGCAACCTCCGTGCTTCCCGTTCCTTCCCCTTCGCTAGCAAGGTTTTGGGCACCAACTTCATTGATGTTGCTACCAAGGCCCTGGTCGGACGTGACGTTCCCGAGCCCGTGGATCTCATGAGTGTCAAGCGCGACTACCTTGCCACCAAGGTTCCCCAGTTCAGCTGGACCCGTCTTGCTGGTGCCGATCCTTTCCTCGGCGTCGAGATGGCCAGTACTGGTGAGATTGCCTGCTTCGGTAAGGACGTTGTTGAGGCCTACTGGGCTTCCCTGCAGTCTACCATGAACTTCCGTGTGCCTGAGGCTGGTGAGGGTATCCTGCTTGGCGGTGATATCAACAACCCTGCTCTGGCCCAGATTGTCGAGTACCTCCAGCCCCTCGACTTCAAGTTCTTCGCTGCTAGCCCCGTTGTCAAGGAGCACCTTGAGGCTGCTGCCAAGGTTTCCGTGCAGGTGATCGAGTTCCCCAAGGAGGACAAGCGGGCCCTTCGTGAGGTCTTCCAGAAGTACAACATCCGTGGTACTTTCAACCTTGCCAAGACCCGCGGCAAGACCCTCCTTGATGAGGACTATGTCATGAGACGTAACGCTGTTGACTTCGGCGTGCCTCTCTTCATGGAGACCAAGGTAGGACCACCCCCTCCTGATTCCTCTATCTGACGCTAACTGTTTCTGCCAGACCGCTCTGCTCTTCGCCCAGGCCATGAACCAGAAGCTGCCCCGTGCGGAGGGCATTCCTTCCGAGGTCCGCACCTGGTCCGACTTCACCGGCGGCAAGCTGATGTAAACGCGCGTTTACGCACGAAAAGGACCAAAAGTTTGATTTCATAGATATAATTACGGTTTTGTATTCATTCATGTTTCCAGGCACAGAAAAGCCGCCGTGTTTGGCGTAGCGGATAAGGCTCTATGTTGATAGATATGTTTACTCAGCCCGGGCATTTGGGCTTTCTGTCGCGTCTTCCAAAAAGCGATGAGGAATACGGTCATGCGCTCTGTGGTTTCCTTTTTTCTTTCTGGTTTGTTGGCCTTGTGGATGATTCTTTCTGGTGCCTTTTACTTCGCGGTCTATAGTTCTAGGCCGGCTTTGTGCTTGAGCGCAAAGGACAAGTTCTTTGATGATTCGAAGTTGTATGTAGTATAGCATGTTTATATCCCAATCCCGACTTCTTATGACAAATTCGTCATGGTTCATCCTTTAAGACTATAGTAGTCTTGATTACAGGGCGGGTCCCTTTAGCTCGTCGGGTTCACGAAAGACAAGCATGTAGTATATCATTTCATTTCCCTCGTGCAGAAATGATGTTCGAGGACGTTATGTCTTGTGCACTTATGCCAACATCAGCTTATCTTGACTGGAGATATATACCAGCTCCCCTAGTAGAAATGTTTTTCCATCCCGGGCCCCCCATCTCGCCGAGCTTAGACGAAACTGGAAATGATTCTATACCAATTGACACTATAAAGTTGCAACAAAAGCACAGACGGAGGACTGCATCTTCAAGCGGCCGAAAGACCTATTGAACCATTGCCTGCGAATTTGCAACCACCGATGTCTGCAAAAACAACATCTCGTCCCGCTCCGGGTGGTCTAGGTAGAGGTCTCTTCGCCTCGACAGATATTGCCGTCGGAGAAAATGTGCTTGATATCCCAATTTCTTTCGTGGCGGTGCTAGATACCCAACGCCTCGAAGACACATGTTCCGGATGCTTTGGCCAGAGACAGCTAGACAATGAAGACATCGCCCTCAAAGCCTGCACGGGGTGTCAGGTCGTAAAATACTGTGATAAGGTTGTACCCATCCCTCCAAACGCCCATTTCTTTTCTGACTTCACTAACTCTCTTTTTCAGACATGTCAAGCAAAAGACTGGAAATTCGCCCATGCCCTCGAGTGCTCAATCTTCCAGCAATTGAAGCCCCGCGTGCTGCCTATCAACGCACGAGCCGTGCTCCGCATGGTCTTGCGCAGTGGCCGCCGCAAGTACGCCAACGAGGAGCTGGATCAGTTCCTCCAGCTCGAAACCCACATCAAAGACATTAGAGACCAGAATGCCCCTCAATGGGAGCGCATATCGCTTTCCTCCAAGGCTGTCAAGACCTACTCCGGCACAGACATGAGCGAGGAAGTCATCTCCGCCTTTGGAGCCAAGGTCCGTATATACTCAACTCATCCGAACCCTCCAACGAACCCCCCAACATCCTATTCTAACCACCCTCCAGCTGGAGCTCAACTCCTTCAACCTCACCAATGCCCTTTACGACCGCATTGGCGTCTACCTCCACCCTTACGCAGCCCTGATTAACCACAGCTGCAATTACAACTCCGTCGTCAACTTCGACGGCCCCAACCTTCAGATCAAAGCCCTCCAACCCATCCCCAAAGACTCTCAAATCTTCATCTCCTACATCGACGCCACAAACCCCTACTCACGTCGCCAATTCGACCTCCAAGACCGCTACTATTTCACTTGTCACTGCTCCAAATGCTCAAAAGAAGCCACCGCTTCATCTACCAGTACCCTCAACTCCGTCCAACAAAAGGCCTATAACCTCTTATCCTCCGTCGCAGACTTCCCCCCCACCGAAACCACACAATCCCTCCTGTCCACACTGACCCTCCTCCAGACCTCAGGGGAGAAAATAACAACCCAACCATCCATCTCCCTCCTCGACGAACTCATCGCGACTCTCATCTCCAGAGGGAAATTCAAGTCCGCATTCGCGCACGCAGCGGTGCGGCATCTCCGTGTCGATCCGGTGGTTTATCCTTCCCAGGCACATCCCATTCGGCAGGTGCATGCCTGGGCGTTGGCGAAGTTGGCGATTCATTTGTCGCAGGGCGTCGAGCAGCAGGGACTTATTGATGATGGGGAAGAGGAAGTTGCGTTGGAGCAATACGAAGTAAATTTTAGTTTGATCATTTGGTCTGTTTTGGGGATGTTGGTGGGTACGGAGGAGAAGGCGGGCACGGGGCCCGGGTTTAAGAGGTTGGTGAGGAGGGCGTTTGGGGAGGTTAATGGGGAGTTTGTGGCGGGGGGGTTGGATCCGAGGCGCATGGGGGAGGGGATTAAGGGTGAGTGGGGGAAGGTGGATAGGTTGGTGGATGGGGTGGTAAGATCGGGAGTATAGGTTTAAAGATTTATATGGTGTATAGTAATGAATTATATAGTGGAGGGATGATGGGGAGTGGTCAAGTACGAGTGGGAAGATAAGATGTTTTTGCTTAAGACCAGATTACGTGACGTGAATGAAATGTTGAAATCGTTAAATTAGACTTCCGTCCTAGCTATCCGACAGCGAAGTCTCTGCCCCAGTCTGGACGGACTGAGGCGTGGATCTTGATTTTAGGACCCGGTTGGTTCGTTCTCATGCCGACAAGACCTTTATATTGAGATGCAAACAGCTGACCCGCACTTGACATACAAGTAGATGAACCCAAAGAAATGCATATTGGTATCCATCCATTTTTTCGTAGATCCTCCCAGCACATCCGGACGCCCGATCCTCCACACGACACCCCATAAAGCTTTTCTTCTTTACTTGAGGGGAATGAAACGGGAAGAGTGGGTGGCTCCGATACCGGGACGACCGTGCTTGACGGGCTTGCTGTGTGATTGTTAGACGGATCTCTCCTGTTCGAAATGGGGCGCAGAGTGGGAACGTACTAGGAGATGGAGAATTCACCCAGGTAGTGGCCAACCATCTCGGGCTTGACTTCGATCTGGTTGAACTCCTTACCGGAGTAGATGCCGATGACGCTGCCGATCATCTCGGGGACAACGATCATGTCACGGAGGTGGGTCTTGACGAGGTCGGGCTTCTCGTTGGGCTTGGCCTCCTGCTTGGCCTTGCGGAGCTTCTTGATGAGACCCATGGGCTTGCGCTTCAGACCGCGGTTGAAGCGACGACGAGCGCGGGCGTGGACGACATCACGGAGCTGTTCGGAGGAGAGGTCGAGGAGCCTGTGTTGCAAACCAGGTCAGATTCCATGTCTTTTTCCCTTCATATCAACTGATACACCCTTCCTGAGCCATCGACTCCCACGACGATTCCGCAAAAATCCAGATCCATCATGCTAATATCGCTCGTTCGGAGTCGGGGCCGGAGGGTGCACAGGAATGATCATAGTGGAACATACTGGTCGAGGTCAATACCGCGGTAGGTGAACTTGCGGAACTGTCTCTTCTTCTTCAACTCTGTTCGCGGATATACGTCAGCGCCTGTGTTCCTTCACTTCATAGCTGCGTGGTTTCGTGGTCGTGTGCGGAAAAGGAGATAAGAAAACGTCGACAAAATCCGGTTCGTTGTAGCCATCCACCATCCAAGTCGCATCATCGATATATCTCCATCCATCTCATCGCATTTCCAACCGATATACCGTATTCCACAACGCGAATTTGTCTTTGTCTCCGGGGTCCAGGGCAGGAAAGGGTGATTCAGGTAAAAAATTAAACGTACCGGCAGCCTCCTCGGCGTTCTGCAGAAAACAATGTTAGTTCATCTTTGCCCCTTCCCTATGATAGACTTTGATAGCGGAGGACTCACGTAGTGCTCGTCAGCCATTTTTGCGGGTGTTCCTCTCAAGGTCGCTTTCCGATCGGGACTCGAAAAGCGAAAGGACGAAGGGTTGTCGTGTCGTGTCGCTGATGAACGTTCGTCGGGCGTCTCTTGTGCCTCTGCGCTGGGTTGGGAGGTGGGCTGGAGCCTCGTCTAAGCGACTAGTCTAGGGTTGCGACCCTACTACGCTAGGCCGCTTTGGGAATGCATCTGTAGGGCCGTCGGTCCAGGTGCCCTAAACATTTGTATGGGGTATGGCTTTTGGATATCGATTCTGCAGGCGCTCATTGGCTTACAGTGTTGTTTTTAGTGGTCTTGAAAGTGCTTATCATGGATTTCATGTATCGGCAGGTCTCTCCAGACTTAGAAGTGTTGGTTACAAGGGAAGAAAAACTGGGGCATGCATCCCATATTACGTCTACGTCGTAGCACATCAACTCAATCGGGAGGTCAGACAATCTGTATTGGCTAAAGCTTTTTCCAGCTCACGTATGCATAGATCGTAACTGCATCAGAAAAGCCTGGCGCATGCCGGCTTGACTAGACCAATGGGCAATTTTCCTCCCAAGACTGAAAATAACCGCCAGATTCCTGTTCCCCCACGAACTGTTACGTTTTTCTCGGTTCGGAGCGAGGCGCTTAGTCGAAGAGACCGAAGCCCATGTCCTCATCGGACTCCTCCTTCTCCTCCTCCTTCTCCTCAGCGGGAGCGTCGGCAGCAGCGGCGGCACCACCGGCAGCGGGGGCGGCAGCGGCACCAGCACCGCCGGAGGGAACGGAAGCGAGCTTGGTGGAACCCTCAGCGATCAGCTGTTGTAGCAAGTCTCGTCAGTATGCAGTCCGGATGTCGCATTTTTCTCAAGTTTCAAGGGTGTAACTGACCTCCTGGAGGTCCTTGCCCTCGAGCTCAGAGATGAGCTTCTGGAGGCGCTCCTCATCGGCATCGATGCCGACGGCGGAGAGGACGCCCTTGATGTCCTCAGCGGAGGGGCTGGCGGTGCCAGCAAGGGACAGGAGAAGGTAGGCAGCGAGGTACTTCATTGTGAATCTGCAACGAGACTTGTTAGGATGATTGCGACACGGGAGATGCGAAGAGAGTGTGCGGATTGAACATACAAAGTTTGTGATGAACACGAGAATCAATCGATTTAACCGCAAAGTTGGGCGGAGACTGAAACGTCGAGTTCGCGGGTTAGCGATGTGATGGACGGAAAAAGAGAAGAGTAGAATCGGAGCTCGAAAATCAAGAAAAGTGCGATGCGGCTGGTGGGTGTGGCTGGTGCGGATCGTGCTAGTTCCGGCTAAGCGAGCAGGCGTGGCGCATGCGGCAAACTCCATGCCTTGGGCCCCGGTCACGTGGGGTCGCTGGTTCTAGAAGACAGGATGGCGACTTCCTGCACCGTTTTCGCTCGGCGCCCTTATCTGGACGACCTCGTTGTGTCCAGCTGTCGCTTCTCCAGCATCGGTTGCATGCCCTATTCACGTTGTGCCTCATGTCTGGCTCCAGGAAGTGAACTCGGCCTATCTTCAAGTCTGGGATCTCTATTTTTAGTGGTTCCGCGACGAAGTCATGAAGTTACCCCGTCATACGAACCACCGACGGTGAATCTATCCTTCTTCGTGACTGCACAGATTCGATAGCTTTTCGCGCTTTCTTGGTTTACTAGGCGACAAAATGAGTGTAAGAACCCCTGCCTTCTCGCTGCTTGATGGCCCTGTTGACCTGATGACAGTTTCTTGATTCTGTTCTTTCGTCCATCGAGACGGGCAAACCGTCTCCAATCCCACCCACCTCCACCTTGCCGACGCCTCCTGTATCCGTCTCAAGTGCTAAGCCCCTGGCTCGCAGGCCAACTGATGTCCCTCGGGATCGCGCTCCCGAGCGCAAACCTATTGCTGCAGGAACGAAACGGAAGGCTGAGGAGCAGTTGGCTCCTCCCGCAAAACCTGTTCCCCCAGCACCCGCCAGGACAACTGCCACAACTACAACCACCATGAGACCGACCGTACCCACGGCCCCTAGGCCTCGTCCTAATGCTCCTTCTACATCCACAACCGCAACAATCAAGAGTCGCTCGTCCACTCCGCAGAAGGCACCCCCAGTGTCATCGAAGCCTCCCCCTAAAGGCTCTTTTGCGGATCTCATGGCCAAGGCTAAGCAACTACAACAAAAGGCCCCCTCTCAAGTGGGCATGTTCAAACACCAGGCTGCGCCGAAAGAAAAGGTCAGCAAGGTGGATCGCAAAAAGAAGGCAGCGGAGACGTCGCAAAAGGAGAAAGACGCCCGGTCGGCGAAGAAACCTGGCGTTGCTACTGGTTCTGCTGGGCCTGTTGATGCAGCAGCTAGATCTAAATCTGGTGACGGCAAGGTCGTCAAGAAGCGGGAAACCGAGCCGTTATCTTACAAAGGCACTGCAAGACCGACTACGACTCCGTCTTCGAGCCAAAACGAGTACCGAGGAACCTCCGGCCTGCCTCCGCGAAAGACCCCTGCCGACCGGAAGGCCCAGTCCAGAGCCAGTAAACGGTCTCGATTGGATGAGTACCTGGGGACAGACGAAGAAGATGAGGGAGAGTATGCGGATGATTACGATGACTACTTCTCGGAATCGTCCGATATGGAGGCGGGCCTGGACGCTATGGAGGAAGAGGAGGCTGCCGCACTGGCGGCGGCCAGACGAGAGGACGAAGAGGAATGGCGCGCGGAGCTTGCAGCCAAGCAGCAGAAGCTGGACCGCCGCAAGAAGCTCACCGCATTGGCCGCGCGCCGATAAGGAGCCATTGGGAGGATGCTGCTCTAATCTACAACTATATCCCCGCTAGGAGATTCACCCCCGACTTCTGCATTTTCGTGGAATCCCTTTTGTTTTTGGAACCGGAGCATCAGCGAGGAATACCCCGAGGGTGCGTTACATACGACGTTACTGGTCTTCTTTGTTTTCATTTGTCCTTTTTGTATCATTTTGGATGAGCATCAGCGAGCGTCAAGGTGTCGATAGATGGGGGGCCAGTCTCTTTCTTCCTTTTCACTTCACATATTATTACGTTACATACAATAGCGGGCGTCACCGTCACTGTCCTCGTCGTAGCTTTGAATGAGATTGGATACTATCTACATCTGCCATCGTCATTGCTGGTAATGTCCATGATATCTACTAGCCACGACCGGATTCTTATCGACCCATCTGCCCCACCCGTAGGCGGTGACATCACTCCTCCCCTCTGCTACCTACTCGCTTTTCCCTCGTCCATTGCTTTGCAGTTGAGCAATCTCTCATCTTCTCAGGAAGCAGTCCCTCTCGTCCTGCACGTCACGCTTCAAGTTCAACTGATCGCTATCCTCCTGTCACCATGGAGTCGGTGCACCATGTGTCGACCTCTTCTAAGGTCCTACTAAAGAAGGTGCGCAATATGGTGCCTCCGATGCTTGAGAAATTCCACAAAGGTAAGCCCTTCACAAGAATGACGATAGGAAAATACTCTAGGAACCATCTCCTGATAAATTGAAGGTCAACAGGGACGTGTTGCCGTTATCGGAGGATGCGTAGAGTATGTTCTCACCCTTTCAGTGCATGCAGCGCGGATTGAGCTGAACGTGTCCAAGTTACACAGGAGCTCCATACTTTTCTTCAATGGCATCCGCGCGACTAGGTAAAATCTATTTAATGCTGGTATGGTTGATCTGTACGCTGACATGACACCACAGGATGTGACATGGTAGGCCACTGGGAACCACGACCGTTGTAGGATACTTTCTGACAGGTTACAGAGCCATGTAATCTGCGAGAAGTCGGCTGCAGTTGTAAGTTCCAGTTACCAGTATGTCTGAATCGGGTTGGAATTGATCTGGGATAGGTCATCAAAACATATTCCCCGAACCTAATGGTCCACCCACTACTGCCAAGCAGCGATACCGTCAAGAACCCCGAGTCCATTGACGCTCCATCACTCGCTAGCCCCATCATCGCCATGATTTCTCGTCTCCACTGTCTAGTGATTGGACCCGGTCTAGGGCGCGACGGAGTCACGCTCAAGGTGGTAGCAGAGGTGATGAAAGAAGCGCGGTCCCGGTCGATACCGTTTGTGCTGGACGCGGACGGTTTACTGCTCGTCACGGAAGACCCGGACCTGGTGAAGGGATACAAGGAGTGCATCCTCACTCCTAACGTGAACGAGTTCAGTCGTCTCGCGAAAGCCATGGGTATCGACGTTCCCAGCCAAGCCCAGATTGGCTCCAAGTCCGAGGGTGGTGACAAGACGAGTGAGGAGACCAAAGCCTGTGAACAGCTGTCCCAGGCGCTTGGTGGCGTTACTATCATTCAGAAAGGCCCTCGTGACATCATCTCCAACGGTGTCACCAGCATCGTCTCCGACATTCAGGGTGGGCTGAAGCGGAGTGGAGGACAGGGAGATACGCTCACCGGGTCGTTGGGCACCCTCTTGGCCTGGAGGGCGGCCTACCATAACGGGCTGTGGGACTCGGGAGAGAAAGACAACCAGAAGGAGGCAGAAACTAAGCAGGAGGTTCAGGCGGAGCTGGAATCGGAGAACCAGAGGATGTCTCCCGTCACAACTTTGCTTCTTGCGGCGTTCGCGGGCAGCAGCATCACGAGGGAATGCTCCCGGCGAGCGTTTCTGGCCAAGGGGCGGAGCATGCAGGCAAGTGATCTCACCGATGAAGTTCAAGAGAGTTTCCTCCATCTGATTGGGGAGCCGGAGGCGTCCAAGACACGGCTGTAGGGGTGTTTACGAGGTGGACGGTAGCTGTATAGGATATGACATAATGAAGGGTTATTTATAGCCTCCCTTAAAGTGTATATGGCGGTAGCCCCAATTGGCACATTGAAGGTTAATTCTTTGTCTGCTTTAGCGCATACCACCTTGGTGTTTACTACCTTTTGCTACCGCACTGGGTCGTGACTTTCTTCTTCCAGTGCGGATGCAAGTATCTCCTGCAGAGTCGGTCAGCAAGGCATCGACCGAGACTACCCGGAGAGATTCTCTTGACATCGTACTGGCCGTTGAAGTTATGAATAATTTTGATGTCATTCAGTTGTAGTTGAGATTGTCCAATGAAGAAAATACATTACATGCAGCCCAGCTTCAGAATCGGGCATAGGTCATGAACATGGCTTGCTGTCATATCGATGTCACCTGATGGCTGGAAAGCATCAAGAATCCAGATCGACCTCTTGGTCCTCAACTCCAATGGTTCAACGCCGCTTTCAATAACCCAGCCCAGCTGAGACACCAATTCCACCGAGCTAGTTAACCCCACATTGACGCTGCGTCTAAGCTTCCGCAAGGTGACCACCGGCCTCAATTCCTGGTCGAGCCATGATCCACCTCACGGTAGCACTATCAACGTCAACAGCGAACCACTGCGCAGCGATCTCATATCCGCAGTAAGTCTATCTTTGATTGGAACCCATACTTCCCAACCAGCTTCTAACCTCCACCCAGTACCCAGCCTCAACTCAATCCAGTCAAAGAATGCTCGCCTCCCGTTCGAGCCGTGTCCCAGAGCTCGTATTCGCCCTTCCCACTCGGACAGACAACCGATAGCCTTGAGCTAAATTTCCCTGGAAGTAAAAAACGCCTCGTCGGGCGTCTATATGCGGAGATACATGTCTTAGAGACGAACCGTCATTCCCGAGATAGAGATACTCCCTCGTGACGTCCATCTTGTCCTCACCCACACCACCAAAACAACAACAACCGACACCCAGCCACCAACCATTAGAGAAAAAACATCGTATACGAACTAACTGAACCAATCCACGTTCTAGCCCATCATGACCAGCCCCGAAATCATCATTCCACCCAGATTAAAAGGTATATAACCCACCCTTTCCACCACCCCTTCCCTGTCCTATCCCTAACCCTCCAATATCATCAATCACTCCTCACTTCAACACCTCAACCACAAAAACCCACCAAACTCCAACAAAAATGTACCTCCCATCCCTCACCACCACCACCACCACCACCTCCTTCCTCCCCCTCCTCTCCTTCTCTCTCCTCCTCCTCACCACCCCTGCCACCGCAAACCCCACCCCCGCCACATGCGGCACCTGCAATCCTCTCTCCGGCGAAAACTACTGCGACGTGACCACCTCCTGCATCAACACCGGCACTCGATTCCACTGCGCCTGTCGCGCCGGCTACAAGGCCTCCCTGAATAACTACGACATCACCAAACAGTTCCGGTTGAATGTCCCCGGATATCAGTTTTTGGTCTTCACCCCCGAATATACCCAGTGTAATACGTTGTGTGATAATCCGTATGGAGCGAGTGCGCAGCTTTGTTCGGAGGTGAAGCTTTATGATCAGTGTGGGGTTTAGGAAGGGGTTTTTTGGGGGGGTAAAAAGAGAGGAAAAATTAGGAGAGGAAAGGGGAGGAAAAGGAAGTGGTACTATACTTGGACTTGGGTAATATGGGGGATGAATAGGCAGATGGTGGGAAAAGCTTTACACTCTTTTACACTGATTATATCATTGAAGAACGTGTTCCTTGATTGATTGTTCCAAACCCCCTGTTCAGTGACACCGAAACACCGACCCATCCTCGAAAACCTCACATCGCCTCATGTACGTCTCTCACGTATGAAGAAGAATAGCCAAAACAGGTGGCGGGGGAAGAAAGCCATAGAAAATACGAAAGTAGCCCCAATATACGAACACGGTTGCCAGCGTGTGCTAGATTAAGTAGTAGCCTTTTACATTTCCATACCATCAATAAAGACCAGACGGCTGCCGTTGCCCACAACTTGCCAGACCTGTTGAAAGAAAAGCATGTCAGTAGATGTCCACATTTCAAAACACAAAAAGCCCAGGTAGCACTCACGTTGTTGTTCTCGTACTCGTCAATGGCCAGCGTGAGCTGATCCTCCGTGAAACCCTTGGCAAGCACTCTCTCCCGGATTCTCCGCATGCTCAGCTCGCCCTCGTCTCCGTCGCCCACAGCCGCGGCGCCACTCTCCAACATGCTGCGGATCAGGTAGTAAATCTTGCTGGTCGGGCTCTGGTCCATCCCTGACTGGCCATCCGTGGACAGGGATGCCTTGCTGACCTCGACCAGGCGCAGCGCCTCATCGACATCCTCCGTGACGACCTCCTCGCTGAACCGGAGACGCGCCAAAGCCTGTGACAGACGGACAACGCCGAGCAACGTACGGGGAGTCACATGGGAGAACTGCTTCCTTTCCGCCTCGTCCTTCTTCTGCTGCTTCCGCATTCTCACGTAGGCTCCCACCATGTAGTCCGAGACCGAGGACGGAACAACGGGACGGTACGTACGCGCCTTGGCAATGTACTGACGCACTTCCTGAGGTGTGAACATAATGCCGGCATCCTCGGTTTCGGGGTGTCGGTTGTGCATATGGACATAGGTGACGTGGCTTGCGAGCTCCTCGTCTGCTTCGCGCGAAGGGGTATCGAGAATAAGGAACATGACATCGAAACGCGAAAGCAGGGCCGCGGGGAGGTTGATGTTCTCAACAGGAGATACGCGGGGGTTGTACCGGCCGTACAGCGGGTTGGCTGCGGCCAAGATAGACGTGCGAGCATTGAGCGTGGTCGTAATGCCCGCCTTCGAAATGGAGATGGTCTGTTGTTCCATCACTTCGTGAATCGCCGTACGATCCGTGTCATCCATCTTATCGAATTCATCGATACAGCAAATGCCGTTGTCCGCCAGAACCAAGGCACCGCCCTCAAGCACCATCTCATCCGTTACCGGATCCCGCATCACAGCAGCCGTAAGACCAACACCACTGCTTCCTCGACCGGTCGTGTACACGCCGCGTGGAGCGACCTTGGCGATATACTTCAGCAGCTGGGACTTGGCAACACCAGGGTCACCCATGAGGCAGATGTTGATATCACCGCGAATGTGCATGCCGTCGCCCATCTCCTTCGTAACACCACCAATGAGGAGCAAAAGCAGAGCCTTTTTCACATCAAGGTGGCCGTAGATCTCCGGGGCGATCGATCGCGACAGGTACTCGTACATATTTCCGGACTTCTGGTATTGGTCGATCTTGCGGAGGGTTCGGCTGTCCATGTTCGTGTCGTTGTACGACTTCTTGTGCTGGGTGATGTGCTGAGCTTCCATGTATGTATCAGTCAACAGGCCCGCACGGATGGCTCTAAATCCGGTGTAAGGGGTGGGGAGGAAGATTCCTGCAATGTCAACAACATCACCGGGGTTGAGTTCACGGGTGAGACTGCCATGGCAATGGATGGTCATGGTTCGTGGGATGTGTCCAACAGGCACCTGATCCGCCATTTCCTGGATCTTCACTTCCTGGAAAGGAACAAATTTCGAGGCGCGAGTGGAGAGGAACAGCTGGCCCTTGGAGTTGTTTGTCTTGCATTCTTGGGACACACATTCGGACATCGGAAGGAACTGTTTGGTAGTGACTGGTTGGAACACTTCACATCCACAGCGATCACAAGTGTAGGCGTTGATTTCGACGGCCGGCTTGACATCCGAGACGCGAGTTGTGATACCCCGGACAGTGATCAAGCTACCGATGTGCTCCGCGCGCACATTGCGTACGGCAAGGGCCTTGGACTGGCGGTCGCTGCTTGACCCTGAAGGAGTGAGGGGCTTGAAGTTTATTGTGTACCGGCGGGTCAGCTCTGGGGGGAAGATAGACTGGGCAGCATCAGTATCAGCATTCGCCTCCGCAGCCATGTTCATGGCCTCATTCCGCTTTTCGCGCTGCGACATGATAACGTCAAGCACGTCATCTTTGAACCTGCGCCCGATTAGCCCTGACTCTCTGAACCATGGCACTTCCTGCATACGTAATGTCCTTGCTTTCCTTCGGCATCAGATCATCAACCGCCCGAGAGAAAAGATCGATGTAATGGTATGTGTTCTTCTGCACGTTCTCAACCAGCCGCAGGTCTTGGTCATCATCCGAGAGGCCTTTCTCATACTGCGATTCGTTAGACATATTCGATTGAACAGACTAAAGGGAAGCGCTTACCGTGGCGAGGTCATCCAGCTCGATCAGAATATTTGTCCGCTCGCGGTCAGCGACCTCCTGCAGTAGTTGCATGTATTTGAGCTTCGGTTCCCGACGTCTGCGGCCGGCTCGCTGTGCGCCACCCTCCTGGTCGACATCGTCCATGAAGTCATACTCGTCGCTAGTGCCATCTTCGTCGATGTGAAGATCCTCGATGGCCTCTGTCGCAGCCGATTCCGAAGCCGACTCAAAACTCTTAAAGTGCTTGAGAAAATCCTTGAAGGCATCCAACTGCGCTTCGTAGTTGACGTTGAGGGTGTAGGAGTTGAGAGCCATGATGCGACAAGGCAACGAGCCAGTTCAATTGACCAACACTGGCAATGGGAGGCGGGTTGTGATCGTGCTAAAATCGCCTGGGGCCGAGAAGGGTAAAAAGAAAGGCGGCGGTTAGGCCAAAGCGTCCCTTGGCGGAGTTCTCAGTTGGCGGCCGCCCGTCCAAGAATTGGTGACTTTCGGTGCCGCAGCAACCCGACACGTCGCGACGCGTCTATTTCGCGTCGCTCATTCCGCATCGGGTGCCATCCCAGATCGGGCCTAGTGCCAGAAGCACGTGTGTCGGAAGGGAACAACTCTCGGCCCGACCATCGGCGGCGGGCCACCTCGGCCAACGGCGACTGGTTGGTCTGCGGAGTCAATGCGACAGAGTCCGGGGAGATGCTGAAGTCTGGTCTTCTTTCTTTCTCCCCAAGATCCCTGGTCACATATATCCCTCCTGCTCGCTGACCACACGAGCTTGATAATTCGTGCCTGAGAATGGCCCCCAGAAAGCCCTCCACCACAGCGGAAGTTTCCCTGGTGCCTTTGAAGAACTGCCTAGTAAACCTGCCACCATCGCTGGTCGCACTGCTGGTCAATGCCAATACTGTAAGTCAGCTATCCTTCAGGACAGGCGCACGGCCACCCTGCCCTAGCTGACATGGAATCAGGCTGCACAAAATGTAATTGTCGAGCTACAGTACCGCCCGACCACTGGAAAGGTCAATGGCAGCCCCGCGCAGCGGTCATGCTATCTAGGATGGACGGGAATGCCGAGCAAGCGGAAGCTTGCTCCGGTCGTCGGAAGAGACGGTATCAGCAGTGGCTCTGCTGCTAGAGAGCAGGATATCTCTACCGTTGAGCTGGATACAACTTTCGCAAGAGTCCTGGGCCTTGCTGATGGACAAAGGGTACGCATGCCATTTGAAACCCGCGAGGCTCACAGCGATACTGATGCGCCTAGGTCGGGATATACATCCATCTTGATCCACCTGTTGCTCACACCATCAACATCGAGCCGCTGACTCCGGAAGACTGGGAGAGTACGTTTTTGGGTCATCACAATTCGTAGTCCGCGGGTTTAACTAATTTCCGGCAGTCATTGAGCTCCATGCAACGTTCCTAGAACTCAACCTTCTGTCCCAGATTCGGGCTCTCCCCAACCCATCGTATACCGCAACTCAGCCTGAGCATATGCACCCTCTTGCGCTGCACCTTTCTCCAACGTCGACCGCGAATATTGTCATTACGTCTTTGACCCCCGCTCCCCCAAATACCTCACCTTTCGCCAAGATTGCGCCAGACGCAGAAGTCATCGTTGCTCCAAAGACGCGCCCGAAGGCTACAAGAGGATCTCGAGGGGATAGCCGGAGCGTTGCTGGAAGCAGCAAGAGGAGTGTTGGGGGGCGGAGTAGCGGAAGCACGGTACGGCCAAAGAGCAGTCGGTCCGACTCGACAAGCAGGGGCTCTCTCTTCTTCAGAGGGATTGACCGCCAACTGTCCGAGCAATACTTCGACGAAGAAGCAGAGGAAGACAATAATGAGGGGTTCCGCGTTTGGGTTGATCCGGACATGCTTGCAACAAACGAGCTCCGGGGTGCCGGCTGGGCTTGCGTCTCTGTCGTCCAGCCTGTTGGTCTGAAAGCGCCGCCTGACCCGCAGCAACAGGTGGAGCAGACGGAACAAAAAGGCAGCGAGGCTGGACCACCTGCAACAAAGCTAGTTGCGAGGTTGATTCCGTGGACTGATGCCCCGGATACTCAACACATCGCTGTTTCGACTCTGCTGTTTCGAGCCCTAGGTGCCGAGGGTCTAGTAGGTGGTATTGTTCGAGTCGAGGCGGCTCCTCCGCCGTTGCAGCGGTCTGCAGTGAAGGCGCTCAAGGTGTTTCCTTTTATAGGTGATGCGTCTAAGAAGAAGGACGGGTTGAAATTTGGGTCTGATACGGCAGCCGCAAGGGATGCATTAGCAGAACGTATCAAAATTCTGTATGGCAGTTCTGGATTGGATAAGGGACTACTAGCAGGACCTTTGACCGATGGAATGGTCCTACCAAGTACAGACTACCAGACTACCGGGACCGTGTTCGATGGCGCTATTCTCCGGTTTGACCCTCCACAGAAAGGCACTTCCGAGACAATTAAGCCAGTGACAGGATGGGTCTTGGGATCAGACACCAAACTGCCACTGGAAGTGCAAGCTGAAGTACCCCGTCCAGCGGAATCGAGTTTGTCCGCCCAGCCATCAGATGATGCACTACCACCTGTGGTTCCCGAAATGGTTGGAATTGATCAAATCATCTCGCAGTCCATCGATAACCTAACCAAATCATCCTCTATATTGCTCACCGGTGGTCTCGGATCTGGAAAGACAGCTTTGAGTCATCTATTGGCCCACCGTGTGCGGAAGGATTACCTCTTCAATGTGAAGTATTTCTCTTGTCGGAAACTTGTTACTGATGAAACCCGCATCTCGAACATCAAAGAAACGCTGAATCGCCTTTTCATGTCCGCTTCTTGGTGTGCCCGTCTCGGCGGACAGTCAGTTGTGATCCTGGATGATCTCGACAAGCTTTGTCCTGTTGAAACAGAGCTTCAGGTGGGAGGAGACAATGGTCGCAGCCGCCAGAACAGTGAAGTGATCTGCTCTATGGTGCGCGAGTATTGCTCTATGAACTCTTCGGTGGTGTTACTGGCCACAGCGCAATCGAAAGAATCTCTGAATAATGTCATTATTGGAGGCCACGTTGTCCGAGAGATAATCCACCTAAGGGCCCCGGACAAGGAAGGCCGGCGAAAGGTACTGGAGCAACTTACCATCCAAGACCGGGGCGCTCCGCCTGCGATGAATGGCCACGCGCGAAAGTCTAGTTCCTCGACTCAGGACTCGTGGCTGAACCCTTCCAATCCCGGAAGTCGTCCCAGCTCAGCTGGAGCAGACGGTTTCGTGCTCAGCAGGGATGTAGATTTTCTGGATCTCGCTGGCAAGACAGACGGATACATGCCCGGCGATCTGGTCCTTCTTGTCTCGCGCGCACGAAACGAGGCTCTTATTCGCTCGGTTCAGGATTCCTTGGCCTCGTCAAGAGCCATCACGCTTGGGTCAGATGATTTTGAGAACGCCATCAAAGGCTTCACTCCTGCGTCTCTTCGAAACGTTACTCTCACCTCATCTACTACGACCTTCTCCGCCATCGGTGGGTTAACTGAGACCCGCAAAATGCTCCTCGAGACATTGCAATATCCTACCAAGTACGCTCCTATTTTTGCACAGTGCCCATTGCGTCTGCGCTCAGGTCTCCTGCTTTACGGATATCCTGGTTGTGGAAAGACCCTTCTCGCTAGCGCGATAGCAGGGGAGTGTGGTCTGAACTTCATCAGTGTCAAGGGTCCGGAAATTCTGAACAAGTACATCGGTGCGAGTGAGAAGAGTGTGCGCGATCTATTTGAACGAGCGCAAGCCGCTCGACCATGCATTCTCTTCTTCGATGAGTTTGACAGTATCGCGCCAAAGCGTGGTCACGACTCCACAGGTGTCACCGACCGTGTCGTCAATCAGCTCCTCACACAGATGGATGGTGCCGAAGGTCTCTCCGGAGTATATGTTCTCGCTGCGACCTCCCGACCCGATCTGATCGATCCCGCACTGCTGCGACCGGGACGTCTGGATAAGTCTCTGATTTGTGACATGCCCAACCATGCGGACCGGCTCGACATCATCCAAGCGGTGAGCAAGAAGCTCGCGATGAACGAGGAAGTTGTAGCGCGTCTAGATGAAGTGGCAGCCCGTACAGAGGGGTTCTCCGGTGCTGATTTGCAGGCTGTTGTATATAATGCTCATCTTGAAGCAGTCCATGATGCCCTCGGAGACCACTCAGTGAACGACAAGTCCACGGCCAAGAATGGGACGAAGCCGTCATCGACGGGCACTAGTACCAAGTCGTTCATTCAGTTCCTGTACTCGGCTTCCGAACAGGACGCTGGAAGAGTGTCAATGCCTTCCCCGGCAGTCGTGGCATCTAAGCTCGATGCTATCAAGAACGCACGACGACGCCAACGACAGTCGGAGCAGGGCACAGCCAGTGCCCAGGCAGCGGTACCCAACGGGGCCGCTCAGGAAGAAACGCGCGAGGAAATCATTGTCCGGTGGGAGCACATGGAACGCTCTCTAAACACAACACGCAGCTCCCTCAGCCAGGCTGAAAGACGACGTCTGGAAGGGATCTACCGGGAGTTCATCTTCGGTAGAAACGGCGAGATGCCCAATGGTGAAGGCAGCCAAGAGATAGGAGGACGAACGAGCCTGATGTAATGAAAAATGTACATCATTTGTCATGTGTAGTACATATATTGCTAAATGATCAATATAAATAAACAAAACAACATTAAGCAAACAATCCCATGTACATAACAGGCAGACCCTCCCAAAAATATATATACAAAAAAAAAAAGAGCCACCGAGACGGGGAATCGAACCCTCGCCCTTCGCAAAACCCTAACTCCAAGACCCCAAAACACTGTACCTCCCAAAACCACCCGATAAAGATGCAAAAAAAAACTGGTAGCTTCTCTTTGATTGAGCGTGTCATCCTTAGTGCAGGGGCCATGCTAATCTTCTCTGTATCGTTTCAAATTGACCAAATGCCCGAAGGCAACTGATATTACTTTACAATGGATTATATAGGACAAATTACGGGATTTAGACCGGTTTGATTGGCTAGCTAAGCGAGGTGCGGGAAGGGAACATCAAAATCATCAGGTCCTCACTGCTATCACTACCACAGTGGTAGCATCCCCGACAGAGTGTCGCCATCCTAAGAAGGAGTTTGGATAAACATTAGACGTAGGTAATCATTAAGATGCGACAGACGAGGAAACACACCAGTTATTAGGACGAGGCTGGCCGAGTACTCTGGTCAATCTCTCGCCGGCGATGGGGACTTCTGCCACAATGGACATACGACCCGCAGAAGAACAAGTGTTATAGATCGACGACATACCATATGAATTATGAAAGCCCTCAAGGACTTGGGTCAGAGTAAGCATCCAAACATAGTGGTGATTTTCTTAACATGATCGTGGGTAAGCTATGTTGAGGAAGATCAGTGCCCGTTTATACTATAGTCGAGCTACAATATGTTATTTAATCAATGTTCATTTCTTTCAGCTTCAACTGGATTATCTTAGCCATGGATGTCTGCCTTGACTGCTGATGAAGATATGTTTTCTAGGTCCCACTGTGCTTTACCGATCATGGTTCAGGACTTGGATGATGTAGCCAGACTGATGATATACCGAGTCACAGCTATCACGAGGGAGGGACAAATCGCTTGCCATGATCACATTGTTTGTGCAATCTATGCAAGCTACAGTGGTTAGCGGATAGCCTTCGTTGACATGTATAGGATTACTTTCGAGTACGACATGTCTTCTTCAACTTATGATTGACATCGACGGTTTCCACCGCATGAGAACCAAATTGGAATATTTCCCCATAATATGGTACAGACTTGATCAAATCCACTCAATTCCGCTGAAACTCAATGAACACCGAAAACACCTATACAGTGTCTGCCGACTGCCGACTAGGTTTCTAGGCCGTGCGAGCTTGGAAACCTAATCTTCCAGTTCACCGTATTCTGTATTCAAGCCTTGCATTGATCCAAGCGCACCACTGGGTCCAAGCCCGGACAGGTTTAGTTTATCAGCCTGCAAGACACTAAAGTGGCTCCATTGCGACGACGGACCGAGTCCCCGCATCCTAGTCTGCAGTCTCCACACTAGCGATCTTGGAGGGCTTCGAGTTCGATAGCGATCTGGACATGTTGCCTAGTGAGTCAGAAACTCCGTCGGATTTGCTTGGGCTACCTAGCCGTAGTCGGTCTACGGGTCTACTCTCAGGAACCAATTGTCAGTACGATTTTGACTCATGTATTAAGGATATGCAGGCGGGCATGCTAGATCCATAGGGTAGTAAGGAACTTTGTATGGATTTAGACCAAGAATGATATCACCACTAAGCCGCGGTAGCATTCTCGCCGCATTAGAGCCGAGGAGACCGAGAAGAGAATGCACATAGGGAAATTCAAGGTAGAAAGGGCCTGTTGACTTATTGCCCAGATCGTTTCGCACTATACATCAGCCTAGACCTTGCGGGGGTTGCTTTTATGGAGAGAAACACCTTTGCTTGATGATAGATCGGCAGGACTCCATACTGTGTTTCCCCAACTGGGGGTTCGATTTGCGGGGCAGCCAATAGCAATCCCGTCCGGTCAGCTCGGTCACCAGGGCGACCAGTTACTACTATATTGCCCTTGTGTAACGTGATCTATTCGATTCAGCTCAGTGCTCACGATACTAGGTATTGCAAATGGAGCTCTTTCTAACCTACCGCCGTCCGCAAGAATCTCCTTAAGTCGCATTTCCTAGAAGAACGTCAATTCGTCGATGATCATCTCGGTTCGTTGAACTCGAACAGCAGTGAAAGGCAGTCACCTTTATGGCAATTAAAACGCTTGAGACTCGTCTCAGGCATCTATCCGTCAATGATGAGAACGACGGGCATGAGGGATCCCTTTCACACCAGAAGTCCAAGGTAGGTCCGATCCCTGTAATCCTTCCAGCCATGCGTTGAGAACACAATTGATGACAGGGGGCAGGTTACAACCACCAGCACACGTTCATCCGATAATTCCCGGTCACCAGAAAGCTCCAAATCCCTCGCTACCCAAATAACTCAGCCCAAAGGCGGACAATCACCCCGACCTACTCGAAAGCCCCTCTCGGTTATTTCGACACAGATAATTAATAAAGCGGCCAAGGAGGAGGAAAGCGACATCACCGGTATCAAGCAACAAAGCACAGCCGCCAATCATGTCACCTCCCAGGTGGCTCAAGACAAAGACGAGAGAGCCCCTTCCCGGGCTCGACAACCCTTCACTGTGGTCATTGTGTCGCAAAAACCATCAGATGCAGCGTCTGAGACAAAGGAACATCATGTTGGTGGTGCCAAGCGACAAAGCACTGTCGCCAGCCATGGCGCTTCCCAAGTAGCTCAAGCCAAAGGCGGACGAGCTCTTTCCCTGGTTCGACGCACCCTCTCTACATCCAACGCAGCGGTGAAGGCAGAAGGGCACTCCATTCAGCTTATCAAACAACCTGCTCCCAAGCTATTCCATCTAGGCATGTTTGAGATTGGCAAACCCCTAGGAAAGGGAAAGTTTGGACGGGTATATCTTGCACGAGAACGACAGACGGGTTTTGTTTGTGCGCTGAAGGTACTACACAAGGATGAGATCCAACAAGGAAGAATCGAAAACAGGTGGCTCGTGAAATCGAGATTCAGAGCAATTTGCGTCATCCCAATATCTTACAACTGTACGGCCACTTCCACGATCGGAAACGAATAATCTTAATTCTCGAGTATGCCGGTAAAGGGGAACTATACAAACATTTGCAGCGAGAGAATCGTTTCCCGGAGTGGATGGCAGCCCAATACATTGCGCAAATGGCGAGTGCTTTACGATACCTACATCGCAAACATGTCATTCACCGGGACATCAAGCCTGAGAATATTCTTGTTGGGCTGCACGGAGAGCTGAAGATGTCGGACTTTGGCTGGAGTGTTCATGCGCCAAGTGGGCGCAGGCTCACGAAGTGCGGAACACTGGACTACTTACCTCCCGAGATGGTCGATCCGAAGAGATACGAGAAACCTTATGATGAAAAGGTAGACCTATGGGCCCTAGGGGTTTTGATGTACGAGTTTCTGGTTGGGAGCGCACCCTTCGAGGATACACCTGTTATGACACAGCGGAGAATCGCCAGGGGAGATATGACGATTCCTTCTTTTGTTAGCTCTGAAGCCAAGGACCTTATCAAAAAGGTAGATATCTCCTCCAAACAGGAACAATCAAGTGCTAATGAGGATCTAGCTACTTGTGGTTGATTCGGACCAGAGAATCTCTTTGGAGCAAGTCCGACAACACCCCTGGATTGTCAACCACTGCGAGGGCGCGGCAAAACAAGATAAGTCCAGTCGAGTCAGTAGTAGACGGTAGCTTTAAGTCAATGCTTTCGAATCCTATTTCAGCCCGTGGCAGTAATACGCCAAAAGCTCTTGGGACAAGCTGCCACTAAACTGTTGTCCTGACAACACAGTAATTGCCTGAAGCTTCTGCACATGAAGACGACATTCTGGCTGCCGGGGACGAGGGGTCCGATATTGTGTCACCGCCCCGAAACCACTCCTAGTTCACCTCCACTTCCCGCCGTCGCTAGCTACGGGGACCACAATAATCCACTGTTAGGCCTGGCGCTTTCTTAGTCTCAGCCGTGGGGGCAATCGCCGGAGATAATAACCGATAATCAATATGCTGACCAGGCTTCCGTCGGAATTATTAGATGCGGTCATCGGCCTAGTAAGTCTATGTCCTCTTGAACCTCGTATCGATGGCTTATCATTTGCAGATCGCTAGCCGTAGGGACCTGAAGCGCCTTTGTGAAGTCTGCACGCGGCTCCATAATATAGCCATCCCACATCTATACCGGTCTCTTGTCGTGTCCGCACCTGAGCTATCATTAGAGAATTTAGTTGCCACTTTGGAAACCATGCCACGGAAATACTTGAAGTATACAAGCGAATTCGGCTTCAGTGTTCCAATTCATGAGCGAGTCGAAGCCCGCTGTGTCCACCACGGTGCCAATGGACACTTCCAAGATGACGCTGTCCAGGATGAGCTTGCTGATTTTCTTCTAAATGATGAGAGTGTGGAGTATGCATTTATGGATGGCGAGGATATAGATGAGGGTATGGAGAAGGTGGGTAAACGCACCTGCTTTTACCACCCGATATTTGAAAGTACGATGATTGATAAACTAGTACAGGGTCATCTCGTGGACCCGTTCGCTGATTTTAGTTTTGCCTTGGGCTTTCTGAAGCTTCCAGATGATCAGCTACGGAGTTTCCGGTTAGTAACGCATTTCTTATCCTGGGCAATCCACTTACGTGATTGTAGATGGGAGGTAGGAACATGTATTCCAGAGGCTATCTTTTGCGGCAACAACTCATTCCTTGGAAACCAAAGTCGGGTTCAATCTATTACCCTGATTACAGGTGGAGAATGTGGTGCGAACCAAAACGCGCAGTCCTTGGTGAATCTTGTCCAATTTAGAGAACTACAGTCCCTTGATTGGAAGGGATTGAATCGATATAACGACTTCGAATCCATCCGAGAATGCATAAGTTTTCATGGCCATCAGATCCAATCACTAACTCTTGACCTCTTGAGCTGGACTCGTGCGGAGAAGATTTGGGCTGATGGATTTCGTCAGCAGAGTGCCCAGCTCGTAAGTGTTCCGGACAATTTCTTCTCGCAAAAAGTGCTCAACATCCACCCTGGAGACCGAAAGGTCATTTTTCCGTCCCTGGGAAATCTTTATCTGTCAGCTGTGTCTTTTGATTACACCGACATGGAAATGGCCCATGCATTCAATATCGAACACCTAAAGAGCCTCAAGTTGCGGAACTGCCCAGGATCGCTCGACTGGTTACGAAGGCTACTCAACTCTGGAAAGCCAATGAAACTGAAATCTCTTGAATTGGGTCTTGATCTGAGTAGTCTCCAGAAAGATGCATACATGCATATCACAGAGACAATCTGCCATTTTCTCCATCACGTTCCCGACTTGAGAAGTCTCTATTTAATGCTCCCTGAGCCCATTGACTGGACTGCTCTCACAGATAGACTGTCAGGCCATCGCCATCTCACGCGCGTTGTGATGCACCACCTAGTGGATAGAGGGGGCCAGAACCTTATCGATGGAGACATACCGTGGCCTTTGCATTTGGAACACATCCTACAAGAAAAGCAATTGACTTGCTTTGGATCTTCCATTCCACCCAGAAACTTAGTATGTGCTGATCGCCAATCTTGCAATCTGTATGACTTCTAACAAAGAACTAGGCCAGTCACTTGCGAAGGATGCAGCCAAGGCCGTCCTGCAAATTGGTACATGTCAGGACAAGCGGTGTAGTTCTTGATAGACTAATTAACTCTGGACAACCGAACTGGTTCTCCGAGTCTCTTTATACTTATAAGTATGGCGAAGGTAAGCTGATTTCCATTAACGGAAGAACTACCGTCAACTGAGATGCAATGGTATCTAAAGTCGGAACAGATTTGCCTTATCAACCCGAGGAAATATCCGATTTTGCACAGTGGGCGTTCAGTGCTGATGGTCTTCCAAACCTCCAAGTCCTCGCCTGGGGAGACTTTTCATATGGTGGTCGCTATTCCAAATTCAATCTTCTCCTTTGCAGATCCGACGATGGTTATCAACCTTTGACCCCTTTCAACACGGTCTCTTGGGGTGTTTTCCAGGACAATCTAGATATGATGGCAGCATGTCCCCTGGATGACATCCTGGAATGATTCACATTGTGATGGAGGAAAAGCTCGCAAAACTTACTAAGAAGGTTTTCCCCGTAATTGAGATCACACTTTCTTTCCGTATTGTGGAGTGAGGGGACCACGTCATGAGCGGAAGCATCGTAGGGCTCTTTTGTGCTAATTGAACAGTAGTATGAAAGAGAGAGAGAGGGAGGGAGGGAGAGACGGTGTGTGTAGAGGTGAAGTTTGCCATATCTTAGAGAATGGTCGAGCTTGTGCGACCATCATAGGAGATTGGGCAGCCTTCCTGATGCTTCTTTCCCATGCAATATAGGCCCAATACACCAGCTGCTCGTGCTCGAGAGAGCGATTCATCGTGTCTGGAGCTGAGAGGGATTGCGGTTCATAATGGAGTCGGATGATTTGCTGGCTGAGGCAGTATGGTTTACCACCTGCGAAGGCGCTTCAAGATCATTTGCTTCGACCGGAATTTCAGGTATAGTACGTTCAAAGAGGCCATGAAGCACCTTAGTCTTGGTCTGCTTGTTTTACATGATCTTTGAGATCGGACCAGGATCGGGTCGATGAGCAGCGTTGCGACAGGACCATGGGAGAACGGTCACACACTGAAGCTTGAGGGTGAATTGACATTCGGGGATTGGACTTGTTTCATGGTATAGCGATATGTTGCTCCAATTTAATGACGGGAAGGGCGGCGGAGACTAACGGCTTAGTGACGGACTTGATGCCGAGGTTGGCAGGACCTTCGTGGGGGCTGAGACGGCAAGTTGAATGGGTGGTACGTAAGACTTGCGCGGGGGATGATGGATTAGTAGATTAAATACCATGCATCTGGCATGTAGAGAGGAAGGACCGAGGATTGGCTCTGCGGAGATCTACCCTATTCAAGTAATTTTCTTCTACTACGCCGTTCCTGTCAGTTGGACTAGGACGATATGCTGTTGCCATGAGGTGCTGCTGGCCTGAAATATCTTTGATCAGTCATGTCGGGTTCCGTGCGGATCTCCGGGGAGACAGTTAGTAGGTATTCGCATTTCCGATCAGGCTATCGCATTGGCTGGCCGGGGGTGGCAGAATCGCTGATAATCCATGGAATCTTGTGTGGCAAGTAAGAACCTTATGTTGAATAACCAGCAGTTTCTATATCCAGACATGTTGCTCGAACTCAGTCTTTAGCTTTTGAACTGTGAATATCCCCGTTACCGGTTGCCGCCCCGAAGCTTCAAAACTGGACCCTGGAGGTGGTCCAACTGAACCGTTCAAGGCTGCTATGAAGTGCCAGCTCTCGGTGGAACCAACCGACTGGGGACTAGGGAGGTACCTAGACAGTAGTTAGGTACTAGATAGAGGATGGATTGATGGACATGCTTGGTTGCCCCGTTGAGGTCAGTGGGGACGGGAGCGTTTCACGAAAACGCGCGTTGAAGGAAGCCGCCGCAGAACTGGCCACATTCCGGCCAAACTCTAATCAGATAGCCTTCCGTTCATCGTCGATGATCCCAAGGACGGAGACCGGGGCGGTGGAAAATGTTATAACCCTCATGCTCATGGCAGGGCGGTAATAAACTGTCTGGGTGGCCACCGTTTCTCATGGACGGCTGGCTTTGCCTCCGATGGTGTTAAGCTCCCCTCCTCTCTTGCCTTTCGCATCCGTCCAGGCATGTCTTCGACCTGCGATCCGGTCCATCTGCAGGGGTCTGATTGCAGTCCCCCGCTGATGTCCCCCGGATCATCGTCCTACAATGCAGGTCCCGGGATTCTGGCTCTCAACTGGGCGGCTGCGGCCACTGCGGTTGTGGTCATGACCTTAAGAGTCATCGCCAAGGTGCGCATTCGACACTATGCTTTGAATGACACGGTTATGCTATGCGCGTTGGTTGGTCTCCAATTTCTTGATCTCGGGGCAGTGCTCATGCGTGTTAGGGGCTGGCTTTGACCGCATCGGTCATGATCACCTTGGCCATCGGACATGGTTATGGGCAACACTATCAATACCTGAGCCGTGCCAACCAGGTGCTGGCCCTCAAGTATTACACCGGTTTCCAATGTTTGTCGATTGTCGCCACTGGTTTGGGGAGAGCGGCTTTTGCGCTCTATCTATTGAACATCCTGCGCCAGCAGAGGGGGGTGTGGTTCCTCCTGTGGGTTATATTCGCGCTGCAAATCATCATCAACATTGTCTCCGTGATTACAATCCTTGTCCAGTGCAAGAATATCAGCTCTATCTGGGACACAACCGTGGTCACGTCATGCTGGGATCCAAATGTCGATCGCATCTACGCTTATGTACAGTGCTGTACGTTTTCTGGGCCTGATCTCGCTATATTGCCCTGACAGGACACTGACAGGCGTGGCATAGCGATCAATACTGCAACGGACCTTTTCCTCGCCGTCTTCCCGACCTATACCTTTTGGAGCCTGAGCCTGCAAAAGCGCATCAAGATCAGCTTGGTAGCCTTGATGAGTTTGGGCCTCGTGTTAGTATACCACTAACGAGTAATCGACAAGCTCGTTGTGCTGACTATGATCTTACAGAGCCATGGTGGCCTCGATCATGCGGGTTGTGTACGTGGATTCCATCGCCGAACGGGGCGACCAAACCGCAGCAACAGTGAAGCTCTCCCGATGGGCTCTGGCCGAGTGCTATCTGGTCATTGTCACCGCGTCCATTCCTTGCATTCGGTCCTTGATTCTCGCGTCAGTCCGGAATATTCACAGCGACAACCGTTCGCGGGCCAGAAAGTCACTGCCCAAGATTAGCGCACCAATTCCGGATCGAGCAGTATACAGCGCTTGGGCGGTTGCCGATCAGTCCCCGAACCGCGGGCGGGAAAGTGTAGAGTATATTCTCAGCGATGCCGAGCTGGACCGGTTAGAAGGGGATGGGATCCCGAAACGGGTGGATGTAATGCTTATCACGAAGGATCCAGACAGCACCGAGGGCCGGACCTATCGTCGGTGATCAATGCGTCATGTAGATACTATATGTTAGTGATGTGTGATGGACAGCCCAATATAATGTGACACGGATCATCGAGATGCCCAAGCCTACCAGCAAGTGGACTCCATCCTCCACCTGAGGGCCTGGTTCGTTCCCCACTTCCCCGGCCGCCAATGAAGCTTGGCTGGGGATGAACAAGATGATAGTGCTGCTGTCTTCCAGTTCACCTTGCTATCCATCACCCATGGTCCAACATGGCAGCAAGGGATGGCCCTCGGCTGAGGTAATCCTGCCCGAGCTCAGAGGAATCGGCGGAGGAATCGAGGCGAGCGGTTATCCGTGGCAATCTCCAACGGGCTTATCGGCGACACTGCCGAGGGCCGAACGTCTCTCATCCTTATTAAATGCCAATCTCCCCCCAAACAGCGGTCTATCTGGCTCACGGACATTTCTTTCCTTTCCTCCTCCGTGAGATCTTCTCCTCTCTGTGCTCTGCATTCATTCCATTTTCTCCGCCCCGTTCTAGCGGCCTCCTCCTGCTGTCTTCTGCCTCTCCCCGGATTTTCCCCGCACTGTCGCCATGCCCGTCTCCTCACGGTATCCCCCGGTCCAGATTCCGGACGTTGATGTCTGGTCTTTTCTTTTCGAGCGGAAAGATCGGGCCTTCCCAGACGATAATGGTATGTATTGCGTCGATATCGAGGAGATGTGCCAATCCATTGATGCACGCGACCGGTTCGTTTCTCCGCTGACCCCCGCCCAGTTATCTACCAAGATGCAGACACACAGCGATCGTATACCTACCAACAAGTCAAAGATGCAGCCCTGTCCTTCGGCAAGGGCCTCAAGGCCAACTTCGACTGGAAGAAGGGAGACGTGCTGGCCCTGTTCACCCCCAACAGCATCGACACCCCGGCCGTGATGTGGGGGGCTATCTGGGCCGGCGGCATTGTCTCCCCATCCAACCCAGCCTATACAGCCGACGAGCTGGCCTTCCAACTGAAGAATTCCGGTGCCAAAGTCCTGATCACCCAAGCACCTCTTCTCCCGGTAGCTACCGCTGCCGCAAAAGAAGCCGGCATCCCCGAGGACCACATCATCCTCGTCGGCGATCAGCGGGATCCGCAGGCTCGAATCAAGCATTTCACCTCTATCCGCAATATCTCCGGGGCCACTCGTTCCCGCAAGACGAAGATCGACCCATCCCGCGACCTATCCTTCCTGGTCTACTCCTCGGGTACGACGGGCGTACCCAAGGGCGTGATGCTCTCCCATCGCAACATCGTCGCCAACATCCTCCAGCTCTCCGCCGGCGAGGCAGGTAATCTCACCTGGAATGGCGGCGCAGACGGCAAAGGAGATCGAGTTCTAGCCTTCCTCCCCTTCTTCCACATCTACGGTTTGTTCTTCCATCCTCACGTCCACTCATATCTCCATGCTAACAACCCACATACTAGGCCTGAACTGCCTAGTCCACCAGACTATATACCAGGGCTACCAACTCTTGGTGATGACCAAGTTCGACATCGAGAAATGGTGCTCCCACGTCCAAAACTACCGCATCACATTCAGCTACGTCGTCCCACCCGTCGTGCTCCTCCTGGGCAAACACCCCGTTATCGACAAATACGACCTCTCCACCCTCCGAATGCTCAACTGCGGCGCCGCCCCCCTCACCCAAGAACTCGTCGAAGCCGTCTACGCACGCATAAAATGCGGCATCAAACAAGGCTACGGCCTCAGCGAAACCAGCCCCACCACACACACCCAACCCTGGGAAGAATGGCGCACGACCATCGGCTCTGTCGGCAAACTCCTCCCCAACATGGACGCCAAATACATGACCATGCCCGAAGACGCCTCCGACCCGGTCGAAGTCCCCGCCGGCCAAGTCGGCGAACTATACATGCGCGGCCCCAACATCTTCCTAGGTTACCACAACAACCCCTCCGCAACCGCAGACTGTCTCACCCCAGACGGATGGTTCCGCACCGGCGACGTCGGCTACCAAGACCCCCAAGGCAACTTCTACATCACCGACCGCGTCAAGGAATTGATCAAATACAAGGGCTTCCAAGTCGCCCCCGCCGAACTCGAAGGGATCCTCCTCGACAACGATGCCATCGACGACGTCGCCGTCATCGGCCTCGAAAGCGAAGCTCACGGCACCGAAGTCCCGATCGCATACGTGGTCCGAAGCGCAAAGAGTCTCAACTCGGGCGTTGACGGCCCTCAAGAAGCAGCCAACATTGTAAAATGGATCGACGCCAAAGTCGCATATCATAAGCGGCTGAGAGGAGGTGTGACATTTGTAACGGAGATTCCCAAGAGCCCGAGCGGTAAAATTCTCCGACGGTTGTTAAAGAAAAAGGCGAAGGAGGAGGGTCTGGGTGTGGGTGCTGCTGGGCCGAAGGCTAAGTTGTGAGACAGATCTTACATGTCTAGTCCATGCTTTTCATACCTCCTCCTCCTCCTCCTCTTTTCCTTTCTTTTTATTTTCTTTTTAAGGTCATTGGATTATATGAATAAAGTCTACGCGTAGACTGATGTTGTACATAGATTCACCTAAATGATACTAATGGTGTGGATGATATTTTGGGGGGTTGGGAGTAATAGTATTTATTGTAGAGCTTGGTACTAGATAGTGTGCGGAAGTTATACCCGTGGAGTAGATCATTGGACTGGTTGGTCTAGATAGTTTGTATAAACAGCCCTGCAGTGATTTGTCATATCTAACACGTTCGATGGTCAAACGGGATACATAGATACTACTAGTAGGTAGTTAGGGTATTTGATCGACGAAAATACTATTCATTGCTAGTACTAGGTAAGGTTGAGATACAGTATACTCGGTAAATTGTATGTTCGTTTCCATAATCGGGTCATCTATAAACGGGGTTGTAGGATAGACAGTATACATATTTACTAGACTATTAAATCGTGTCAAGTCTGCCTTCACAGACTAAATCGCTTCACCATGCCTTCAACATCTTCTCCATCCACCGCATCGACCTTCTCCCGGGCCACCCGTTCAACGGCCTGATCGACAGGCTCCACGCCCTCTAGCAGATCATACCAGCCATCTGTGTCATCCCGGGCGAGCAGCTGATCCGCGACAATCGCCACATCCTCCCGAGTCACCTTACCCTGGCCCTTTTTGGTCTTGCCTAGGTCCACCTTGCGTGTCGCCGGTGTATCAGTCAACGTCCCCGGTCGCAGGTTGATGGCTTGCAGGGGCCGCGCGGCGCCCGTAGCAACAAGCTTTTTGCGCTGCGCCGCCAGCGCGGTCATGTACTCGTCTGCTTCGAGTTTGGCTTTGGCATATGCAGGAAGGACGTTGTAGAAGACGTTTTGCAGTCCGCTCCACTCGCCATCGGCGAGCCAGGTAGGCTGGACTCGTCGACTACCGAGCCAGGAGACGAGGAGAAATTTGGTCACGGTGGGGTGGGCAAACGAGGCAGAGAGGAAGTGTTTAGCGGCGCGTTCGTCGATAGCAAAGGTACGTTCGGGACCGCCTTTCCCGCCAGCGCCTATGTTTCAGACATCGAATTTTGGGTTAGTTTGAACGTTATTTGCATTGGGGGGTTGGGTTGGGTTGGATTGGATTGGATTGGATGGATGGATGGGTAGATGTGATGTGTATATTTGATCTGGACTTGCAGGGAAGGATGCAGGTGGTCTGGTAATTTTGGCTGTGGGGGTGGGTTTCAATCACAACCACGGTTGCATACCTGCAGACCACACTACATAGTCCGGGGAAACGCTGTCTAGGATCTTCTTGGCGTCGGCGTCGCTCTTGACATCGTCCAAGCTGGAGAGGAGGACGTTCAGTTTGCCTCTGGTACCTTTGCCCAGGGCAAGGATCTCATTTTCGTGCTCTGCGTTGCGGATGACGCTGGTGACGTTCCAGGCGCGGGCGAGCAGAAGCGGGGTCAGGTGCAGAGCCACTTTCCCATGGCCACCGAGGAGAAGAACCTGCATTGTGTGTGATGAATCAATTGAGGAACGTACTGGATATGTGGCAGATACGGGGCAGCCTGGAGGGGTTGGCTGGAATCTGGTCGAGAGAAATACATCTCGTGGTTGAGCTGTGAGCTGGTGCTGGTGCGGAGAATGGATTAGTAATGTCGAGGGGTTAACTACATAGCAATGATGGCGTCATGTGGTCGGCTAGCTTCGATTTCTACGGGGTTGGTTCAACGCAGCCGGGAAGTGTCACGCCCTGCAGGCTGCAAACGGGACAATGTCTTAGGAGCTGCAAGGAGGGTGGCAGCCCATTGTCTTCTGATCAAACATCTCCATGGCAGCCTCCGTTTTAGATCTGCCTGGTGATGCCCCTTGATAAACAAAGCTGTGGTGGCGGTCGATCATATGGGCCGTACAGAGCCGGTTCAAACACTGGAGTCGCTCGGCAGTCAGGGCGCCCATTAAGGAGGATTTTCCCAATTCTCCGTGCTGCTGAGCGCAATAATACTCCGTGGAGTCCAGACCAAGAGCTGGGGGGATATGAAAGGACTTGGATTCGAACCCCGCTGCGAGGTGAAACACCGGCCGATCGGCTGGAAAGGAGGCCTATTTCCGCGCAAAGCTTGAGCAGCGACGATTGATCGCAATCGGCGGTCGATTGGAGGGATGGGCTCAACACGAAGTCCGTGAGAACGGAGAAGAGATCGATGCCCATAATGCCGGAAATTATTAGTCGTGTTTCGCTGGGACCTTGGGTGGGATTAGTCAGGCACACTTCCCCTCATGGATCTCGGAAATTGAATTAATTAACGGAAGGTCGAAAGGACTGATCTGGATCCTCGGGAGGAGTCAAAGAATCTTGGTTGGGCGCTGGTCCACCACCGGCAGCGATAAATCAGCGTGGGAGTTGGTGAACTTGGCAGCGCGGCCTCTTTGTTTATACACAGTAACCGGGATAGTCCCCGATGGGGGACACGGGATGGAGGAGATTAATGACTTCATGATGATGTTGCCGACCCTTGGATCGCGGTTTGCTTACCCTTGGGATGGATGGATTGATTGGAGAGCACCAGCCGACGTCGTGCCTGTGCCTGTGCCTGGGCTTGTGCCTGTACCTGAGCCTAGTTTCTCGTCTGTGCCTGACTTGTACCGAGTGGGCGGAGATAACCCGGACCCGTTTGCACTTTGCAGCTCTTCTGTAATCTGTAATCTGTTGGTGTTCCGTCCGGCCAGCTACCTACCTGGAAATGGTAAGTCAGCAGTCCGCCCGACTACTAGTTAGTAGTAGCACACTACTAGTGTATAGTTTCCGTACCACTGGGCGTACTATTCACTAACCACTTACCACATATTGGCTTTACCTAGATAGTAGTCAGGGGCATCCACCATAACCGGCAGGAAGGCTGGCTGGCTGGCTGACGGGCGACCGTCTCTTACGATCTTACTAATACTCTCTTGGGGGAAATCCTACCTATCTACGGAGTACTGTGTAGGGCGGTACAATACCGTATCCAGGGACATTTGCTGACTCCCGACTACTACCTACTAGGTAGGTAGGTAGGTAGGTAGGTACTTAGTACTCCGTAGTACCGAGTAGGTTCGACTATCCAACGGCTGTCATTTCTTCCCGAGACATAATCAATCATCACACTGGCTTTGCCGTTCGAGTCGCTACAAGCCTCCACCAGATCCTCAGATCCATTGAGAATGGTCGGCGCAGACTCAACAGATGACGTGTTGGATCTTAGATGATAATGCCCAATGGTTCATGGAATTCTGGACCTTGCAAACCGGTCCACACCACCCAAGAGAATCACAAACCATCTCGCCTAGTCCGCACAAGAAATCGGTTCCTAGAGCCCCCCTGCTTAGTAACCGGGGCGCGAAGAAGGCACGGAGTATCTACTACGATTACTGGCTATTTTTTACTTGGTTCACCAGGATTATGTTCATCTTGCCTTGCTGATGCCCCCGGATGACGGGCGAGTCGAGTTACGCCTCTTACTGTCCCCCAAAGGAGGGGTACGCACTATGTACCTTATGCATGTTCGATGTCGCGTTCCCTCTACTCCGGACTCTATTCGAGACCGCAGCCATCCCTGTATCCCTCTGAAGGGGGGGGGGACTCCATTGTGGAGCACTTCGTATGCTTGGATCTCAACTAGCTGCATAGAATACATGTCCATGCGGGATGACTGCACGCCATGTACTCCGACTTCGTCCGCGAGTCTATGAGAATGATCCGATAACTGTCTACTAATGCCGATGATATCAAATACTCGCATCCAAGCAGCGTGGGGACTCATGGTGAATCATGGATGGTCGACGGCAGTCGAAGTGATCATCCCGCTCGTCCAAATTTCCGGAACCCCTCTAGCGGTCCTGGTATAAAGTTCGAAAGGCATGAAACAGTATCCGATAGACAGGTCATATTTGGCGAGGATAAAGGGGTCCAGCTCAGCTGGTCGCTTCAGATTGTGCCCCGGATATTCTGATTGCCTCATCCAGAGGACCACTGGAGGCAACTGTTGCTTCACTAGATCAAACACCGCCCATGAATTGTTCGAGGGGCGTACATCACAGTAAAGGGTGCCTAGAGCTGCTCGAGATCCCGAGGACTTATTGAGGCTTAGGCTTCAGCCTTCAGCCCCGGATCGGCCCACATCCCGCGAGACGCGGTCATAATAGATCGTACGAATCTGCCTCTGCTTCTCATCGACCGGATTGGGTTTCCGGTCGAGGTGGGCGGCGAGGCGCCTTTTCCTCGTATGGACACGCCGATATAGCCCTCAACACTGCGCATCTATAGCGGAAGCTCGGCGAGAAAAGGTTGTCATGGGGCAGGCAGTCCCAGGGACGACAATATTACGGTATAGGAGAGGTAAGGTACCCGACAGGACCCAGTGGCAGAGCTCCATCCGATTTGCAGTTCATTCATCACCGGTGGAGCCTGCAAGGGGCATTGGGCCCTAGTCCGCGGTACGGTAACGGTATGGGAAGGCCCATCCATGGTTTCTGTGACAGTTTATTATTCGGGACAGTGGCCTGTCTGTTTACTGTTATGATCCAGGCACCAGAGCAAGTGGAGTCGGTCCAGCAAATAACCTTGTAGCTGCCGGGGGTGACAATGATGGGATTGCTGCACTGAGCGAGTGAGTCAGCTCGAGTCGGTCTTCATCAGACCATTCATGCAGACCTCAGTCATAAATAGAGAGGGTCAGCTGCGATGGGAAAAAGAAAGCAGTGCGGCACTGAAAATTCGGACTGCAGGAGGGACACATTGAGAATTTGAGATGGATTAGAAAAGCCGGCCAGCGAATCTCGTGTCGATCCGCTTTTCTCCAGGACCACCGGCGTGGCCAATGGGCCCCAATAATGCGCTCCCACTGACTGACTGGACTGGTCCGTAATAATCACCCAGAACAATTGTTCATGGAAAGGGCAGGACGGAGTAGGTAGTAAAATAGGGACCAGAAAAAAAAAAAAAAAAAAAAAAAAGAGTGACGATCGAATGGAATCCAGATCCCTACTTTTTTCTATCCTTCCAATCCTTCCACATTAAACGTTTCTTTTTTCCTCTTCACCTCTCATTTCCATTCTTTTCTTTTCTTCCCTCGAATTGCTTCTCGTGTCGCCGACACTGTCTCTCCTTTTCCCCTCCCCCGTCAATTCGATTGCGCTTTCGACCGTCGACTCGAACTATCGACGCGATCCATTACTTGGGGGCCTCCACTCGATATCCGGCCGGCCTCAGCATCGCTACTCGACCAACCTACCTACGACCAGGTCGTTCTCCGCTCCCGCTGTCGACGGTGCAGCCACATTCCTTCCCGGCTCATGCAGACGCCCAATCTGTCCAATCCGACCGATATTAGCATCTGCACTTAGTACACTCTTACTCCTCGGCCCTTCTTATTATTCTTATTATTATTGTTATTATTACTATCCTTCTTTCCTCACGCGCGTTATCGACTTGAACCCAGCCCACCCTGCAAGCTACGCCCACTATTGGCATCCTGTCGCCCCCGTGACTCCGGCCTTCCCAGGGGATGACTGGTAATTTGGAATCGCATCCACTGCCCTAGCTTTTTCACCACCATCCGCCTTCCACTCATTCGTTCGTTTCACCCCCTGTTCCAGACTTCGCCTGGTAGGTCCATGGTGTATTCAGCATCTATCAATTGTGCGCAACCTACGGAGGTCTGACGGGTGTGATCTTACACAGCATTGCGTCGGTGTATGTGTCGGAACGGCTGCCACTCTTTTACGCGGTGATTCCCTATAGTCAAACATCGATCTCGCAATCGCCTTGCCCGTCGCTCCACATACCTGTCCAACACCACAATGAACCGATTTCGCAAGACTAAGAAGGAGAAGGTGAAGGAAGATGGCGAAGGTCCCGAAAGCAGCTCTGTCAGTCTCAGCTCTATGCTATCGAAGAAGACCAAGAAGGAGGAACCCGAGGAAAAGCAGGACTTCGACCTTTCCAGTGCACTGCCCTCGACGGATGACTTCCGCACTAGTCTTCTGATGCCCAAGTTGTCGGCACGATTCAGCATGCTAAGAGAGCAAGATGACCCCGAATCGATAATCGGCAAGGCCAGCGACGACAGCGTTCTCTTCCCCAAGCGTGCCTCGCGTCTGAACCTCTTTGGTCACAACCCGGGCTTGTTGGCGGATATCGATGAAGTCTCTCTCGACAGCCGTCGGCCATCCATGGCTCTCGGGCGCACACACTCACTTGCATCAGACAACAATGGCTATGGCACGGACGATGACCGCTCCCAACCAGGGAGCATCATGAGCAGGGCTCGCCGGACCGAAGGAAATAACTTGTTCGGTGGACGGCAAAAGGTGTACAAAATTCCCTCCAAGTCGACTTCCTCAACAGGAGAGTCGGAGTCTGGACGCATGGGTGGCCGGGCGCTCTATGAGCACGATCTGACCATGTCTGCTTTTCAACGACTGAAGTTAAATGAGCGCGAAGAGGCGGCGATGGATGAGACACAGCAAGAAAGCCCCTCTCAGGAGTCAGAAGATGCACTGTCCAATTTTGGTTCTACGAAGCGGACGACCTTCTCCTCGACTGCGTCTGGGCCAACGTCGAATGCCCGTACATCAACTGCGGCGACATCTTTCGAAGAACAGTCGTTTATCGCGCCCCCGTCGCAATCAGAGACACAGGCTTCCTCGTCCAAACCACCATTGCCCGGCATGGCCCCTGAGCGTGGGTCGGTCAAATCTCGCCGGCTTTACGGACAAGGATTGGCACAATCGGCTCAGAACCAGCAGACATCGACCTTGCAACGACTAGAAAGTCTTAGCCGCCAGCGCGCAGCAGGCCCCGAGTTGCCTCCCCTGAGCCGCGCTTTTTCTCGAAGCGCCACGAACTTACGCGATAAACTGCAGCCACTCACCATTGCCGAACCCACCGCCACTTCCCGGCCGACCAGCCCTCCATCGTTGCCCAGGTCGCCAGATCACTCCACCAGGCGCAATCCCAGGGAACCGCAAACTCAAGCGAGGTCTGCCTACGGAGCCCCTCCGTTGAGCCCCCCAGCTAGCGAGCATGAAGATAAAGCCCCCCTGATGGCCGCTCTACACCCCGAAGACCTTGGGAAAGCCACAGCATCAGGCCTGTTCAACAAACCTAGCAACATGTTTGACGAAAGTCAGTTCACACGTCGTCAAGTACAGATGCAGCAGGGAAGGGACACGCCACCTTTGACGCGACTTCCTCCGCTCCCCGCTCCGGCTATTCCCCAAGAGCACGCTGGCCGTGCAAGAGGGCTATCGAACACGAGCTATGTGTCCCGACCTGGCTCTGCATCTTCTCATTATAGCGAGGCTCAACGCCCAGGGAGCCGGTCCGTTGTCCACGCTTCACCTGCAAGAAATGCCGACGGAACGTTTTTCTCCAACATGTGTCCTAGTGACTCCGAGGATGAAAGCGGTGCTTCGCGCTACACCACGGACGAGATCCATCCCGCTCTTCGGCCTGAAACACCTTCTAAGCCATCTACGCCCACTAGCGAACACCGGAGTCCTCTGCCTGAAGTTCGATACTCAGACCTTGGGGATTTGAAGCCTATCGCGGAGCACGATATTGTCGAGAGCCGGCCCGAGCATAATGATCTTCCTGAAAAGCCGGACTCGCCCACCTTGGGACCGGCCGGCCTGGGTCTCAGTGGCCTCATCCGTACCCACCTGCGATGCAACAGCGATCGGTCGTCCATTTACCCTCCTCCTTCCCCAGGCCTTCCTCCGAGGCCCATCGAGGCTGAGACGCCGGAAGAACCGGTTCTACCGCACCATCCGGGTGCGCAAAACAGTTCACACTGGCAGAACGAGCTTGTGTCAAGACATAGGCGTGAAGGGAGCACCGAGACGCAGAGGGAGCGCGAAGAATTTGCCAACGAGCTGGCGGAGAGACGGAGGAAGGTGCAGGAAAAGCTTCGGGGATTTGCAGAGGGCGAGAGCCGGTCAGCCAGTCCGGTCTCAGGCCGTCAGACTCCGGATTTCACCCCCAGCAAACCCGGCAATGCCTTCTCCTTCCTGAAGAGCAAGTCGAGCAAGCAGCATCTGTTTAGCCGACAAGAGCAGAAGAATGCGAGGGGCCTGAACCTGGCCAATGCATCCACTCCTGCTTTGGTGTCGGAAGACTCGTGGCGTGAAGAAGAGGAGCGGCCATCGTTCAACTTCGCAAAGCACGCCAACTCGAGCTCTCCCCATGTCGCTACTGAGAGATCCTTCCGGTCTAAGATGTCCGTGTTCGGACGCAGTAGCCAGGAGGATTCTCGCGAGTCCAGCCGGAGCCGCGGTGCCTCGCCACACTCCAGCTTCCGCTCTCGCCGAGATCGCTCAACCTCGGATGCGTCTGGCCGTTCCAAGAGTCGCACGCGACGAGACCGCGAGGGTCTGGAGACCCTCGAAGAGGTTGCTCATGGTGCTCACAAGCCCTTCGCATTTCCTGATTATGATCACCACGGCTTGGCCTCTGTCCCTGCTTCCACTCGCGCCTCCGCCGAAGTCATGGAGCCGGTTATGTACGATCGGTCCTCCTCTGCCGCGTCTGGAAGGTATCGCAGTGATAGTCGATCGGCTGTGTCGAGCTACCACGAGCGCCCCTTCTATCCTCCAGCTCCCGCTGCCAGCACGACCTCGCTGATCGGTGCTGCCCCACGGCCTTCGCCCATCGCTCCTTATTCCGCCAATGCCACACCACCTTTGGAGGACCTGTCTCAAGGCCACTCCCTCACCCAAGTGCCTACCAATAGCAGTACCAACACGGCGCCTCCCCAGCGTGCTCTGGGAAACAACAGTCTTCAGAAGCGGATGGTCAGCAAGGCGCTGATCTCTGAACCCAGGTTCGTCTCCTGCACCTCGAATGTCCCAACAGTTGGCCTTCCTCCCGGTGCAAGCTTGAGCAACGGCATGGAAACGCCACCGATCCCGCCTATGAACCCTCGCCGTCGCCGTCAGACCACCACGCAGACCATCCTCGGTGCCCTGAAGGGCGAAAGACACGAGTCGCAATATGCTCCGTCTCTGGATGCCGCCATGATGGAAGAAATAAGCAATTTCTCCGATGATGGCGAGAAGCGGCCCCGATCCCGAGCCCGGCTGCGTAAGACGTCTAGCGAGGGAGGCAACCTGAACGCAAAGGCTCGACAGCAGCTTCAGCAGCTCATGGCAGAGGCGCCCCCTGCCGTTCCTTCTTACCCCCCGCCAAAGATCCCCATGGATGGTGGGATGTTCTAATCCTTCCTCAAAACCCTCATACAATCCTTTTCCACTCAGCCCTTCCTTCACATTTCCTTTTCTCTCTCCCTCATTACCGTTCTCCGACCATGATGTATTACTCGATGTCCTGAACCTGCATTCTGCATTCTAATGTTCGATACCTCTCGTTTGGAATTCTCGCATACATCATGATATACCAACAGCGTTACGTTGAGCGGACAGGACATGACTGTCATCTTTTTCCTATGCTTGTGTGATCCATTCTTTTCTGTCTAGCGATTTCATTGTGTTCCAACCAGGTTAAAAGACTCCTATAATCAGATAGGTAATAATCAGAAATTGACCATAATTCATTCCACACATAATTCCGATGATTTGTTAGCTTCGTCGGTCAAGTGTGCATCCCTCCTAGAAACCAACAATCCAATCCAACCTCCTCCTTCCACTTGTTCTTCCCAAATCCTCTCACTCCCATCACACAAGAACACAGCCCCACTAGGTGAGTGAACCTGGTCACCTAAAGAATCGCATCGTTCACTCCTCGCCCTGCCAACCACTTCGTATTATACTCATGATACGAGTTACAACCAAGCTGGGATCACGTGTATCACTGAACCCTCAGCATGCAGATATCCCACCACCATGAAATCCAACACGTAGACGAACTATCCCTCCTTAGTTATAAGCCCTTATCCAAGAACAGAAGTGATATGACCATGCAGAAATGAGCCTGCTATCAGGCAATGGAAAGCACAACTTACGTTCAAAGCAATGCTGATAATACTGCTCTAATACGCACCCCCCCCCCCTCTCCTCTCTCTCTTCAAATGATACGCAGCTAAACCCCATCCATCCATTACAGTGAAGGAGGCAGAAACGACAACAGAGTCTTTGTTTACTTGAATCTGCTAGATTATCTAGTTCACATTTTGTTTCCCCACTTGTTTTTTTTTTCTCGTGTTTCTCTCCATCTTCCTTGATATCTTTTTCTCCTTTCTGATAAGTTGAAAGATCCCCATATCTTCCTTCGTTCATCGTTCGTGTTGTTGATGGACTTGGGTCTTTTACTCATCGTTTCTCTGGAGAATTCACGTACGAATAATCAATTGATCAATCGATCGGGCGTGCTGCCTTCTCTTGCTTTCTTTCTTGCCTAGCGTCGTTGCTATCTGTGTGCTCTGTTTCGAGAAAATCAACTGAAGCGAAAAGAAAAAAAAGAAAAAAGAAAAAAAAGCTGGTGTCGTTGTTGTATGCCGGTGGAAAAGAAAGAATACTATGAAACGACGCGATTCCTTCTGCACGTCGGAGTTGCCTTGCTTCGTTGAATCACTGGATTCTTTCTTTTCTGTGTCCCGGACTGGTGGGAACCTGATGGGCCCGAATATTCGTCGCACGAGGTCTTCGGACCCGGTCCTGCCTTCCCTGCCTCAGGTGGATGGGTCGGGGGAAAAGCGCAAGGTGAAGAAAGCGAAGCCGAAGAAGAAGAGTAGCAAGAATAAGAAGAATAAGGGGAAGGGGAAGAGTGGCGGTGGAGATGAGGTGGTGATGGATACTCAGTCCCAGGTGGAGATGCAGGTTGATGGTGATCGTGGTGGTGAGGTTGTCGTTACTGGTGATGATGGCGTTGAGAAGAGTAAGAGTTGTTCGCCTCCGTCTTATGCCAGTGTGGCTGGGGATGAGATGGTGGATGAGAAGACGAAGACTGCGCCAGAGGCGGCTCATGCTGCTTCTCTGAAGGAGCGCATCTTGGCGGCGTTGAGTGTCTCTCGTGATGGATCCCAGTCGCAGCGCTCTCCGAGTTATGGGGCTGCTTGTCCGTCCGATGGGAAGGGAGGACATGACACGGATGCATCGGCTACCAGGGTGCAGTCGGACGGTAGTGGTATCAACAATGATCGTACTGCTGATGCTGCTGATGCTGTTGATGGCAATGCGAGTCCTGGACAACGCGCTGCCGCAAATGAAAACCCTACCGCTGGCAATCCAAACCCCGATCCTTTTGCCTCGCACGTGGACGACTCTTCGGAAGGTACGGTCCGTATCTTGGGTGCTGACGATAAGGGCCACTACTCCTATTACACTGACAGAGAGGCCTTGCTGTTCTGTCAGGTTCACGGACGCCCACTCTGCAGATTTGACCCCAGCTGCTGCGTGCATAGGCCACTGGCAGACTGCGGCTGTCCTCCAAAACAGTCGTGCTGCTGTCTACATCATAATGGAGATTGCTGCAGCTGCTTGATGACTCGCAAGGCTGGGTTTGCCGGAAGTGGTGCTGAGACGCCCAGTAACACTGATCAGACTGTCGAGGACGGTGATGTCGTGGTTGCGGAAGGCAACACTGCGAGTGTGAAGAAAAGTGAGTTGAATTTGATGGAACAAGCTGTTCGTGATGTGAAGCTGACAAAAAATGCCAGACATGGATGACAAGTTCATCGGCGTGGACACACTCTCGACGCACTTCCTCCAGCTGTATGAGAAGCGTGATCTCTGTGATTTCCATATCCTGCTGAAGTCGAGCAACGGCATGTTCCACCCCGTCATAATCCCTGTTCATGTTGCTGTGATCGCCCGCAGTCCGTTCATCTCTGCGCTTCTGCAGACTCCGATTTACCGGCAGGGACAGCGCGAGATTGTTGCCGTGCTCGGCGATCAGGTCAATCTGATCCATGGCTTCGAACACGCGGTCCGCAACTTGTACGGGATGCCTCTTCTCCAAGGCGAGCGGCTCAGAACGGCAGCCCTGGCAGTGCTGGGGTACGCCGAAGAAAGCCAAGGAATGTATCCATTCCCAATCAACATCGCCATGATTGATCTTGCCTTCTCGTACGCCGCGTCGGGGGCCTTCCTACAAGTGAACAGCATTCTCGAAGCCGGCGTTCGGATGGCGTTGAATCTTGTTGACTGGGATACAGTCGAACCAATCTTTCACTTCGGCCTCTGCGTTGACGACTTCTCTATTATCCTGGAGGGTACTGTCACTCCGCCGGACTCAGGGGCTAGCAATCCACGCCACATCTCGACTCGGAGCCGGGAACTCAGAGAAATCTGGGCTCCGCTGCTGGTTAGGGCTGCGTTGAGTTTCATCGTTGATAACATCGATACTCAGTTCGTCTTGTACCCTCGAGCACTGAGCATGTGCATCCCAAATCGTATCCCCGAGTATCTGACGGCTGTGTCTGGGTTCGCTCCAGTGAACATCAGATCAGTGCCAGGTAGTCTGCCAAGACGCGAGACCGTGATCACCTCAAGTGTCCTGCTCAATCTCCCATACATGCAACTAAAGGACGTCTTCAGGATCTTGGCTGCGCGTCGGATGCTATCAAACGATCTTGCCCAGGCAATCATTGTCGAGCGGGAGGCGCGGCGGCTGCAGGGACTGCGAGCATTGGCCAAGCAGGGAGAAATCCTTGACCCAGAGATCCCCAGGGAAATCAAGGAACTGGGCTATCAAGAGCTCCTTGTGTCCAGAAGTGTCTACTCCGAAACCGAAGGCCCAGGGAACGTTACGATGGAGATCACCCTGGAGCGAGAGTGGACTGGGTTGGAGGTATCGGATGCCACTGTAAGCCACACCCTCTCTCCCAAGTGAGGGGGAAGAGAGGGTGTGGCTACGACTTCTCCCTCTGGGTTGATTGACTCTTGTGTGAAGCTGTGAAGGTAATGAGGTTTAACAAACGAGGGTTGATAGAAGGTGATCGATAGGCAGAGGGGATGAGAGGACGAGTGCAGGAAAGAACAAGAAGATGAGAGGAACAACACAGAGAGGGAGAAGCGGTGAGTAACAGCAGTACAATGTTTTTACTTTTTCATTTTCGTTTCATTCTGGGGGGGGGGTTCTTTCTGTGCGTGTAGGGGTTTCGCTTGTTTGACGAGGCGTTGCTGGATTCACTGGCAGAGGCGCACGTGGCCACGCGGACAAGGTTATGCGATGGTTGTATTTGTTCTGTTTCTGCACAGTTTTGTTAAGATACCAAGTGGATATCGTAATCGAGTCATTTCATTTATGCAATGGAAACATCAAGTCATGTACAGATGCCACGGTTCGCTAGTCTATCCTTCTAAGCACTGCTTGTTATTCCCATACCAACCGCCACTCACCAGGAGCTTATACGCGGCCAATCTTGTCGGGGAATCCAAAGTCGAGCTTGAAAGGAGGGAAGACGAAACGCTGGAAGGCATCCTTGGCGGCCAGATCATTCGTGTATTTGGCAATAATAGCCTTGTCGGTATCATCAAGTGCGACCAGGTTGCGGTTGCCCTCGATACGAGAGGGGTTCACAGACTTCGCCAGAACAGAAGAACCACGGCTGACTATAAGGCTAGATTAGTGATTGTTTCCAAATAGCATTCGCCACGGAGGATACGCACTGTGCCAGCTCAGGAGGACCGTGGCGGGATCGACGCCCTTCCTCTTCGCAACCTCTACGATAGGCTCTGCCGTCAACAGCGGACTGCCCGTGCTGCCGAGAGGGCTGTATGCAGTGACGTGAATGCCCTTCTCGTTGCAGAAGTCGACGGCCTCCTGCTGGGGGAGACAGGGGTGGTTCTCAATCTGGTTGACGGCTGGGACCACGTCGGAGTTGGCGAGAAGCTCCTCGAGATAGGGTCTGCTGTAGTTGCAAACACCAATCGCCTTGGCCTTGCCGCTCCCGACCAGCTTCTCCATACTCTTCCAGGTGGTGACGTGGGAGTGGTTCAGATGCAGGTCACGAGAGCCATCTGGGAGGGTAGGGATGTTGGGGTGATTTCCTTTGCCGCATCAATATGTGCATGACTTGTATTCCTTCCAACTGGGGGCTCACCATTAGGGTTCATGGCAACGGGCCAGTGAACCAGATAGAGGTCGACATAGTCCAGCCCCAGGTTCTTCAAGCTCTGGTCCAGACCCTCTTCCACCCGATAGTGCCATGTACTCCACAGCTTGGTGGTCACAAAGAGGTCCTCTCGCTTGACGACTCCAGAGTCAATGGCAGCCTTGATACCTTTGCCGACTTCTCCTTCGTTGCCATAAGCAAAAGCGGTATCGATGTGTCTGTATCCCACCGAGATGGCGTGCGCCACGGCTTTTTCAACCTCTCCGGGACCCGATTGCCAGGTTCCTAGACACAGATTAGCCAGAACTTCCTGGTGGTTATCGGGGAAAGTAGAGCTATACCGAGACCGAGGGCGGGGATTTCCGCCCCTGTGTTCAGCTTGAAGCGGGTGTCTGCGACGGTGGAGGTTGATCCCATTTTGGCGATATACGAAGAGTAATGAGATGAACGATGAATACCAGGTCTGCGCGAGAGAAGAGAAGAAGACGGAGAATGGAGGAGAGAAGAGAGCGAAGGCAAAGCGAAGCGAAGGGAGGAGGGGAAAAGACGAGGACCCCCACGCGGGGCATCCGTCCTCCACCTCCCCGCCATTCGGACCAAATGGGGCCGAGTCTCTCTCTCTCTCTCTCTCTCTCTCTCTCTCTCTCTCGCCTTCTCTGCACCGAGTCGGGCGTTCTCAACTCCTCGCCATCATTTCCATCATCACAACTCACTTTCTCTATCTCATCAGAGCTACCCAGCTCCATCGAGCCTCCTTTGCGTGCCTCAACCGTTCACACGCCGACTGGCAGACTGCAGAAGCAAGCCAACTGCATCCCCCACACGGCGGGAAGCTCAGTGCTCCACGAGTCGATAGCCGTTGTCTCCCGTCACCACAGCTCCACTCTCAGGGACACCGAGCCAGAACACGCGAGTGACTGGAAATCCGACCTTACCTCCATGGTCGATCGTAGGAGCGTCAAGTGATGATCGGATCAAGATTAGGATCAGACACAACACTGGCCAGCGACCAGAACAATGGTCGCCACAAGTCCCCCCCCTGCCAGGGAGGCTGCAGGCAATTCTCAGCCCCGTCCAGACTGCAACTTAGCAATGAAGGGGATCTCTTTGGTCGATACCGGGCCGTGCGTGAACCCGCGGTTCGTCCGCCGTCGGAAACCAGTATCCTAAAGGACGCCCACCGCAGCAGCCAAGCCGTGGCTGGAATGGGATGATTTCACTTCTCCGCAATGTTGAGCGGATCCGTTGGATCCAGATCTGTACGACCGATCCTCCCACGTTCCACGACGGTGGGGATGACACCCAGAGGCGTATCACCGACTTCCCTCTGTTGCGGAAGCCACTTTCCGGCTCCAGGCATGCTCGCAGGCTGCGGCGCCAAGGGCTCGATTATTGATTCTCATCGGATTTCTAGAATCACACAACGTCATCCACACAAGATGTGGGCATCGGGGGTTCGGAAATACCATACCTTTTCGGCCACCTAGTGCATGATCATTGATATTTATGCTCCCTCTCCTCGAGCGGTTTCTCTCCCAACAACAATCCTCAGAGCAGTCCGTTGATAAACCCAAGCTCAAAATCCGATCTTCCACTCCTCCCCACACATTCCATCGCAATGGCACCAGTCGCAGTGTCCTCTGAAGCTCCGGTGTTCAACACCAAGCGTGACGGGCAGGCTCTTGAGGAGCTGTCGGACGCCATCGACACCGTCAACGTCCTCAAGGACAACATGAAGAAGGAGAAGGGCTTATACGAGGAGTCTGAGTTCGACAAGAACAAGGACAAGACTAAGTTTCGCCAGTATGAAGATGCCTGCGACCGGGTCAAGAACTTCTACAAGGAACAGCACACCAAGCAAACAGTGGCCTACAACCTCAAGGCCCGCAACGAGTTCCACGCCAAGACCCGCGCCGAGATGACCATCTGGGAGGCAATGGAGAAGCTCAACACCCTCATCGATGAATCCGACCCCGACACCAGTCTCTCCCAGATCGAGCACCTCCTCCAGTCCGCCGAGGCCATCCGCCGCGATGGCAAGCCCCGCTGGATGCAGCTGACCGGTCTCATCCACGACCTGGGCAAGCTGCTCTTCTTCTTCGACGCCCAGGGTCAGTGGGACGTCGTTGGTGACACCTTCCCCGTTGGCTGTGGCTTCGATGAGCGCATCATCTACGGTCGCGACTCTTTCAAGGACAACGAGGACTACGGCCACCCCATTTACGACACCAAGTTTGGCATCTACAGCCCCGGCTGCGGTCTTGACAACGTCATGCTCTCCTGGGGCCACGACGAGTACCTTTACCACGTCGTCAAGGACCAGTCCACCCTCCCAGATGAGGCGCTGGCCATGATCCGCTACCACTCGTTCTATCCCTGGCACAACGCCGGTGCATACCACGAGCTAATGAACGACCACGACAAGGAGATGTTTAAGGCCGTCAAAGCATTCAACCCCTACGATTTGTACAGCAAGAGCGACGATGTCCCCAGCGCGGAAGAACTGAAGGTGAGCCCATCCCCCGAACAACCCCTCCAATTAATAAGGGAGTAAACCACATTACTAACAACCCGAACAGCCATACTACCTCGACCTGATCAACGAATACTTCCCCAACCCCGTGATCAAGTGGTAAACAAGGACCCGATATGATGTATGATTTCAGTTGATACATGTATTGCTTCTACCTATTCCTCTTGCTATTTATTCCCCTTCTCAACACCAGCATTCACGCAAGCGATGATTTACGAACAAACCTACTTCTATACTCCCCGAATCAAACAATGGGATTGATTCCCACGTTGTCTCTTCACTTTCATTCTCCTCCTTAGTTCCATTCTAATTTCTGTACCTGAAGTAAGCACCGTAGATCCGATCCTCACAACGCCACGACGATCATTAACATCTTACCCCTCCCTCATCTCGTATTCACGCGCGGCTAAGAACTTAACCTTACTCACCTAGTTACGTACGTCTTAGCGACTCAATAAACGATCAATACTGCACCAATGAGAAAATCCGGCTTCGAGCCAAAAGTAAGAGTAAGACACCGCAGACATGGCTCGGAAACAAGGTCCCGAATCGGTCGGTCGGTCGGTGTCGGGGAATGTTACCATGCCGGAACCTTGGAAGGGTCGATGTTGCTTGGTTTTTAAGTGGGGCTGGGGAGCTAGGGAGGGAGCTAGATATGCATGGCACTAGATATGTAGTGCAATAAGCTAGATAATGCAGAGAGAGAGAGAGAGAGAGAGAGAGAGAGAGAGTGGATAGCATTGAAGTGGTTAGGGGAATTGATGTAAGGTGTAAGGGCGGGGGGGGGGTTTTTTTTCCTGGGCAGGGCAAAGGAAAAGAGATTGAGGTCTTAGTAGCAGGTGGGCGTTGGTTGGTTGTTGACCGTTCAGTACGGAGTATTATTATGTTGATATGACGTAGTACTAGTATGTGGATGGATGTGGCGAGTATGATGGTGCTGAGGGTGGGTATATAGTATTATGTATGGTTTGAATATACTTGATTCAAGAACGGCGAATGCGCTTTTCATTAACATGGACTAGTCATAACATGGATCTATCGTGATCTATCATCTCTAGAGTCTTGACTTAGGGATCCGCTCGCCAGTTTCATCGAAGAAGATCTTCTCGCCGCTGATCAGGGATTCTTGAAGGGCGCTGCCGATGCGGACTACCTGGACCGCACCCTCGAGCTTCAGAGGGACAGGGGTGTTCTCGAGACAGCAGGCCGTGAACTCATTCGCCTCGGTCACGAAGGCATATTCGAAGCGATCGTAGTAGTGCTGGGGGATCTCGCGACGGACTCCGTTTTCGTCGAAGATGTTGACCAGGTTCAGAGCGGGCTGGGTGTTCACTGCCAGCTTGCCCTTGGTACCAATGATTTCGGTGGTGTCTTCTTGGCCAGCGGCCATCATGCGCGAGGCGTAGAAGTAGGCGATCTTGCCATTGTAGAACTCGACCAAACCGACAGCATTGTCCCGGTCATTGTGCTTGCGCAGGTCGGGCTCAACGGCCGTGATACCCACCGCTGACACCGACTTGACCTTGCTGTCTTGCCCGAAAAACCACAGGGCCAGATCGATATCGTGGATGGAGCAGTCCACAAAGATACCCCCGGAGAACTCGGCGTAGGCGACGAAGAATCCGGTCGGATCGAGCTTGTCGCAGGTCTGACTGCGCATGACGGCGGGGGCACCAATTGAGCCGGCAGACATCTTGGTGAATGCATCGCGGTAGGAGGCATCGAAACGGCGGGAGAAACCGCACATCACTTTCAGGTGGGGGTTCTTGGAAGCTGCGTCGAGGACGGTTTGGGACTATGACCGGACTTGTTGGTTATACTGGCAGGGAAGGACGGAAGAGGGAAGAGGATAGACCGTACAATTTCGACACTGGTCGACAAGGGCTTCTCACAGAGAACGTTCTTGCCAGCCTCGATGGCCTTGATGGCCTGTTCGGCGTGCACGGCTGTTGCAGACGCAACCACGACAGCCTCCAAGCCTTCATGCTTCAGCATGTCGTCGTAGTTCTTGTATAGCTTCACTCCGTAAGGAACAAGGTGCACCTTGCCCCATTCCAGCTCGGTGTCGTCTGGGGTGCTGACGGCGACCAGGTCTGCGCGAGGAGTACGTTGCAAGAAGTTGAGGGCGTGACGCTTGCCCATGCGGCCCAGACCGGCACAGCCAATCTTCAGCTTTCTGGCAGACATTGTGATGATAGAGAGTTGAATTTAGGGAAGAGAGGAAGAATTGAGTTGGAAAAGGGCTTTGTGTGACAACCTGAAGAAGGATGGGAGGAGAATTGAGACGATTGAGCCAAGGGACACAGCGAGGACGAGGAATTTAACCGGTGCGACGACCCCAGCAAGAGTCGGTCTAGCTTGCTCGGACGAGATGCGGAGAAGCTGGAGCGGCCAAGTACGGCCTCAGCTCGTTGGCTATCTCGTTGGCAGGCGAACGACCAAGCACCAGGAGGAGCTCGGCTTGGTTGGCTGGCCCGGTGGATCGCCGCTGCAACCCCGGATATCATCCTCCAGCTGGATTCTCTGGGTCGGGCCACGGTCGGAAAAGGGATTCCTGAAGGGGAAACATTCGGAGCACTGGGCCACAGTGATAAAACGGATGTGCCTCCTCATGAGGGGCTTCAGTTGCAGGCTTCGTGCAATCCTTCTCCATCCACGAAGTGCACTTCTAGAAAGGGATCCACGGGGCGAATTCCCCCACGGGGATTCCTACCTTTTCCGGGGTTAGGCCTGGGGCACCACAAGTATCTCCCTCCATCCGTCTAGGTGCTTTCTGGTTGATGAAGCACTTACGTGCTATTGCCAAATGATCTCCGTATAGAGCATGGAGGATACCATTCATCAAAATCCCGGTTTCCATTGGCATGTTCTCTCGATGGCATGAGGTCAAGTCAGGTACTCCGAAAGTTATAGATAATAGATATAGATCAAGATAAAGCCAAGCTGATATAGCATAAAATTGAGCGGCTTCCCAAGATCATCCATTGTAGTGTAACGGCTATCATACCTGTCTTTCACACAGGAGATCGGGGTTCGATTCCCCGCAATGGAATCTTTTTTGCCCCTTTCCTGTTCCATTTTGCACTTCCACAATCCACACCGTTGATTGGCGCTTGTTCCATTCTCACCTGAGGCCTTGCCGCCTTTCAGACCGCCATCTAACCCGCTTTTGGCATTCTGCCGGATCACCGATAACGACTGATAAGCCATTTCTTTCCCAACTGAAGCACATCTCCATTGCTTCAACCCAAGCCTAGGGTGAATATTCAATCTCACCATGGAGACAAGTAAACATCACTTTTGCACCGCTTTCTAGTTAAGGTAGTACGTACTCTCTTACCATCTTATCATACTGCGTTTTCATCACATCTTCATCTTACCTTGACCTTGGTACTTATACTCCTTTCGTCTCAACTCACCTCTCCCACACCCACCTTTAGCATCTTCTCAATCCAGTCTAGCATCTGATAATGGATAGCGATGAGAGCCTTCCCACTGCACTCACAATGAAGCGCGTCTCAAAATCACAAGGAGGATTTAAATGGTCCCGCGAGAAACTTCTCTCCTACCTCGGTGGGGATGAGGGCGATCTTAATATCCTTAAAATCGAGCTGACTGACCTGCTGCTGGAGCACGACAAAATGTACACTTCCTGCAGAACAAAAGACGGTAGAGCTCAGCAGAAAATTTTCATCTTAGCCCATATAATCAAGCTCAAACCCTATGTTCAGGATTGCAACCTCCGACGCCTGGAGGGTCTCATGGGATTGGCCCGCGTGGTCAAGAGAAGCTACAAGGCGGGAGAGCGGTACAGATCGGTTACTGTGAGGATGAGCCAGATCCCCCAGAAAGAGGGAGAAGAGAACGATGGTACAGAGGGAGGACCGAAGGACAAGATCGTCATTGTCACCAATATACCAACCGAACCTAGACCCGAGCCCGAACCTGAAGAACCTGGGCAGGCAAGATCCGTTGATGATGCCAAGACACTGTTCCTGAATTGTAATATCGAGACAGTCCATGCCAATGAGGACATGGTCAGTACTGATGCCATTGGACATGAGAACTCGGTTGTCGTCGCCCCTCGCAGCGATGTCGAGATGGTGTCAAGCACCACATTGGATACCATCAACCCTAACCATGAGAGATTCCCGAATACCGTTGAGGAGAAGCCTTCACCCAATGATGCCGACATGGCATCCACCGCCACTACATTCGATACCCCAGGGCCTGTAGGATCTGGCCACGATGATTTCTTCAGCACTGTTAGAGAACAGATCTTACCTAACGATGTCGACATGCTATCCGCCATCGATAACCGAGATTCCGTCGAACCAAGTCATGAAAACGTTATCGACACTGCTGAAGAACAGACCTTGCCTAACGTTCTCGACATACTATTCGCCAGTCGTACATTCAATACTCGAGATCCCGTCGAACCAAGTCACGAGGAATTCATTGACACTGCCGAGGAACAAACCCTCCACAACGATGTCGAGATGGTATTCACCCCTACCCCTACCCCTACCCCGGACACCTCCAAGCCCATTCAACCCAATCAATTGAGCCAACCCATCGAACCAAAGCCCCAAATCCCCCAAATCGTAGTCAAAGCCAGAAATCTCCTCGCCAAAAGACAAGTACCAACCCACCACTTCTCAGATTTCGGCCTCAACTCCTCGCCCGCAACATCTGGGTTGTGAACGAGGCAGATCCCAACAGACACGGATTATGTGCAATCCAGGAACTGAGAATCGGCCCTTACTATCCCATCGACAGGATTCCTTGTCTAACTGACCTCAACTTCATTGAATGGGTAATAACTACGAAGGAGCAGTGTGGCTATGACGAGACTATCCATCGCTTGGAGTATCGGCCCTCGGTTGCAATTTCCCCCTTGGTGTTGGGTACGTCCCTGACTGTGCCTGTTGCCTCGTTGAGACAGTGGCGTGGTGCACTGAATGCGCAGTTACGAGATGAGCCTGATAAGGATCCGGTGTTTTATTTGATTTTGAAGTGTAAGTTGGTTCTTGGATTCTTTGTTTGGTAGACTGGGATGCTGACTGTAGTAGGATTATGACTTCTCATGTTCCGAGTCTCTCGATCACGGTCGAGATGACTCCATGTGATGGGGCCAGGAAAGGGGTTTTTTTCTTTTAGTAGTATAAAATAATTATCACTCGCCGGAGAGACGGCAGTGACAACTGGGAATAGATTCTCATGGAAATCATATCTGCTATCAACACCGACTGTTGCCCTTCTGGCATTTGATAATCCCTAATTACATACTCCACTATCGCTGTAAACCAAAGGATATAAACATGGCATAAAGAATACAGAGAAAGACAAGGTAATGAAACATGCTAATAGAGTAGATACCACAAGTCCCTTAAGACCCTCATGCCTCATTCTCGGCCTTCTTCTGTGCTGCCGCTTTCCTAGCCTTCTTTCTCGCGGCAACCTCAACCGGGTCCGCGAACCCATCGCCCTTCAACCAAGCTAGAGCCTTCCTCACACCCTTACCCTGGACCGCGGATGGTCTGGTCTCGAGGATAGCACCTATAAGTGCCCACGCTAGCACGATGATGCACAGTTCGCCGCCTTTCCACCCCTTCCATAATCCGCGCTTGACACCTGTCTTCCAGGCCGAGTCCACGGCCGCCCGGAAAAAGTACATGAAAATGCTACGGCTGTTTCCGAGGAAGGCAAACGGCACGCCGGCAAGTGCGCCACTAAGGAAAAATCGTTTGGCGGGGAGGATGGAACGCGGGAGTAGGCAGTTCCAAAGGCAGATGCTCCCCCATGCGGAGCCGCTAGAGGCGGAGAGGATGGCTGTCAAAGTGATGATTTTCTTGGAAAGTTTGTTGATTGATGTGATAGGTTCGGTCATCAAGCTCTTGATGTTGCGCAAAGACAGGGCTAAAGTCACAGTGGTTAAGAAACGGGCAAGGGGTGGAACTGAGAGCAGGATATGGTGCAGGAATGCGGTGCTGCAGCTGGGACTGGTCGGGTGGAGCAATGCGCATGACAGACTGGAGATAGCTGGATGGGCAGGACCAGTGATGGGTGCGATGGATGCCAATGAAGACGGAAGGGTGTTCGGACTTCCAGGGTGTAAGATGGGCGAGGCAAATGCGCTGGTAGAGGGTTAGCTGGGTGATCTCATGGACAGGGGCGGCTGCTCGAACTTACGGCCACCGGAGGTTGGCAATGTTAGCCAGCGAATCGACCACAGCTTCCTTTTCCGGCCATGGAATTTCCAAGGGCAAAGAATCGGGCCGACCACGCACGTAGCTGGGGGAGAGCCTTAGGACAACGTTTCCAAGCCACTGTTTGTTCCAGTCAGAATGTGTTTTAGGTGAGCCCCAGATAGCTTCAACGAACCTTGGGTGTAGTCTCACGATCAAATACGTAAGCGTGGAAGAGCTGTGCGCACGCAACCGGCATTAGCAGCCAGCTTCCGAACCACTGTGGTCGATTCTTGAACCAGCCTTTTTCTTCCAGCGCATTGAACAGGAATTCCAAGCTACGCGTAGCCGTGTAGATGGCCGCTGTTAGCCGGAGCTGATTCTGTGGACAGATCCCCAGCGCAAACCCCGCAATACTTGCTCCGACAGCGGGTGCATAGCGCGAAGTCAGCGCCTTGGAGATCCGCGGGTTACGATCACGGAAAAGTCGTGCATCGTCTGTGCGAAGGTTTGCGCGCAACCTGACGAAGAAGCGATAGAGGAAGCGGTGGAAGAGAAGTAGAAGCGATAAAGAGACGGAGAGGCGGAAATTCGGGGAACGCGCAAGAGAGGTGCGCGATGTGGTCTTTCTATACAGCGCGCCAAATTTCAGTTAGGCTCCTATCCCTTATATTTTTTGATAATGCATTTACTGGGGAAAAAAACTCACTTGGACAGGTCCCCGCGGACTCTGTCGGTCACGACGTCAACGACCTTCAGGAGGGAACTTGACAGGACGAAAGTGCGCAACGAGGCCCGGATTGCGGCTTCATTGTGTTTATTTTTGGAGCGAACAATAGCCTCGAATCTTGAGGGCGAAGGGAGCTTGTTCCGAATGGAGGAAGGGGAGCGTTGGATGGCGGAATCGTGGAGCAGCTTGTATTCCTTGGCGCTGAGGGAAATGCGGAGAGCGTTGCGAACCACCGGATGGAGGTCGGGGTTGGGCGTGGAGTCGGGCGCCATCGTGCGGGAATTCCTAGCGGGTCATATACGTGGGTCTCGGCGATTCATTAACTTAATAAGATCACATTATGGAGCCAGGGGATAGAAAGACCAAAAGCAAGGGATGGAGAGAGAAAGGGAGGAAGAGAGAAGAAGAGGAATCCGCTCCAGCGTCCGGCGGATTTCCAGCTGGCGGTCCTGCGCTCGTGACCTCGGCTATTTCTCGCTATCACCTGCAAGGCCTCCCCTCCCAGATACCGAGTATACTCCCCCCCGATTCAATTCCCATTCACCATCTATATCACGGACAGTCCCTTGCCCTGCTGCCATGTTAAATGTAGAACAATATTATTACCATGAAAGCAGACCCTGGTGGTCCATGTTTCCATCGTGGTTACACGACAAATGGTACCAGGGGGAGAATAGACAGGGAAATAATGCTACACAGAAGGAAGAAACAAAAATGGGAAGAATAGAAGCGAAGCTGAAAAAAAGAAAAGGTGTGGATCGAAGAACGATGCCATGCAAAATCCCTTGCCGTGAGTTGCGCCATGATAAGACCCCAGAAAACACAAACGGCAGCACAAGTGAATCACCAGAAACTGCACCATCCAATCCAATGCTGACAAATGTTCTCGACACTGGTGGCTTGAGCGAGAAGCTTGTCCACCTGGTCGCTGACATTAAGTTCCTCACTCTGCTTGAAGTCTCTTCCAGTCAGTTTCTCCTTGACTCGGGCAAGCACCTGGAGCGCTCGTGCGTTTTGTGCTTCCCTGGCTTCGTTGGGAATACCCTCCTGCGCATCCAAAATACCACCCTCGAGAATAGAAGGCCGCCGGTGGCGGGAGAAGTTGCTGGGCTGGACCCCATGGTCAAGATTGATGTTGGAAACCACCGATTGACGGCGCTCCGCCGAGAATGGCATACGGTCTGGCGATTCGCGGACTCCCAGACGCCAGTTGATCAAAGGATCATGGATGAACTAGAGAAATATCAATGAGCAAATCGTCCTCAACGAATTACCAGAGGGGTACAATAGACTTACCGCTTCCAACACAGCCATCAGAGAATCCTTGTTCTCTCTCAGAACACGCATAACTGCCTCACAAGTGATACGGTAGCTTCCTTCGATGTTGCTGACTTCCATGGCAAACGTCAACATACGAGTCAACCGGAAAGGCACCCTCTCGGGGTACTTCTCTCGGTGCATTGCCACCTCGAAACAGTCACCGAAATCGATATGGACCACTTTGCCAGTAACCCGATCCAAAAGCAGGTTAGATGGATGGCGATCGCCCAGGCCGAGAATGTACCCTACCATGGACATGACACCGAGGGACCGCGTGTAATTTGTGCGGCGCTCAAGCCAAGCCTCAGAGCTGCTACTCTTCAGCCACAGGACGCGATACAGGTCCTTTCCAGTGGTATTGTCCATGGCGTATCCAAACACCTCCACCTTTTGCATGAGAGTGAGATTATCATAGTCGGGTGCCATTTGCAACATGATGCGGTGCTCAATGTTTAGCAGGATTCGTCGGCTCTCCCGATATTCCTTGATCAACGCATGTAGTGTGTCGCTATTCGAAACCCATCCAAGGATACCAGAGCTCTGGGACAATGGAATAGCAGGGAACCGTTGCACGGACAGGTGTCGTTTGAAACTCTCTCCGTCGTTATCAAGGAGGGTGTTTACTAGGCCAAAAAGCTGCATGACTCGTTCGTCTTGTCGGATGTCTTCATGCCCCTTAACACAATACATGTAGGAGTTGCCGTCACTACCCTTCAACGTCATTCTTCGCGGTCTTTTCTTGGTTTGTAGGACATGCAATATTGGATCGAAGCTGAGGATGCGGATGATGGGTCTGCCGCTCTGATATGTACCGGGAACAGCAAGATCAAGATCAACACAGTCTTTGAGTTTGGGAGAGACGTATTTCAAATCAAGCGTGGATAGCTGTGGAAGCTGCCGGCTGATCTTGCGGAACACCGTGTAGTATAAATCCCATGCTTGGTTCAGATCGCCGATCTCTTCAGTCTCTCGGTAAAGCATGCAGTAGTGCTTCGCCTCTGCAAGATCGCGACCGAATGCCTGGGCAAAAGACACCTCACGCAATGTCTCAGCCCCCTTATCGAGCATCTCATGTAGAGGTGCTAGAGTTGCAAACATTCCTTCCACATTGTGATCGCCGAAGTAAAGTCGAGAGGCTTCTTCTAGGCCTTCATGCCAAAGTTCGTGCCACAAGACCGCAACTCGAATCAGCTCATGACTTACAACATCAGCTTGCTCCACGAGTTTGGCACTGTGCTGCCGCATGCTGTCCATAATATTGCTGGCGGATTGCGATCGCCGAGCAACGTTAGACTTCATTGCAACCGTCAACGGATATACCAAGGCCTGAGGATGTACCTTGCCAACCTCAGCCAGGAGCCGATGAACCGCACTCCGTACTCTGATATTAGGTTGATTGATTCGAGCTATGAGTTGGGGAGTGACTGCAAGCCAGGTATCAATATTGACCGCCGTGAAGCCCTCTGCGACGACGCTGTTCACTTCTTGATCACCACCATGGGTGAACCAAAGTGTCAACAATCGCAGCGTATCCTGCAAAGATGATGTTGACGATAGTGAGATGGACCTAAGGAAGCCGCGAAGAGCAGGTATTACGTGCTCCGTCACAATGTGTCCGGGGACCATGGCCATTGTCGTGCCATCTCTGCTGGCTTGACTAGCGATTGTTGTAACAACTTCAAAATTGGCCAAGGCCCACGAATGCCACGCCTTGTACGAGTCGCGATTGTACTTGGTCGCAGCAGCATACGCGTTGAGCACTTCGCGAACATGTTCTGGTCTCCAATCGCCTCGTTGCAAGGTTGTCTGCCATTCACCTTGTCTGAGGTAGCTCTTGGCAAGTAGCCTTCTGAATTTAGCAACATCACCAATGCGTTCACGCAGCCCCATGACATCTGCGTGGTTTGCATCCGCAATACCGTTAACCCCGTTCACCCCATTGACCCCATTCACCCCATTATGATCCGACTGCGACATCATGAGGGCATTGAACCGTGTAAAGTCTTCCGTGAGACTTGAAGTGAACTCTTTTAACATCTGAAGAGCTTCTCGTTGGCGTCCGGTGGCCCAGTTGAACTTTAACCGGGCATAGGTAACCTCCGGGGGAGCAACTGCCCGTGTGCCGTTGCTGTCAGAAACAACAGTTTCTAGTGATGCAAGCGATCGCTCGGCGAGACCCATCCGGTTGGATTTGCGGCACAGATTGGCAAACTTTATCCACATGTCGAGATTCTCTCGAGGGGACGTGACAAGTGCCCTCACCTTGAGCATGCGTTGCCATACCTCCACATTCTGCTGGCACCCCAGCAGCCGTTTGTTCCATGTTTGTCGCATTGATTCCTGCTTCTCCGGATCGCCAATGTTTTGCTTGTATGTAATGATCTCCTCAAGCTCAGCAAGCATCTGGACACGTACAACGACATTATAGGCCCGATTGTATGACTCTCCCAACAATGCTGAAAGTTCAGTATCCAAACCATTGCGTGCCTTTTCAATATACATGGTTGCCTCATCGAACTGATTCCGGTGAATAGCAAGAATGGCGCCGAAAAAAGATCGATCAGGCGACTGCTCCTTCATGACGCCGAGATAGGAATCCATCAATTCCCACTGGCCGCGACCCCACGCAGCCGCTGCTGCTAGAGGTGCAATGGCCCTGCGATGCTCGAGGGATGCTTGATTCCATTTTTCCTGGGCGAGATCAGACAGCACCTTCCACTCACCAAGGGCGTGAAGACATCGCATCTTGCCCATTGTGACTCCGAAGGAATCGGGATCGATCTTTTCGCGCCGTTTGTATGCAGCGAGAGCTTCCTCCCAACGCTGAAGCTTCTCAAACCAGGTTTCTTTGAGCTCTACATCTCGGTAAGCCTGAGCCTTTCGCAAGATACCAATGGCAGCATCAGATTGCTGTAGTTGGTTATTGATGGTAATCAAGGCCTCCACTGCTCCTGAATTCTGATCTTGCTCAAACTCGAGTTCCTTATAATGCAAAGCCTTTGCGAATGCATGGCATTTAGCGGCATACTTGCCAAGTGTGCGAATATCGATAGGTAGGGCCTTGTCATCATGCTCCATGAATTCCGCTAGGTTAAGAAGAACCTGCAGGATTTCGGGAGGAATATTTGGCGAAGTCAGAGCCTTCTCAATTGAACGGACAAGCTCCTCTTGATACTGGTCATACAGCTCAGTCCAACAAGATACAAATGCCGCATTGAAGAGATCTCTTGCTAGTGGTTGGTAGATACCTGCCAAACTAGCGCATGCTCGCAGGGCAGGAGAAGGTGATTCTTTCAGTAGTTCCACGCTGAATCGTCGGATCCATTCCTGCCAGTCTTCGCGAGTAGACTTCTGGGAGGCGTCCCAAGCGTTTTTCAAGTGCTGCTGGTTGACAACCATCTTCTTTTGCCCAATCTCGGCGTAGTTGGTATCATCAGCTAGCGCCGCGTAGTTTTCATCGGGATTAAGATCTTGTGGAAGCGGGTCTCCCTTTTGTAGCTTGGTTACCAAGATGTGGTAGTTGACATGGCTGACCTGATGGTATTTCAGAACCTTGTTCAGCAGGTGTATGTAGTGATTGAAGTCTTGGCCAAGCTGGAAAATAAGAGCACAGATGCAGTCCATAGCAGCTTGCCGTAGCAAGCGATCGTTACCTGCAACGACCCGGGATAAAGAATGAACCATCAATGACGCGAAGTCCGAAACATTGACCTGCCGCGAGAGTTTGGTGAGTGTATCGATTGCAGACTTCCGAATGCTCTGTGGATTTTGAGACCTGTCAAAGAGGCGGACGATAGATGGAACAATCAAGTGCATATATTCCTCTCCGCTCGTACCAAATATCAAAAATGTGTGGAGTATCTTCTCTGACGGCTGGCGACGTGGCGTGCTGTCCTTCTCAAGAGTGTCGAGCATCGGGGGAATGAGACCAGCGAGGTATTTCTTGAATTCGCCCTCCAATGACTTGGCGATTGCCTCCACGAGTGATAGGATCGTGGCCTGCACTTGGTATGACGCGTCCCAGAATTCACGGACAACCTCAATGATCTCAGGCAAAAAGGCTCGGATGTGTTGCCTCACGATGTTGACCAGAATTGCCATCTGATTGAAGTACGATTCAAGGCGGCTGAGAGGCGATCCTCTGATAACGGATATGAAGCCAGGTATTATCTGTCCAAGGAATGGTACACATTTCAGGCCAAGTGTTTTAAAGATTGTAACAATGGCATCAATAACTGCGGAATGATACTGAGCAAGAGAAGTTTCACGCAATATGTTCTGCATCAGTGTGTTGATGACAACAGTAGGGTAATACTCCTCGCTGGATGGTGTGAGTCCTTGCATGATAAGGGCAACATCAGATACGGTCTGCACCTCATTGATGTGATGGACTACTGGTGCTGTCTCGCTGATCTGCTGATATTTGTAGGGATCCAATGCTCCTAAGATTCCAAGCAACTTGATAGTCTCTTTGCGGAGAGATCCAGTCTGCTCAGTCTTGATGATATTGATGAGCACAGCGAGAAGGTGGGAATATTCGAGGTATGGGTCAATAACGTAGCCAGAATTGCTGGCCAGCTGGCCAAGAGTTCTCAAAGCCGCTTCTCGCTTGGCATGGGAAGAAAGATCCTGTAACGCATCCAGGATGATTGGCATCAGCTGTGGTAGGTATGTTTTCATTTCGGTCCCGCCAACGTTCGCAAGTTCACCAACAGCCCTTAATGTGGTTGACGCAACGCCGGGATTCGCATCGGTTGCCTTTGGAAGCAGCGTGGTCACCATAGGATCAACATAGGATCTGATGAGTTTTGTCGCATTCGAAACAAACAGACTGATAAGTTGAGCGCTCTCTTCCTTTTGACGCGCCGTGCTTGCGAAGCCAAGACTTGTCAGGAGATTAACAAGCAGTTTACGCAGCGGCGGGAATACATAGGCTGGGTTGACACTTGAGAGGCGACCTATGATGCAGATCGCTGCCTCTCTGACGGGAAATACTTCATCATTAACCGCCAAAAAAAGGCATCGTATGTTTTCCGGTCTAGCCAGATGCCGATCAAATTTCCGATCCAGCGACCACAAAACAGTACGCCGGATCTCAGAATCAGGGTCCCCGACACCGACAGTCAGAAGCTTATCGATAACTTCACTGACAACTTGGATCGAATGGCTGCTTGTCTGGTTGATAATCGGGTCGTGGACAAACAACTGGCAGCACGTAAGTGCCGAAGCTTTTCGGATTTCAGGATTGTCATTCTCAACATAATTGATTGCCACATCACGGACAAACTCATTGAGAATATGGCCCGAGAAGTCGAAGCTACCTAGCGTGTGCAGTGCGAGCGCAATTTCCGTGTCGGAGTGCAGCTCTTGAGGAGCGAAGTCTCTCGCGAATGAAGGCATTGGAGGCAGCCTGCTCTCCGGACATCCCAAGGGTCGAAAAGGGGTGCCATAGAGGATCAAGCTTAACATATCCAGCAATTTCTCTTGGATTGTGGGTTTAATTGGTGGGATATAGTGAGCCATGTCGACCAACGCTTGTGTAAGAGACTCGCTCAGCCCACAGGCGAATATGGGATCGAGCAATGCTTCCATATATTTGCTAAGCGCCTGCCCTACAGCCAAAGACAGCATGCTGATACACTCAAACATCGGTGCTTCATTGACAGCAGCTCGGTTCCGTCTGCTGTATATTAGCCACTCTGCAAGCGGGTCCACGGAGGCTGGAGGTTTCTCTTACGCTTTCATTGCAAGGCCCTCCCTGATATAAACAATGATGCCATCAAGATATTGTGCAATAGCAACTCCAACGGCGTTTGCGATCTTTCCAATGGCTATGAATGCGGAGTTTCGCTCTTTGTCTCTCTTGAGCTGCGCCTGGAGATAGATCATGAATCTATGGAGATACGTCTCCGTGAAGTCGAGTGGGGCGTAAGAGGCGAGAATCGGGATCGTCAAGACGACTTGAGTGCGAATCTTCGGATCACGATGGTCCTTTAGACGGAGGACTATTTCGCAAGCGTTCCGATAATGTTCGTTCATGAACATAGCGCCCTTCAAGAGAAGCTCCTTTAATACCAAGAGCGAACCATGTATCCAATCCACGTTGCTGGATTTGAGGCTTAAAAGCGCTTCCTCGTAAATTCTCGCAAACCACAATTGTCGCACCTGCATATCTCTAGCGGCGATGATTTCAAAACATTCACTAACCGCCTCAGCCGCGGTTTCCCGTATAAGGACCTTGGGGTCTCTCAAAGCGACCCATATGAGCTCAAAAATCTGGGGGACGAAGCCGTAAAGGAGGGTCGGTGAGCCTTTGGCGAGCTCGCGGATAACAAGCACAGCAGCAAATCGGCGGCTTTCTTGCCTTTCCGATTGAAGAGCCTCTAGAGCAGATTGTATTTCGCTCTCCACCAACTCCGCGGTGAGAGCTCCGCCCGGCTTAGCCAAACGGCCAAGAGCCCTGGCCGCATAGACCAATACCGCATTATCGTTGCTGCGGAGAGCATTGCGCAGATAACTAGCAAATCGAGTAGTTTTTTGTGCAGCATCCACTCCATCAAAGTCTATCAGGCGGTCGAGGGCTAGCAGGCCACCGATCTTTTCGTGTGCGTCATTGCCGGTGACCACCAGCTGTGCTATGCGCTGGCTAACCGCATTGAAAAACTCAAGGAACTTCTCGGGGGACCAATCTGAAATGGAGACAAAGAATCAGCGGCAGCCAGTATGTGATCCAAAGCGACACTTTACCTCGAGAGATAGCAACGACGTTGTCATAAAGCTCGTAAGCGGCTCGCACCCGTGTCTCCTCGTTCTTGGACTTCAACTCGGTGAAGAGCCGTTGAGTAACGTCCGTAATAGGACCTGCTTGCGCCATTTTTGCGAACCACACCCCAGGGTGGACATTTGAAGTCAACCTCTAGGGCATGAAAGATGACACAGAGTGAGCATGGGCAAGAAAGCCGTTGACGGGCGGCGTTGAGCGATGCGGGAGGTGAGGTCGAGGGCGTTCGGAAATCGCGCACGGACCAAGTACGTCTGGCCTGGGGCATCCGATGGTGGCGGCTGGGTTACAGGGCAGGTGAGGTGTTTTCTGCCTCACATCATTCACCGTCCCTGATGATTGCTATGTATATTCGCTGGTACTCTAATTGGTTGCTGGTGTCTCTCCTACAGGCCAATTTATTCCCTTCGCACTCTGTACTTTTTATGCCCCCTCGTGAGAGATAGTTCTGCCGTCACTGCGCCCGACTGCAAGTACAGCCTTTTTCACATTCCTATCTCCCAAAAAAAGTCCCATGTAGTATCTATCCTTGCATAAGAGGAGGTCTTCTGATGCCTGAAATCTATGCCCTATCTATATGTCATGGGACTCTCTGGTGGTGGGACAATGCAGATCTCTACCAGTAGGTAGCCACATGCATGCACTAGAGCTAGTATTGGCTCATTGAGGCACTGAGTCCACCACCCGGATATCAAATTCTGGTTTCGGCATATTTACACTACCAAGCGTAGGCAGAGAGTTGTCGGCGCGCGAAAATGGTAGATGAAGAGACACTCTGTACTAATTTTTCTGTACTATTTTTTGTGTATAAGGCTCGAGGGACCTTCCCTTGTCATCGGCGCTCATGCCTTGCAAACGCAACCTTCAATGCCTATCAGAGTATGTAAGAAGCGCCAACGTCCGAAACGTTAAGTACAATTCTGTTTAGCTGTACTGCTGCTACCTAAGGAGTTGTACTATCCTGCCATGGACGGTTCCAGCCTTTCAATAAAAGGTATCACGTTGTTGGTCGACGGGTTTAGTCTCCGAAGTCATGAGCTCAACATGATGTAACAATGATCTGGCGCATTTCTAGATGGCCTATCTCTATCTACGGAGTATATAAACGCCACTAGACTACAAGCGAAGAATCAACACCGGTCATAACGGAGACAAGGGCTGTAGCTTACCATGAACTCTTGGCTATCAGCTATCAGGGAGCTGAGTCGTACATAAGCCACCTTGATTATATGCATTTGCAGCCAATATAGTCACGATCAGGAATCTGTTTGCTTCAGTAAATAGTATGCATGTGAGGACTTATGGATTCGGCTCTGGCTTTATTCAAGCAGACATCATATTCTGAAGCGCGCAGAGAAGGGGGTAGACCAAATTTAAATAAGTATTTTATATAGCAAGCCCTTTTTTACTCCTAGAAGATAGACTAGGAACATTATGCCATGTGGTACTCTGCGCTTTAACTATACTCTATAGTACACCTGTCCCTGATCGGAGCACCAAAGTTAAGTTAATCAAGGTCATGTGATAACTAGGCCCACTCAGCGTTTCAATCCATAGTACTGCCGGCTATGAACTTGGTCATCTCGAAAACCCTGTCCATAGATGAGTTGATATGATATAGTGATTGCAGCCTTGCGAGACACCTGACGTCATCATATCAAGGGAAACGGCCATCCCATGCTCCAACAATAGTCTGCGAATCCTCAATCAGAATCTCAAGCGACTGAATCACAGAAATACACAACCTGAGACCCCAGCCAACAATGTCCGAGCGTAAGGTAAGTCAAGTCCAGATTTCTACCCAACTGGACGAGAGTGATACTTACTTTACCAGACCATTTATTACACATTCGATAGCCCAGAAAGTTGGCAAAAGCATAATAGAACAGTGACGGAGTTAGTACGACACTTCCAGTGATACCGACTGGTATACTAACATGGATAACTACTAGAATCATTCAGGGGGATGCTGGTATTGACAATTGGATTTGCAATAGAGCGCTGCCTCCCGCATGCCACCCTCCGTCAGTACTTCCCAAAGATGCGACAGGCTCTGACTGACTGTTTTACGTAAACTAGGCCCCTGACAACCGCGGCAATCGAAAAGTTGAAGACACTTGATGGCGTAATTGTTAGTGATGATTAGGGATCAATCTTATTTTGCTTGTCTCTATGAGCGGGTTCAACGACGGCTTCTCTCCATGCCTATGCAACCCAGTCCGCGCTTACGCTCGCAACCTCTGATCATAGGTCCTAACCACATACAGTGGGGCAAGTACCCTGGTAGTAGTACATAATCACACAATCGGACTTGAGCGCGATATATGCATCGGCCGCGTTTACGAGTCAGCCAGTCGCCAGCGTTTACCGGATATAACGACAATGGCTACCTGGATGACTTCATCTTGCCGGAGTTAGCCATATAATTCCAGTGCCATAATTCCGCTCGATTGGGATTTGTAATCGGGGCGGGCGCCTATCATATCCGCACGATAGTGAGAAGGGTGGACCTCAGTGGAGATGGGCCCAGGTTTGAAGAGGGGTAACAGTTCGGAGTAAGTATAAATACAATGGCAGTTCGCTGCTACTTTGCTGGAAGACATAAAACACCACGCCTGCTTACTAGTAGCTGCAATTGACAACCCTATTACAGTAACCATGGGCAAGGTTCTTTTGACTGGTATGCATCTTCACCCTGACCCCCAATGAGTTTTCAAAAATGAAGCTAACAACACTCAACAGGAGGCAGTGGCTTCATTGCTGCTCACATCATTGACATCCTGCTCGCGCATGGGTATGTGGGAAATGTCTCTTCTTTGCACCTACAAAGTCACTGACCGCGCTACCCCAGTTTTGACACCGTAGTCACAGTCAGGTCTGAGGAGAAGGGTCAAAGAATCCTCAATGCCCATCCCGACACATCAAAGGAGAAGCTTTCCTATGTTATTGTCAAGGATGTCGCGGCAGAAGGGGCATTCGATGAGGTATGGTTCCCTTGAGCCATCCCTTTCCCCACTGTTCGTGTTAATGCGAGGTGCTTGCCAGTTTCCGTGCTAAGATATACGTCTATGTAGGCTGTCAAATCCGATCCGCCCTTCGACTATGTCCTACATACCGCATCTCCCTTTCACCACAACGTTCAGGATCCAGTAAAGGACTTCCTGGACCCAGCCATTAAGGGAACCACCGGAATACTCAAGGCGGTCAAGGCCTATGCTCCAACAGTGAAGAGAGTCGCAATTACATCCTCTTTCGCGTCAATCATCAATGTCAATGAGCACCCCAAGGTGTACAGTGAGGAGAATTGGAACCCAGTGACTTGGGAGGAAGCCCTGGATCCCTCTCAAACCTACCGTGCGAGCAAGGTGATACGAACCCTACCTTTGTTTGCTCCTGCTTGAACTGGCATCTAACTACCTTGCACAGACATTCGCAGAGAAAGCCGCATGGGACTTTGTCGAGAAGGAGAAGCCGAATTTCGATATCGCAACTATCAACCCGCCTCTTGTGTTTGGGCCTGTTGTGCACTACCTGAACTCTTTGGATTTCATCAATACTTCGAATCAGCGAATCAGTAACTTGATTCAGGGGAAATTCAAGGACGGCCTTCCTCCGACCTTCACATATCTGTGGGTGGATGTTCGCGATGTTGCGCTCGCACATGTTAGGACTATAGAGGTCCCAGAGGCTGGTGGCCAGCGTTTCTTTGTCACTGCCGGCACATACTCGAACAAAGATCTTGCGGATGTGGTCCGGGAATCGTTCCCCGAACTTGAAGATAAACTCCCTCCGAAGGACTCACCAAGCGATATTCCGGCAGATGTTTATGGCTATGATAACAAGAAATCCATTGAGGTCTTGGGTATCCAATACCGAACATTGAAACAGTCGGTTGCTGATACTGCCAAATCATTGTTGGCCATTGGCGCATGAGGGATATATTGACTCAATGTATATACTTAGAGCAAGTATGCTAGAGGAGCGAAAAATATAGATAATATACATTGAACACCAATGAAAGTATGATGATCCATTACTATTCCGTACTGAAAGGGGGAGGAAGAGGCTGCACATTATGTGGCTGTAGTTCCCCGTATCACGTGGCTTGGCGCGCCTTAATTATTGCAACCAAGTTTTCTCCAGCTTCCTCCGGGGATAAAACAACCGTCAAGACACCACATTGCCAAATGCCCGCCATGGCAACAGCCAGGCTATCCCCGACAGCAAATCTGCTGCGGAACTCTCGCCTTTTCGCTCTTCCACAGGCTTTGACGCCATCCTCGACTCCGCCGACCTCGAGAAGTGTCCATGAGTCCGAGACCGCGACCCTTCCCCATCCTATCCGAGCGTCCATTGCCACACCAGCGTCCTCTCTGTCCAGGGGAGACTGGGGTCTGAAGAGGCCTCTTCCCGCTAAATCGACATGCGAAAAGTCGTCCAGGCCCGTGGTCAGAATCAATGCACTCGATACCTTCGAACACATCACGGATTTCGAGTCCGCGGCCGATCATACGGTGACCCTTGAGAAATTCCAGGAACTCCATATGCCGATGTCACTTCCTGCGCATGTCCATTACGCAAGTGCCTCAACTCCTAGACACGAGAGTCCCTTTGAGTTGCACAACGACAACACACATACCAGCCAAGGCCTTAAAGACCCCGGAGCGAGACAGTTTAGACATTCTGGCCCTTGGCTTGCTGGGCAAACGGAGGCCGGGTTCCAGGGTTATTTGAAGAGAGTCCGGAAGAACAAGCCGGAGATTTTGCAGAAACTGCGTGGATACTTCGTCGCTAAGCGCGAAGCAGAGCAAAGGAAGCAAGCACAAGATAACGGAGCAGATCTGGAGGCGCTCGAACCCGTCGAGGTCACCGATGAAGAATTCCAGGCTTATCTCAAGACCCTCCGCGCCAATCCATCGTCGTTAGGTCCTGTCATCTTCGAGCTTCTCGACCTTCCATCCCCGCCCCCAGTGCCGAGTAACCGAATTAACGATTCTCAATACCATTCCCCCGGGAGCAAACTCTCGTCGGCGGAATATGCAGTATCCGGACCCCCGAAGACGCATCCCTCGGCGGGTTTGTCCTACTTTAGGTCACACGCACTGATCTATAACCATCCTAAGTATGGACCTCAGACGTACCAGCGCCCAGTGGAAGCACGTATCTTACGTCCCAAGGGACGTTTCAAGGGCAAGAACTCGAAGGCCGTTGCGGGTATTGCGGGTATTGCAGTGGAAGACGTGAATGCCATGACTTTTTACGAGCACGACGCTCCTGTAGGCATTCAGAGCTTTGACGCAGGTACCTCTGGTGGTGCTAAGTACTGGGTTACTCCTATCCGGGCCTCTGTCAACTCGGCTGGCAAGATTGGCCTGTTCTCTTACCGCGCTAGCACTACTGCTAAGGCCCCTTACGGGATTGAAAGCCAGAAGACGCCTGCGTACTACAGAATTTCCGACAACGCTCGGGGCGGTCAGCGCGTGGTCCCGAGACTGGATGGACAGCCACGTCCCCAAGCGCCCACTGAGGAGGTTGCAAAGAACCTTATGAAGAGCCTTAGCTCATAAAGTACGGGTGTCCCGTCCTTCAACAATCTTTCTTCATGTGCCAGACATATCCACTTGGAGAGAGTTTTGCTGTATGATTAGGTCTTCGGATGGTAAATGTATAGTTATCTCGTCACTGTTCCTCATTTTTTGTTATATACAGCCGGCTCTATTTCATTTAAAGCATAAAACAAACTGGATTCATGACCATGTGTCACGAACTATATTTCACATGGTCAAAGCTATTGCTACCGCTTACGGCGGGCGTCTTCCTATTATAGGTGCTTGGGTCAGCTTTGGCATCGACCAACTAGTTCTATGTCTTGGCATCCGGTCACGTGGAATTAGGGCTTACAGGTAAGGGTGTTTTGTAGTCACGTGGTGCGCACACGGCTAAGCGAGGACGGGTAACTTGAAGATCGAGAGACATAAGGGTATCTTGGACGGTCTTTCGAACATCCATCCAGCCAGCAACAACCGCCAAAATGGGTCGCGTCCGCACCAAGGTGAGCAGAGAGTGCCGCCGCTGCTAAACGAAAGTATTGGTTCTAATGATATCGGCGTGTAGACAGTCAAGCGTTCCGCTAAGGTCATCATCGAGCGTTACTACCCCAAGTTGACGCTCGACTTCGAGACCAACAAGCGTATCTGCGATGAGATCGCTATCATTGCCTCCAAGCGTCTCCGCAACAAGGTTAGTTCGAGCGTGATCTGCGACATGGAAAACTTGGAGGAGCAGCAAACTAATGAGAACTCGTTTAGATCGCCGGTTACACTACCCACCTTATGAAGCGTATCCAGCGTGGTCCTGTCCGCGGTATCTCCTTCAAGCTTCAGGAGGAGGAGCGTGAGCGCAAGGATCAGTACGTTCCTGAGGTCTCTGCTCTGGATGTTTCCCAGACCGAGTCCGGCCAGCTCGACGTTGATGCCGACACCAAGGACCTCCTCAAGAGCCTTGGCGTAAGTTCTTCCGTTATCTCATGAAATCTATTGGGAGTTGTATGGCTAACATATGTGCGCTCTAGTTCGACAACCTGAAGGTCAACCTCGTCCAGGTCTCCCAGCAGCAGGCTCAGGAGCGCCCCCGCCGCTACCGGTAAATCATTTCGCCGTTGAACGGAAAATGAAAAGTTTCGATTGTCTTCGGTCGCTCCATGGCGTATCCATGCTTGTTCTGGCTGGCTCACCAGCTATCGGTTTAGCTTAGAGGCAGTCCCGGATGGGAAATGAACACGAATTCCGTCAAACAAGGTGTCGCTGATTCCCCATCAGGGGATGATGCTTGATTGCCAATCTTCTTTCATTGTCCGGTCTTCTGGCTGGATCACGTAGAAGAGCCTACCGAGACGGTTGTCTTGCGATGACACCGGCCTACGGAGATTCTTTTGTAGAAACTCAACCTTATGTCGATCTGAATTCATCTGCTGCTATCTTATCAATCGGGTATCAACCTTTTATAAAAACGCCCCATATCTACCAAGTTGCGTCATTGCTGCCATATGCGAAAGCGTCCTAGTTCTCTTGAGGAACATACCCTTCGATGGAGCCTCCCTTCTCATCTCCGGGTCGCATCTGCGGCGCCATAACTGGACCGCGGGCATTATCGTTCTCTTGGACCTGGATACTCACTCTCCCGGTGTAGAGCGCCGGATGGGCATCTCCCCGTTCCATAGCAAGCTCACGTGAACGAGCGTCATCGTGAACAGAAAGCCTTGCGATGTCATCTGCCATATCACTTGAGCGTTGGGGTTCGTCCATGTGCATGCTGCCTAATTGACCGACAACCTCTCGGACAGACACCGGGTTTCTCGTCTTGCCCTTGCCTTCCTTAGCCCTACCCTCTTCGAGCAAAAGGAGATGTTTGCCGCGCGCATCGTCCGCTCGTCTTTCCCACACGGGCTCCTCGGCCAGCTGTACTCGTATATACATGGCTCTTTCGGCGCACTCGTTCGAACACCACATCTCGAGCTTTTCTTTAGGGACAATGTTCATCTCGCGTCCACGACCGCCAGGCCCGCTGCCCTTGGCGCCCCAGGTAATGCGATAAGTGCCTCGGGCATCCTCCTTGCGGTGCTCACGAGGGCACAAACCATAGCCACAAAGACCTTCAATATTCCTCTCCAAAATCAAGTTATCGTAGTCGGCGGGCTGGAAGGGAACCAAGGCGGACTTGAAGATCCTAGCATCGTTGGGGGACGGAGAGGCAGGATCTGCTGAGGGAGAAGACGGGAGGGTGACGAGTTCCAGGATGCGGTCCAGGATTAGTCCCTCCGTGTCTTTCTGGGCCTGAATCTGGTGCGCATGATGTAAAGCGATCGCTAGATGGCGGGGGTCGGCATCTGGACGGTTTCGAAACGAACCAGATTGCTGGGACCCTTGAGAAATGGGTGGCGCCCGGCGGTTTGCGGCGGCATTGGAGGAGCCTGCTGCAGCGGAGGCCGCGTGAATCGAGGGTAGAGAGGTCGTCAGGATTGGCCGTCCCGAGGACATTGTCAGGAAAGGCACAGGCGAGAACAGGTCTGGAGGTGGAAAGATGGTCTGCGTCACAAGTGGAGGTGGGAGATGTCCTATGTAGGTATGCAGTTGGTAGGAGGATGGATTGGACCAAGTTCAAAGTTTGGTCGGGTCGGCAGGAGGCAAACCCCGGATTCACCAGGCAGCTACGGATCAAAGTAGGCAGGGCATAGATGACTGCCTCATAGTGCATGCAGTAAACAAGGACGGTGACAGGGCTGCACTACACTACAGGAACCACCCGATGCCGCCATCTCAGGAATTGCACGGCCCCCAGGCTGCTTTCATTGACCGTGAAGAGGGAACCAGTTGGCCTGGCGGTGGTGGGTGGCAGGATGGTCCTTCTGACAATCTTATTAGCCGCCGATCGCCCCGGGGTGGAGCTGGTGTCCCGCCAGACGGTGACGCCCATCCAAAGGAGGGCCGCTGGTGGTGTGAAGTGTGAACTACCTACGCTGTTCCTTACTCCCTCCGTCCTCTTCCACTCTCTCTTCCTTCCTCTCGCCAGTTCCCCTCCCATCCATTACTTACTTCCACTTCGTCTTCCCTTGTCTTCCCTCTTAATTCCCGCTTTCGCGGACATTGTTGTCTGTGCTTTGATTGCAGTAAGTTTGCACATTCCATTCACCTCCCCCTCCCCCCCCTTGCGGTGTTTCCGATCTCCGGAGGGACTATACTCTGACTACGTCAGTCCACCAGGCTGACATATTACTATTGTTATTTTTCCTGCCTCCGAAGCATACCTCCTTAGGCTTCCCGCTGTCAAAGCATATCTGCATTCTGCTGCACATGTCTCTGCATTAGATAGTGTCCAGTCTAGTGCTCCACCACCTGCAATTATTGTTCTGCCGTGTCATTTTCGTTCCGTCAGCCTCGCTTTCGCTCCGTCCTCCAATTCCTCCCACCCTCCCCCTCCCCCCCCCCCCCACCGTCCTCCGTCAGGCCCCGGCTTGCCAGATGTCCAGTCCGCCATTCACAGTCAAAGCGGTCTTCGAATACGCTTCGAGCCACGATGACGACCTCAACTTTGCGATCGGCCAAATCATAACCGTTACGGCAGAGGAAGACGCGGAATGGTACTTTGGTGAGTATACCGACGACACGGGGCACAAGCAAGAGGGTATTTTCCCCAAGAACTTCGTGGAGAAATATGAACCCCCAGCTCCTCCGCGACCGACACGCCCGAGCAGACCGAAGAAGGAAGCCGATGTAGCCCCGCCCCCTGAGCCCGCTGTCGCTGTCGAACCCCCTGCAGCTGAGCCTCCCCGCGCACCAGAGCCGGAAGTAGAGGAGGCACCTGCACCTGTGCCTCAGCCTCCTCAATCGCCGCCTCCTGCTCTAGCGTCGCCTATCCGCGAGTTTCCATCTCCCCCGAAGCCGGCTCCTGCCCCAGTTCCTCAGCCCCCTCCGAGTCAAACCAGTGAACCAGCTCCGAGGACAACGGCCAAGCCCCCACCTCCCGCTGTCGCTGAGAAGCCGACTGGTTCATCATTCAGGGATCGCATTGCAGCCTTCAACAAGCCCGCTGCACCGCCAATTGCACCCTTCAAACCCGGTGGTCTGAGCTCTCAGAACTCTTCCTTTGTCAAAAAGCCGTTCGTTGCGGCACCCCCGAGTAGAGATGCCTACGTTCCCCCGCCCCGGGACCCTCCCCGCAAGATCTATAGAAGGGAGGAGGATCCAGAAGTCCAAGAGCGTGCTGCAAGAGAACCCCCCGTTTCTGAAACCCGGCCACTGTCGAGTGGAGGAGCCGAAGAAGGAACGGAAGATCAGCCCAAGCCGACCAGCTTGAAGGAGCGGATTGCCCTACTACAGAAGCAGCAGATGGAACAAGCTGCTCGTCACGCCGAAGCTGCCCAGAAGAAGGAGAAAGCCAAACGTCCCCCAAAGAAGCGCCTCGAGTCTCATGAAGAAGCTATGCCCGCAGAGGACCTAGTGACCGAGGCACCTGTATTTACGGAGCCTGCTAGAGACCATAGTGTTGATACTTTAAAGGCTGGTCCCCCTCCGGCTCCCCAGACACCCATGTCTCCCCCACCTGTGCAAGAGCTGGTCAGCGATGCCAATGATGCCGATGACTCGGCCGCTGCTGATACGGAAGATGCGGAAGAGACGTCTACTAGCAAAGAGGACTATGATGAGCGTGCCCGCGCGGAGGCTCAGCACGAGGCTCAAGCTGAATCCCAACAGTTGGAGGAGCAAGTTGAAGAACATGAGACCCCTGGTGACAAAGAGGAACAGGAGGAAGAAGCGGAGGAGGAGGAAGAAGAAGAAGAAGAAGACATAGATCCCGAAATCAAGCGCAAAATGGAACTTCGGGAAAGAATGGCCAAGATGAGCGGTGGAATGGGTATGATGGGCTTCTTTGGAGCTCCTGGTGGTATGCCTGTGCCGGGCGCAGCTCCGCGCAAGCCGAAAGCACCCGTCGAAGCGGAGAGGCCATCAGGAGAATACGAAAGAGGAGGCCCAACTGCTGCGCCTCCAGTTCCCATCATGGCTTTACCGGGGATGAATGTGGCCAAGCCTACTGTCACCCCAAGCGTTGAGAAGGAGGAGGAAGAGACCCTACCCAGTCCTATGACCGAGCAGCATCCTCCGCATGAGATCCCTGATGTTGAGGATGTTGTAGAGGAGCCTCCTCGACGCATGTCGACCGATAGGCCGCCTGCGCCCTTAGGTATGGAATAAGCCAGTGATCGACAATATGACCTGCCTTCTAACACTGCACCTACAGAGCGCGCGGCTCCTCCGCCTCCACCACTCCAAACACGACCGGTTCCACCTCCTCCCCCTCACGATGCGCCTTTGTCTCCTCCGCCTGTGCCAGGACGTAAGTTCGCCGACATATCCCTTGTACTGCACATGCTAATGTATAATAGATCAATTTGCCCCTCCTCCCAAGAGCGTCGGACCCGCTGACCCGGGCGAGGAATCGGATGATGAACTCTCCATACATGCTAAGAATCTCTCTTTGAATGCTGTGGCGGCCGACCAACCTACAAGCCAGCCTGTTTCGGCACCTCCGATTCCCGATCACCTCGATTCTCGCCGTTCGTCGACATACGATATCACATCCCCAAGATCACCGACTCTCCCCGCAGACAAAAGACTCAGCCGCGCTCCTCCGCCCATTCCGGGGAATCCCCCAGTGCCCACCCAGACTCGACAGGCTCCCCCACCACCTCCCGCTAATATTCGCCGTAGGTCAACCGCTGACAGTCGGACGAGTGTGTCTGCACAGCCCCGCCAAGCTGGCGAGGAGATAGAAGGAGAAGTCACCGAGTATGATGGAGACTACGACACGGACATTGCATCTGGCGCCAAGTTCAAGGATGCACTCAAGGCGCATGGGCGTGATTCCAGCTTCGATGAAGGGGCGATGACCGATGACCACTCTCTTCAATCTCCTCAGAGCCCACCACAGAGCCGTCTTCCTCCACCACCTCCCCCAAATGCTCCCCGGGCAGTCCCGCCCCCACCTCCCATTCAGCCTCCCAGGAGTGCGGGCAGTGCGGGCAGGGCCTCGGTAGAATCACCTAGGGGCCCCCCTCCTCCGCCTCCTCATCGTGAGTTGTCCTACGGCGGAGATGAAGATGAATATGACCCGTACCGTTATTCCGCTCCACAGCATGGACTGCCTACTCCAAGAGCGCCTCCCCCTATGCCCGCTGGGCCGCCGCAGCTACCGCCTGCCATCCCTGCCCCGGCTGCGGAAGAGGAGTCAGATGACTTCTATGAAGCATCGCCGGTGCTATCTCAGCCTGAGGCATCAAACTTCTCGCCGCCTGAGAGACGTGCCTCGATGGCGCCTCCGCCTCCCACGTTGCCTCCACCCACACCGCGAAGCAATCGTGCATCGCTGGACATCCCGAGAGCGCAGCCTAGCATGCGACGATCCATGGATGTCGCTCGCCCATCCATCGACCAAGGCTACATTGCCATGGATGTTGACCTGGCAGAGAACACACTCTGGTGGACGCAGCATCACACCCCTCCGCCAGTGTTCCAGAACCGCCGGGACGTCCTGCTTGAATTCGAGGAATCCAGTTCTTCCAAGCGAGGTGGGAAGAGTATGGTTACCAAGGACATCTACGTCCTTTTCATCGATCACTCGCAGACGGTGATTACGGTGAGCTTCGATCCTCGGAATCCCACCGATGCCGCTTTCGAGCAGCGTCACGAGGCTCCCCCTATTCAACCTCGCCAGGACCAACTGGAGAACGCCCACCTACAGATTGGCACTCGCATCGCGTCTGCCGTCAATGCCATTCAGAACACAACTGTAGCGGACGGCACTCCATTTGGTCTCGTGCAGCACTTGCTCAGTCCCCTGTCCGATGCTCTCCTGCCGGTGGGCACGCGGGCCTATGGTGCCTTGGTCTACTCAAACCTGGCCAATGCGTCGGTGCAGCAGAACGACGAGATCCGTGCGGGCGATATCGTCAGTTTCCGAAACGCGCGCTTCCAGGGGCATCGGGGTACGATGCACCAGAAGTACAGTACGGAGGTTGGCAAGCCCGACCACGTGGGTGTTGTGGTTGACTGGGATGGTACGAAGAAGAAGATCCGTGCGTGGGAGCAGGGTCGCGAAAGCAAGAAGGTCAAGGTGGAAAGCTTCAAGCTGAATGACCTGCGCAGTGGCGAATGCAAGGTGTGGCGGGTGATGCCCCGGAGCTATGTGGGCTGGGAGAAATAGATACTGAACATGAGCGATGGCTCGGTCTGCTGGGATGGCAGGTAAAATTAGGTGGAATGGCTTGTACGGTCAACTCTCAATCTTGGTATGTCCATGGGTACCGACGAGGGTCAGCCATATGGTCTCGCTGAGACGAGTAAATGATTTGATTCTGGTATATCTAATTCGCTAGTACATGACGCAGGCGCTGTCTGCCGGGAGACAGCGTTGTGTGATGTGCTCCGGTGTTACATTCTGTTGTATGTACCTATTGTTTACCATTGTGCTTGATCTGCTGCCGATGGCTTTTTGTTACTATTAGGCATTATGCGCGACTGCCAATTTATTGTGATATATTTCTACTGCCTGCTCATACCCCCGAGGCTGTCGTTACTCGTACTATCTCCGTTTCTGTACTGGTCACTCCGTGTTGAATTATAGACACTATATTTGCCTAAGGCACCAGGGCGGCAAGTCCAGCGCGTGGCAACCCCCATTTCCTCATCGGGCTCATCCATCACCCGTCACGCATCTCTCTCTCTCTCTCTCACCACCAACCTCTTCTCCCATTCACAAACCCCCAACCCCAACCACCAAACCACCAAACCACCAGCTATACCAGCTACCCACCACCAAAATGGGTGGCGACCTCAACCTCAAAAAGTCCGTCCCCCTCCCCTACCCCATCTCCCCATACTAATTACAATCCCTAAAACCACAGATCATGGCACCCGTCCCTCCTCCGCAACCAAGAGCGCGTCTGGGCGGAAGAAAAACGCGCGCTCGAAGAACGCAAACGCATCGACCAACTCCGTCGCGAACGTGACGAAGAGCGCCAAATCCAAGAACTCCAGCGCTTACATGAAGATTCGGGAAAACCGAAACAAATCCAGCGGGTGGATTGGATGTATCAGGAGCCGTCGGGGCAGGGGGGAATGTACGGGGAGGAAATGGAGGGGTATTTGTTGGGGAAGAGACGGATTGATGGGATTCTGTTGAAGAGTGGGGAGACGGAGGGGTTGAAGAAGGGGGCTGAGGTGGGGGTTGCGATGCAGGCGCAGAATGGGGGCGCTGGGGCTGGCGCGGGGACGAATCCGAGGGATACGATGGCTAAGGTGTTGGCGGATCCGTTGTTGGAGATTAGGAAGAGGGAACAGGCGGCTGTGGAGGGGATGGTTAAGGAGGTGGTTCGGAGGGGGGAGAGGGAGCAGAGAAGTGGGAGGAGGGAGAGGGAAAGGGAGAGGGATGGGCATAGGGAGAGGAGGAATCATAGGGACAGAGAGTCCAGGCGGTATCGGTCTAGGTCACCGGAGGGGAGGAGGGAGAGGAGTCATAGGGATAGTCGGGATGAGAGGGACAGGGATAGGGACCAGAGGAGGGATAGGGACAGAGATGGTCGGAGGAGTGACCGTGATCGCGATCGCAGGGACAGAGATAGAGATGGTGATAGACACAGGCACACGGACAGGGACGACACAGACTACCGGTCCAGACATCGCGATCATCGTGAAGAACGGTATGATCGGTCTACTCGTCGGGGATCGCTACAGGACCGCTCGCCCGAGCGTCATCACTCTGACAGACGTCGGGATGATCGGAGAGACGCTGGTGGATACAGAGATACGCGGGACAGAGATTCACGGGACGACCGCAGAGAAAGACCTCGCTACCAGGACAGGAGAGATAACCGGGGTCCCAGGGACTCGTACAACCGCGACAGAGCCCCCAACGTCAGCGCAGAAGAAGCAGAGCAGAAGCGCAAGGCACAGGAGGAAGAGCGCCAGCGCAAACTAGCAGAGATGCAGTCGAACGCGAGTGAGATGGAGGAATCTCGGCGACACCGCATCGCCGATGTCACTGCCATGGAGGAGAAGAAGCTTGAGGAGGATGAGAAACATCGCTCCGACAAGGGCCGCTTCGTGGGTGGTCTCCATCGACAGCTGCAGGAAGACAGTCTGGATGATCGCATCAAGCGCAGTCGTGGTGGGCTGGCTCGGCTGGATGAGGATTGAACCTGCCTACGTGATTCCTCTGTGCTCTGGAAGCACTCCGGCTCGTATGGCAGGATGGCAGTTCCTCTATCACGTTATCAAATTGATGTATCATATACCAGTTTCTTTTTGTTCTCAGCCCTAACAATGCAATAATTACCTACAACTAATAGTAACAAGAATAAAACACAGTAAAGGAAGTATCACCCTGCCTGCGAATGATGGACCGCTTTAAAGAATTAAGAAATGTAATCTATGACAGAAATAAAACGGAAGGAAGACGTATTACAGCAGCAACAACTCGCCTGTAGCCGCTCCACCCGCCAGCTGCGGCTGATACACTTGCTGCTGGTTCTGGTTGACGACATACTGCGTCTGCAAAGCGCCGCCGCCGCCAGACCCGTCCTCGCGACCGCCCAGGTCCAGCGCAGCCATCTGCTGGCTACCAACGCTGTTAAAGTAGCTGTCGGCAGCGTTGACGGCGGCGTTCATGTCGCCGGGTGCAGCCGTGGGCGGGAATGCGCTGGCCGCCATCGCGGCGGTCGGGCTGTTGGACTGCGACGGGGCCGGGAACTGCCAGGCCGCATTGCCGGGGTCTTCCTGGGGTTTCTGCAGGGCAGGGCTGTACTGTAACCGTCGGGTGCGCGCCGAGCGGAAGACCTGCTGGACAGGCTTCAGGTACACGGTGGCGAGGGTACCAACATTAAGGCATAGCTCCTCCAGGGTGCGGGGATCGAGTTTCTCGCTTTCGGCGCTGATGGGGGGTTTCTCTCCCATCACGACCTGTTTGGCAGTTGCGGGATCTGTGGACAGCAGACGCCAGTACATGTAGCCTCTGTCACGGAGGTCCGGGTCGTCGGTTTCCTCGGTGCACCATTTCAGGACTTGGGGAACCAGCTGTTGGCCCTTGGTTGGACGCTGGATGAAGAACTTGACGGTGGCTGTAAGAAGGGCCAGTTGGACTTCGACGGTCTCGTCGTGGAAGGTGGCCAGGTAGTCTTGGAGCAGTCCGTCGGAGTTTTCGATGCGGTCGGCGTACTGTCCGATGATCCAGATGATGGCGGCCTTGGCTTCGGGCTCGTCCAGCTCATCGATGTTCTGGATCACTTGGCCGATGATGTTCTCGTACTGGTTGGGGTACTTGCGGAAGATGTTACGGATGACAACTGTCGCCTCTTGTACAATGTAGGGGATTTTTGCGTTGACCAGGTCCAGGAGGGTGTCGATACACTGTTTTGCGGCGGACTCAATCTTGATGGCGAGTTTTCCAATGGCGCGCACAGCCTTGCGCACGAAGTGGACATCGATTTCTGTTGCATACCTGGCCGCTGTCAGTGATGGTTCGAGAATGAAATGCGGCAACGTACTCTCTCAGTTCTGCCAGGACCACGGAGATGTTTTCCTTGGTGGTCAGCATAAAGATCAATTCCAGCTTGGTCACCTTGACGTAGATCGGATCGTTGTAGTTGCAGAAGAAGCAGCGGATATCATTCCGAAGAACCTCTGGTCTCTTCTGCAGGATAAGGATGGCGTTTCGGAGTGCCAAATACTGAACCTCTGGTGGCTTGGAGAGGAGGGTGACAAGTGGGGGAGATAGCTTTTTCGCGAGAGAGGTGACATGTCTTTCGTCGGCAATGTAATTCATGAGGTAGAGGATAACGCGGATCGCGGTCAGGACAACCGCAGAGTTAGAATGCGACAGGCGAGGGGCTATGCGCTCGGCCAGAAGCAGGGCTTCTGCGGAATCTTGAGGGACATAGGACATCAAAGCCTCGAGGATATAGGACTGGCCCCATCTGTGGACGTCAGTGACTGGCATCGGACAGAGGCAGGGACCCATACTCAGAGCAGTCCGGCAAAATCGAAACTAGCTTCGAGGCGCTAGTGTAGTCAATAGTCAGCGAGATCGACTCACTGCGCCCCCATATGTCTACCAAGGATGCAAGAACGCTGGACACTACCGTCGGGTTCTCGTCCTTGAGCATACTGTTCAGCCGATCAATCAGATCAGACGCCTCGACCATCTTCTTATCGTGCTCGTAGAGCTTCGCGACGCAGAAAGCGGCGGTTTTGCGAACATATGGGTCCATATCTCCCATCAGTCGCTTGACCGGCTGTACTGTCGCCTCGACAAACTCGCGGACATGGATGTAGGAGATAGTCCGTAGCGCTAGGGCACGCACGAGGGGATTGGAGTCCTCCATATCCTAGGTCGTCGGATTAGCTGATTAATCCTCCAAGCGCAGGAGTGCTGCTCACATCAATGAGGATCGGTAGCGCCTTGAGCGCAATTTCAGGTTTCAAGCGCGAGTAGTTGACCAAGAACAGAAAGCACCTACAGACGACGCATCAGCCACCAGGCAACGAGATGCGATGTCTCTCTCGGACGTACATTTTCTTGATCTCCAAGCTGGGCAAGTTCATACAGCCGATCACGTCCGGAAACAAAGCGACCATATCATTATTGCTCATGGTCATGTTGGCGACGATTTTCTTGAGCGCGATCTTCTTGGCCGAGTGATTCTTGTCTTTCTTTCCACCGCTGTTCAACTCCTGTCGCAACTCGGCGACTTTGCCCTGTTTGGTACGAGAAAATGGTGAGCCATATTGCGCCGTATAGGGGACCACACTGAGGAACATGGTGGTGCAAGTATGGAGGATTATGGGACAGGCCAGGAGGGGTCGGGGAGACACGGCAACATGGCGACCAAGTCCCCGCAGATGGAAGACAAAGGCAGTGCTCGCTCAGGTGAACAAGGGAATGAAAGGCACGAGGGGAAGCGGCGGGAAGATAAGCACACGCCAGAGGCATTGCTTGTCATGGAGGATGGGGCCCTATTGGACATACCCTGGCGAACAACTTCGCATCTCCCCCGCTGGAACTCATGGTGGCGGATCACAAGTACTGGCGACTATTCAATCCTCAATCTTTGATCCTCAGGTCGTGGTGGTCACGTCGAATCGCAGGGAATCCGTCTTGACGACGCCAAGGGGGCCGTTCGCGGCAGTCGAAGAGCTTCAAGGGGGAATCGATCCTTAGTTGGCTGGTTGGTCTCCTGCTCCGAAGCTTCCATGCATCGGAGGGGAGCCTAGGCCAGTTAGCGGGTGGGCACACGGGATTCATGGGCAGGAGGCGCTAACCTGGTCTCAATCACTGCAGTCCAAAGTCCTCAATCGGTTTGAAGGGACCACGGGGAAAGTCCAGCAAGCGTCGACCACTTTTGAGACCGGCGAGCGGGCTTGAGGGTCCGCAGGTGAGAATCAGGAGTGGATCGGGCGCCGCCGACTCCGCGCTTGTGGAGAAATCCCATCCATTCCGGCCGGATCATCGTCACTCTAATCGCTCCCTCCTCCTCCTCCTCCGTCGTCCACAAGCTCGAGCTTGCAGCACGACTGTCCTCAACTCCCCTTCCTTCCATCTCGACTGAGCCAAGAGACAAGTCCTGGGTCCCTATCCACCCTCTCAGTCACCATGGCTTCGCTGCCTCTTAGCCCCCCTCCGCCGCCGGAATGGGTCGTGAGGATAAACACCCCCATGCCACGCCCATCCAAAGAGGCTGCCAGCATCCCTGATCCTCCAGGCTTCTCCAGGAAACCGGCCGGCAAGAATGTATGTTTTGATTGCCAGCTCTCTACGTAACCCGTTCTATTTCACCCAGCTAACCCGACACCCTCTCTTAGCAACGTGCCCAACAATCAGCTGCAGCCTCCACCCCAGCCAAACCCGTCGAAACCGATACCCTGAAGCTCAAGAAAGCATGGGAGATTGCCCTGGCTCCCTCGAAGCAAATTCCCATGAACGCGATCATGATGTACATGTCCGGAAACAGTCTACAGATCTTCAGCATCATGATGGTGTTCATGCTCTTCAAGGGCCCCATCCAGGGCCTGATCAACACCAACACCGTATTCGCCAAGTTCGATACCGAAGGGACGCGTGCGAAGCTACTTGGAGTCAAGGCCATTTACGTCGTTATGCAGCTGGTGTTATTGTGTTTGGGCGTTTGGAAAGTTAATGCGATGGGACTCTTGCCGTATGTGTTATCTGCCTTCCTCCCCTATGAGGGTCTTTGCTTTTGGGCTGTGGACTCCACTGGTAGATTGTGCTTGGCTAACATTGGATTGCGACAGGACTACGAGATCGGATTGGCTAGCTTGGGAGTCGGAACGGCAACCGTTGGAGCGGGCTTACTTCGCCTTTGGTTGATCGGATTCATAAGTTGTCCGATGTGGTGTCAATCGAGAGAAGGTGCAAAAAAACAAGCTATAGCGACCATATATGAAGCCCCTATACCTATTGTACATGAGATTGCGTGGTTCTATACCAGACTAGTGCTTACGTCGTGCCTCGGTATCGTACAGGAAAACAGGTCCGCTGTTCATCACAGTTCTGTTATAATTCATGTCCAAAGCTGGTGGCCAGTATATGGGCTTAAATGAGCCCTTTTCGCGACCGTCAATAAACCAAAAGGTAGATGAACTCAAATATGCAAAACGACATGTACCGAAATATCCAATCCCTCGAAATTTTAGCAATTGCGTCTTCGTTGATTACCGTCGGACCTTTAGGGCTTTCTGGCAGGCCTCGAAGAAGATTTGGCAGAACTCCCACACCTCTGTATATGTATTGTACAGAGGGGCTGGCGCAACCCTGATAACGTCGGGTTTTCTTTCGTCTATGATTACCCCGTGCTCTTCCAAAGTCTCCAGGACGTTATCCAAGAGACCGGGTTCCAAAAGCAGACTAAGTTGCGCACCACGCTCTGCTGGGTTCGAGGGTGTGATGATGGAGAAAGGCCTTCCCCCAGAGGGAAAATCGACAGGGTAGTTCAGAAGGAGATGCTCCAAGTATCCCGTGGCGCTCAAGGACTTTTGACGAATCTCAGACATTGACGTCCGGTTGAAGAGCTCGAGGGACGCCACGACCGCATTCATGTCCAGGACGGAAGGGTTAGATAGCTGGAATCCTGCAGCACCCGACTGCGGGAGGAAGTCTGCAATATTGATAAGTCTCTAGCAAAGATCACAGGAATGGGGCAACCTACTATTGTTCATAAGGAAACGAGTCTTCTTGTCACCTCCCCACCAACCAGAGAGTCGCGGGCGAAAGGGCTCTTTCCCGCTGCCAACCTTGTCCATGTCCACTCGGCCATGTCTCTCATGGACGAACAAGCCTGCCATACCACCCGGGCCGCTATTGAGGTATTTGTAATTGCACCATGCAGCAAAATCTACATTCCAATCATGCAATCGCAGATCGACATTCCCTGCTGCATGGGCACAGTCCCAGCCAACGAGGATTCCCTTGGATTGAGCATGCGCGGTGATCTTCTCGATGTCGAAGTACTGTCCAGTGTAGAATTGAATTCCAGAGAGGAGTACAAGGGCCGTGCTGGAGGCATGCTCATCGATAACTCGAAGGATCTGCTCCGTTCGCAAGACCGGCTTCTGACGGTCTTCCGGTTCAATGAGAACCATAGCATCCTCTGGGCGAAGATTGTGGTGTCTAATTTGGGACTCAACGGCGTACTGTATTCAATCAATTTAGTGATGATCTCGCAGAGACATGGCAAGTTGAAACCTACATGGTCACTTGGAAACGCCTTGCCTTCCAAAATAATCTTGTATCTTTCTTGCGTCGGGCAGTAGAAGCTTGCCATTAGAAAGTGTAGATTTGCCGTCAGCGTGCCCATTACTGCCACTTCGCTCTCCAGAGCTCCCACAATTGGCGCCATGAGCTTTGCGCCAGCATCGTCAACGTCAACAAACGGCGGGAGCAATTGGTCCTCATGAGGGAGAAAATGCCCAGTTACGCCTTTGATGGCCCATGTTCGTAGATATTGTTCAATGTACTTGCGGGTGCTGCGAGGTTGAACACCCAATGAGTTTCCGCAAAGATATATACACCTGGGATCAGACTCTTCATCGGCTAAGTGGGAGTGCAACTGGTTAGTAAGAGTGACACACTATAGCGACGCAATGGCACGTACAGCCGTCTATAGCCAGAGTCTTCCTTTTCAGATCAGCTTTAGATGGAATGATAAATTCCTGGCGGAAATGACGCAAGGGATCCCGCGCATCGAGAGACTCGGCGTATTCCTTGGTGAAGGCATTGCTATCAAGTGTGTAGGAAGGCGGGGTGCTGACACCCAGGGTGTGTGCATGCTGGGAACTCATGGTTTCGTGGGCACTTCGGGAACAGCGGGGGTACTATATACTGGTGAGCAAGATATACCCAAAATCAACGTCTACGATGCATCAATGTATGTATGAGAAGAACAAAGAGAACCCGGTCTACTGCGTGCTCCAGCCAGGAAATGCCGGTTCCCCGCGATTGATATCTCGGGCGGACTGGATTCTGCCGCTGCTTGCCGGCACCCGATCGACCAATAACGTCATGCTGAACCCTCTGACTAACGCCAATACCTTGGCTTGCTCCGATATATAATCAATCTGGTCTTCGAAACCCTCACGAAAGCCAGGCCCAGTTGCTTCCCTCCAACCGAAAATCTCTCCAGGCTTCTAGAGACGATAACGATGTCCCGTCCGATTCTATCAACAGCCGCTCGCCGGCTCTCCCGCTCTCATTCTCCTCGCGCAGCGGTTTCTACATTTTCGCCGACGACGCCGACGCTGAGCTTCTCCGCATCGTTCTGCGACTCTGTCTCCCAGCGATCGACATTTCGCCCGAGTTTCCTCTGTCCACGAGCCAGCTCCTCACAGCGATCGGTATTCCGCTTCGATGGCTTCGGACAACGCTCCGCCTTCTCCTCCTCGGCCATCCGATCAGACGCCAAGGTCCTACAAAACCCGAGAGTTGACGAAGATGGGAAGGAGCTGTTGATTAGCATCTCGTCTCGGGCTGCGGAAGTACGTTGAAACATATTTTCTTGTCTGCATGCATCCACTTGTTTGTTGTCAGTTGGGCTTGAGGACGACATGGAAGGGCAACTGCTTTTCCGAAACTGTGGCAACGGCTTGAGGCGGAGGACGCATTGATCATGAATGCTCCGGAAGCACGGGCTAGTTCTGCCACTATAAGAGCCGTGAAGATCGTCT